>OX336375.1:5788963-6219956 GCA_946902895.1 Fragum fragum | reverse complement strand
AAGAAGTGTTGAAGAAACATCATGATTGATATCATTGTGGGAAAATCAGAATTTCTTGTAACAAGCAATATCTCCTTTTCTGATTTTTTTTTTTTCCATATTTAACACATATTTACTTACTTTCAAATGTTATCTTAAACTGCTTTCAATTTGGCTGAGCTTAAAATTTTGTATGTGGTAATAGTTAACATTCAACATTAAACCCATTCCCTCACACCAAAATTTTAGACTGGTCTAAATCGAAAGAAGTTTAAAGTTTATGAATTTTTTTATTTTTTCAACTTTATGGATACAAAACATTGTGTAGAATGAAGAAATTTTGCTTGAGGGGCGTCGAAATGAGTCACTATGTGGGAATGGGTTGATAAATAGCTCACTGCATATATTTGTTACTTTTACCTTGTTCAAGATAACAGAACTAAAAATGAAAAAGCTTGATGGTTATGATTAGTACTTTGAAATCATTTGAAGTTTAACAAATAAGTCAACATTGTAGGAAATGGAGAAAATGTTTTCCAGCAATATCTTCTGTTGTCATAAAGTTTCCATAAGCCATGGTCTTTTGGTCATAGTAACATATGGTTGATCCATTCCAAGACAAACCCCCTTTTTTAGGCATTGAAGTTGTAAAGAACAGTATGAGAAAAAAAGAAATTGCTCTTTAAAAAACAATTTGTTCTTTTATCATAATGTTTTCTGCCCTATATAGCAATTATTTTTCAATTTCAACCCCTGTTTATTTGTCATCTGCAACTGCTTTCTATTTGGACCAGTCCATATTTTTAGGTCACCTGACCGAATGGTCATGGTGACCTATTGCAATTATCGTTTGTCCGTCATCGTCCGTCGTCCGTTAACTTTTAAACATTTTCATCTTCTTCTCAAGAACTACTGGGCGGATTTCAACCAAACTTGGTAGAAAGCATCATTGGGGGATGCCAATTCAAGTTTGTGAAAATAGGGGTTCTGGGGGTCATAGGGGCCCAAATAGGGGCCAAAAAGGGGTAATTTTTTGTACTTCTTTAAAAATCTTCTTCTAATAAACCGTTAATGCCAGAGCTTAAATATTTTGTGTGCATGACAACTAGGACAGGTATATTATAAATTGTGAAATTCATGCCCCTGGGGTCATGTATGGGGCCACACCCAGAGGTCAAAGTTCATCATGTTAAAAAATTCACATTTTCATCTTCTTCTGATGAAGTACAAAGCCAATTTCAAACAAACTTGGTGAAAAGCATCATTTGGTAATGGTTATTCGGATTTGTGAAAATAAAAAGGCTGTGGGGTCAGGGCCCATAAAATGGGGACCAAAAGGGGGTAATTTTTGGTAACTTTTAAATATTTCATCTTCTTCTCAAGAACTACTGGGCGGATTTCAACCAAACTTGGTAGAAAGCATCATTGGGGGATGCCAATTCAAGTTTGTAAAAATAGGGGTTCTGGGGGTCATAGGGGCCCAAATTGGGGCCAAAAAGGGGTAATTTTTGGTACTTCTTTAAAAATCTTCTTCTAATAAACCGTTAATGCCAGAGCTTAAATATTTTGTGTGCATGACAACTAGGACAGGTATATTATAAATTGTGAAATTCATGCCCCTGGGGTCATGTATGGGGCCACACCCAGAGGTCAAAGTTCATCATGTTAAAAAATTCACATTTTCATCTTCTTCTGATGAAGTACAAAGCCAATTTCAAACAAACTTGATGAAAAGCATCATTTGGAAATGGTTATTCGGATTTGTGAAAATAAAAAGGCTGGGTGGTCAGGGGGCCCTAAAATGGGGACCAAAAGGGGGTAATTTTTGGTAACTTTTAAATATTTCATCTTCTTCTCAAGAACTACTGGGCTGATTTCAACCAAACTTCATGTTAAAAAATTCACATTTTCACCTTCTTCTGATGAAGTACTAAGCCAATCTCAAACTAACTTGGTGAAAAGCATCATTGGGTACTGATTATACAGATTTGTGAAAATTAAAAGGCTGTAGGTCAGGGGTGCCTAAAATGGGGACCAAAAGGGGGTAATTTTTTAAACATTTTCATCTTCTTCTCAAGAACTACTGAGGGAATTTCAACCAAACCTTTTTCTAATTCTTTCAAACAAAATCACTTGTCTTGGTGCTCTTTTACTCAGGTGACCGTTAAGGCCCACTGGGCCTCTTGTATTGTCTTGTAATGGGTTAAAGGGTAGTGTGACATACATATGTATATTTATTCACATGGACACAATGGTTTGTAACAACAGTATTGTATGATGATAATCACCTACACAATTTTTTTAAATAATTAAGATTTTTTGATTAGTATACTGAATATATTTGTTGTTTGTTTGATATTTTTCACATGTTTAAGTTTACAAAATATACATGTTATTCCTCATCATTTCTTTTCTGTCCTAAACGACTGTGTGAGTAGGAAGAAAGCTATCTTAGTCAAAACGCCAGTTTTGTTTGTACTGATGAGATTGGACAAATTGCTTTCCACGCGCCCCCCCCCCCCCCAAACCTGTCTCAAGAAGTTGGACTCAGATGTAAACCCTATCCTGTTTTTTCAAAATTTTAGACTGTTCAAATTTGAAAATAGTTACAGATGACAATAAAAAGTGAGTGTAATTTCAAAAATATACCAATCTACAGGGTAGAAAATATTGTTGGAAAAGAAGAAATTGCTTGTCACAAGCAATTTCTTCTTTTCCACAATATTTTCTCAAGTATAAAATCACAGGGACTTAGAAAACAAGGGATTGTACAGGAAAGGGTTAAACAGCATTATTGTGCAAAATTTATGACCAGTAGCAAGTAACAAAATAGTGAACTGGCTGGTTGGTGACCTAAATATTGTAACTACAACTTGAATAAGTTGTAGTACTAATGTTATCATTGCCAAACCAACTAATAAACTTAATGTAAACCTTGGAGTTCATTTCAGGTCTTTGAATGATATGATTAAACATTCAATTTTTTCAAATGACAGCTAGGATCTGTTGATTGATTCAAATTGTTATGAATACCCGTATGGGTTTATTCAGAAATTACAACTCTGAAATGTTATTTCCTCTTCTGAATGAAAATAAGTTCTTAATTAGATGATAATCAGATAATATCATGGAGGTAATTATCCCCCCCCCCCCAATCACACACACACACACACTTAGCTACAAAATAAAGAGGTGTGTTTTGGTTTTACCATGTTTTTCTGTTTGTCAATCTGTCCATAGACTTTTTCATTTCTGTGCCCTAATTGACCAATAGCAGCTGTCAATCAAATAACTACTTGAACCAATGAAAACATTCATCATGATCAGAAATGAGTTGTGAACTCAGACATTGGCTACCATTTTTGTTAACATTTTGGTTGGTTTGGTGACTAAATGTTGCATTTACAGCTTATTCATGCTGTAGTTACAACATTTAGGTCACCAACCAAATATACTACTCTTTTGTTACTTGCTACTGGTCATAAATTTTGGCAAACTAATGCCATTTAAAATTGAAGCGGGACTTTCTATTGGAGTCAATGGGCAGGGCTAACAAAGTAAATGCATGAGGCCAGTGTTTGGTCAATTACCTACAACCATAAAACATCAAGCAATTGTTGCTATTGATCAAAGAAAGTGCCCTATTGTTTTTGGTTTCATAGGTCAAAGATCAAGTTCACTATAGAGATGAAAAGAATATTTTTTGTTTTCATGGAGGTATGAACCGAAAAACTTAATCACACTGTATGAATACGCAAAGTGGATTCATACAGTGTGTGATTAGGTTTTTCGGTTCATACCACCATGAAAACAAAAAATATTCTCTTCATTTCTTAAAATTTAATAGCATCGAGCGAAAAAACCAAAAGCTTTATAAATTTTGATACCTTTTTTTATGGGACTATTTTGTGTGGAAGCATACAAAATCACTGCATGATCATAATTTTGTTCATGGAGTTATGAATAATATTTTTCGACCAATCAGAACGCTGGTTTTTGAAAGACGAAACTAAAAATTAAATTATAATTGATTGAAAATCATTTGACTTGGTACCTATAAACTTTATACAAATGTTGTCCTTAACCCAAGGAGGTTTCCCTATTGTTTCTAGGTAATTTGGTCAAAATCAAGTGTGCTTGTGAGGGGTATAAGTCAATTTTGCAACAATGCTAGCTAGCATTAGACTGTGTATGAAAATATTAAACTTTGTTTAGAACAGCTGTATTGTGATACTTAGTTGTAGAGTTTACATTATTGCCCTTAATTGCAATGTATATTTATGTGCAAAATCTATAACTAGCATCTAGTATATTTTTCTACTCACTTTACATTAATTAACCACGTTATGTAGTAGATTTCCATATCGCAGTGCTGAAAGGTCATAATTGACAGATTGCTTACTCTGCCCATTGACTCTGACAGGAAGTTCAACTTGGATTTAAGTCCCAGAACCAACACAAATGTTCTAATAAATGTCTGAGTTCAAAGTTCACTTCTGGCCTAAACAAACAATTTAGTTGATATATCGATTTTTTGATGGATAATCGCCATCTGTCACTTCCCCAAACACTTCACCACTTCTATGAATTAGTCAACAAACTATTTCATTGGACTTTGACATTTGAAAAGTCAGTAACATAGCGAAATATTGGGACAATGTTATGTATAGCTTAACCCTTGTCATGCTGAACCCGGAATATTCCGGTTTTGGCAAGAGATGTAGACCAAGATCAGCCTGCACATAAGTGCAGTCTGATCTTGGTCAACACCTCCTGCTTGTAATTTACTTTGCAGAGTTGATGTCTAAATTGATTTCTAAAAGAAATATTGATTTTTGTATAACAAGTTCTATCAGTGCTTTCGGCCCTTTGATTTTACAGCAATACAGTAAGGTAATTTATACAGCATGACAAGGGTTAATGATCCTGCCCTCATGGCAGTGGTGTATTAGTAAGGATTAGTGATCACCTCGGTACAGAGAGTACAGTCATAAGGGAATGTTCTTTACACACAAGTCATATACTATCAGGATCCTTTGGTGCATGATGGGTGATTTGCACAGTTTTTTAGACTGGTATATTCAGACAAATATTAACCCTTATAATGCTGAACCCAGATAGTTCCTCTTTTGGTAGGAGGTATAGGCAAAGATTAGCCTGAACATAGGTGCAGTCCGATCTTGGTCTATGCTTCCTGCTTTTCCCTTTCAATTTTCATGATAATTATTTTCAACTAAAATATTGACCCAAAACCAATGCTTCCAGTTCCTTCAGGCTTTCTAATACAATTCTAGTGTAGATTCAGCATGACAAGGGTTATCCCATTTCTTCATATTATACAATGATTTTTACCAAGAAAGTTGATAAAACTTAAAATTTCATCAACTTTAAATTGTTGTCTACAACTCCTTTCAATTTGGACCAGTCTGAATTTGTGCCATCTGTTAAGAAAGAGTTGTCTTAGATTGAAATTATTTATTAAGGTGTTGCTTTTCTTTGTGCAGACTTTTTATAAATTAATTAAAAATTATGTACTATGGCTTTTTGATTATCCTAATATTCACTTCATTAATCTTTATCATACTTTGTAGCTGATAAGGATTTCTTTTTTTAATTTTTCACTCCTTTGTTTCATAACAAAGCCTTTCCATATTTTGGTGTTGTTAAGTGGTTGCTAAAGGAAATTTATATTGTAGTGATGTTTTCAAAATGCTTCCCTTATTTCATAATTTCCCAACAATTGGCCACATAAAGGGTCAAGACACTAAGTCTTGACGACCATACAGTTTGGGTAGAATAATTGCTGATTTCCTAAGAAACTTTGAGCCAGTACTGACTTTAGGAGGGGGTCAATATGTCTTTGAACTGACTCTGTAGATGCATATAGTAGTTGGTAAACCCATTACCAGACAACAAAATTTTAGACTGGTCCAAATTCAAAAAAGTTGCTTATGACAAATATAGTTAATGAATTTTTGAAAAATATTTGGGCAGTAAACATGGCGGATAAATGAATACAAGCAGTTTCTTCATTTTTCACAACATTCTCCTGATCTTTTTTTCTTGAAGGATTGTGTAGGAAAAGGTTAAATGAAGTGAAAAAGGAAAATGGGGGAAATGTTTATCCATTTCTAAATAAGATTTTTTAACTCTACTAGCCCAAGGCCTGCCAGCTGTTGCGATTGTGTTGTGTCCGTCACCTGTGTGTGCATCTGTCTGAAAATTCTTCTCTTCAAAAACATCTCAGATATGATCCTTAGGTGACCCTTACCTAACAGAAACAAAATTTTAGACTGATCCAAACTCAAAGAAATTGCAGACAGCAATTTAAAGTTTATGAAATTTTTGCAAATCTGTTTTTAGGGGTAGGATAATAAAAAAAAATGGGTTGTATCAAATGATTTCTTCATTTTCCACATTTTTTTCTATGGCTTTATTGGTGTGTGTTTGTGTGTGTGAAAAAGAGGGATATGTTGAAATGGATGGATTAGATTCCTTCAAAGAATTTTGGCATTTAAGAATTAGCATTTATGAGTAGGGTTACTTTTCATAAATGGTATACAGTAAAAATATGATCATTGGGTAAAACGCTTTGTAGGATGCCTTGAAAGGTTTAGATTGAAAGAAAAATATGGCTTGTTTAAGTAGTGGCCAATAATACGCTTGATGGATTTCAATCAAATTGTCAAAAAATAATCCTGGTTTGACCCTTTATCATATAGATTCCTTGATAAAATTGTGATTGGTTGGAAATCATGGCTTGTATGGGCGGGCCATTGTATTCCTGTAGAAAGAACATTTCAAGGGATGTAAATGCTGCTGGAACATGGGTAAAAGTCTTGCTGTTTCAAAGAATTGAAATCCATGAATAACCATGTTTGCCATGGCAACCTTTTGAAATAACTTCAAAAATCTTCTCCTCCCAAACAATAAGGCCCAGAGCTTTGATATTTGGAATAAATAATTATATATAAAACCTCTACCAAAATACTTCAAAGAATTACTGTATATTGAAAACTCTACCAAAATACTTCAAAGAATTACTGTACATGTATATTGAAAATTAGCCCTTTTCTGTGCAATCCCTGGTTTTACATAGAAATAAAGAAGTAAATCTTTGAAAATCTTTTCTTCCAAACCAAAAGGTCTAGAGCTTTGATATTTGGTATAAATTATCATTTATTGACTTTCTTCCAAAAAACTTCAAAGAATTGTAGTACTCTGAAGATTAGCCCTTTTCTGTGGGAGCCCTGATTTTATATAGAAATAAATAAGGAAACCTTTAAAAACCTCCTTTTCCCAAACCATAAGGCTTAGATATTGGATATTTTTTATAAATCATTATCTATTGACCTCTTTCAAAACACTTCAAAGAATTAAATTACTCTGAAAAGTAGTCTTTTTCTGTATGATCCTCCTTTTACACATGAATAAAGAAGGAAATCTTTGAAAATCTTCTACAAACCTATAAGGCTTAGAGGGGTAATATATGGTGTACATTAATACCTAGTGGCCCTCTACCAAAGTTCTTCAAAGAATTGCTGTACTCTGAATTTTAACCCTTTTCCGTGTGATCCCTGATTTTACATATGAATAAAGAAGATAATCTTTGAAAATCTTCTTTTCCCAAACCATATGGCCTAGAACTTTAATATTTGGTGTGTATCAATACCTATTGAATAGATACTCCATAGAATGACAGTATTCTGAAAATTAGCCCTTTTTCTGTACAATTCTTGACCTTAGAAAGGAATAAAGAAGGATGTCTTTGAAAATTTTCTTCTCCTAAAGCATTATGCCTAGAGCTCTTATATTTGGTATGTAACAATGCCTATTGACCCTGTATCAAAATACTTCAAAGAATTACGGTACTCTGGAAATTAGTGCTTTATGGTGGGATCTTCAATATACTCAGGATTAAAGGAAAAAATCTTCTCCAAAATGAATAGGCATAGGGCTTTGATCTTTTGTATATATCATTAAGCCTTGAGCCATCATACTCAGGGGAGTGATGTAGGACCATCATGGTTCTCTTGTTTGAAATTTAGACTGGTCAAGTTTTAAGGATGTTGCAGACTACAGTGAAAAGTGAAATGCAATTTTAAATGGAACCATCCTATGTGATAGAAAATACTGGTAGTGAGAGTAAACAAGAAATGGCTTGTTTAAAGCAATTTCTTCCTTCTTCACATTATTTTAAAGTATAAAATGATATGGATGTAAAATGTAAAAACCAGGGACTGTAAAGGAGATATAGTAAAAGCACTTACATCTGACTAAATAAGCAAATTTTATTGGGTCACCTGACCGAAGGTCATGGTGACCTATTGCAATCATGTTTTGTTGTGCTTAATGTGTTAACTTTTGACATTCTAGACTGCTTCTTAAGAACCCTTTGACAGATTTCAATCAAACTTGGCAGGAAGCACCACCATGGGAAGGCGCTTCAGATTTGTACATGTCATGGAGTTATCTCCCCTTGGGGCCCCATTTGGGGCCAAAAAAGTGTACATCTTTAAATCTTCTTGTCAGAAACTGGCTGTCTGATGAGATTCACATTTGGTATTTAGAGTCTTTAGGGAAAGGACTATCAAGTTTGTACAAGAAAAAAAATTCTGTCGAGGAAAGGCCTTGCCTACAGTTCTGATATTTGGTATGTGGTATCATCTGGTGGACCTCTATTGATATTGTATAAATTATAACCCAGGGGTCAAATTTCCGGATGTCACAAATTTTAAGATAGGCTTACCCAGTATATAATGAAAATTTTAAAAGTCTTCTTAAATGGAAGTGCCTAGAGCTTTTATATTTGGTATGTAGCATCAATTGGTGGACCACTATCAAGATTGTAGAAATTGTGGCTCCAGGATCAAAATTAGCCCGTTCCCAGACAACATAAGTTTAACATAGGCTTTGATAGAGTAAACTTTAAAAATCTTCTTCTCCAAAACAGAAAGGCCTAGATCGTTGTTATATTGTATGTAGCATCATCTAGTGGACCTAAATTGTAAATTATTGCCCCAGAGTATTAAATAGCCCATCCCCAGATGAACAATTTTTCATAGGTCTTGTATACTTAAAATTTTAAAAATCTTCTCCAAAACAGGGGGGTCTAGAGCTTTGATATTTGATGCATAGCATCATCTAGTGGACCTGTATCAAGATTGTGCGAATTATGGCTCCAGGTTCATAATTAGCTGTTCCGAGTCATCAATAGTTTAACATGGGCTTATATAGTGAAATTTTTCTCTATCTAGAATGTATGAATTATAGCCCCAGGATCAAAAGTAGCCCGTTCCTGGACGTCACAAGTTTAACATGGGCTTTGTCGTAAATTTTTTAAAAATCTTCTCTCAAACAGAAAGGCCTCGAGATTGATATTTGGTTTGTAGCATCATCTGGTGGATCTCTATCAAGATTGTGTAAATCATGGCACCAGGGTCATAATTAGCCCATCCCCGGATGTCACAAGGTTAACAATTGCTTATATAGTGAAAATTAAAAAATTCTACTTCTCCAAAAGAGGAGGGCCTACAGCTTTGATATTTGGTATACAGCATCATCTGGTGGACCTCTATCAAGGTTGTATAATTTATGGCCCAATGGTCAAAATAGCCTGTTCCCAGACTTCACAAGTTTAACATAGGCTTGTATAGTGAAAATTTTTTGAAAAATCTTCTACTCCCCACAAAAAAGTCCTAGAGCTTTGATATTTTGTATGTAGCACCATCTGGTGGACTCTTATCTGTTGAAGTACTCTCTAGACTCAGGTGACTATTTCAAAGATTTCAGTGATGATTCAGGCTATTTTGAATTTCTGAAAACATTTTTCTCTAAATCAGTACATTAACCCATTCCCACACAATGATGCTTTTAAACGTCTGTCAAGAAAAAAGCTTTGGAAAACATTGTGGAAAATGAAGAAATTGCTTGTCATTATCCACAATGTTTTCTAACCAGAAAGATGAATATTTCAAAAACTCAAAATTGTCATCTGCAGCATCTCTGAATTTGGACCTGTCTAAATTTTTGTTGTGTCAGGATGGGTTAAGGCCTTAAGAGCAACACACAGGCTCTGAAACGCTGCTAGTTAAAAAATGTCTTTGATAGTACATTTTGAACTGCAAGATTATTTGTTAAAATGATTTTATGTATAAGATCTAGTAAAGAAATTATGAATGTTTATTAAATACATTTTATATATCACATATCAATTTTATTTTCATTCACAAACTCCCATTTTTGACTCACTCTTGAAGAATAGAGGTGGAAAAACATTTTAAGAAAAGGCATTTATTATTAGCTCCACAATCTGAAAGCCAATGAGCTATTGTCAAGGTGTTGTGTCCGTCTTACATGCGTCTGTGCATCAGTCTGTCTGTAAACTTTACTTTAACTTTAAAAATCATCTCCTCAGAAAGAACTGAACAGAATTCAACTAGAACTTGTAACAGTATGTGACTTAATATCCCCGCAAGTGCTTTCAGTGTAATGAGAGCTTTAACAGTTCAAGGACATTGTTACTTACATTGCTTTTCTAGAAAGGAGGAGTTCCCGACACAGAATTGGTTGTATTATTAGCTGTATATGTCTACAAGGCATAAATAATGTCAAGGGGAGATAATTCTTGAACCTGGGGGAATTTTGACTTCAAAATTGCGTCTTGCAAAACTTCAACATATGGTTAATGTTTGTATGAAGTTTCAATGGTACTGAGGCAAAACTGAAGGAGGAGTTTGCGACACAAAAATAGCTAGTATAATAAGCTGTATATGTCTACAAAGCGTAAATAATGTCTAAGTTCAAGGGGAGATAATTCTTGTACCAGGGGGAATTAAGACTTCAAAATTGCGTCTTGCAAAACTTCAACATGTGGTTTATCTTTGTATAAAGTTTCAATAGTATTGAAGCAAAACTGAAGGATTGTTCCCGACACAAAATTGGTAGTATAATTAGCTGTATATGTCTACAAAGCATAAATAATGTCTAAGTTCAAGGGGGAATAATTCTAGAACAAGGGGGAATTAAGACTTCAACATGTGTTTAATGTTTGTATAAATTTTCATTGGTATTGAATGACAACTGAAGGAGGAGTTGGCTACACAAAATTGGTAGTATTTTGTACACAGACAGGCGGACACACAGACACATGGACAGACAGGCTGATTCCAGTATACCCCCGAAAACATTTGTTTTGCAGGGATATAACAAAATATCACAGAAATGATCCTTGGGTGACAGATTATCAGATTCCTTCAAAGAATTTTGATCTGATGAAAACATTGCTTTAATGGGCAGAGCTAATTTCCATTAATGGTGATACCTTTAAGAAACCAATGGATGGGTTTCAACCAAAATTTACTGAAATGATCATTAAGTGACCCTAAATCAGATTCCTTCAAAGAATTAAGATCAATTAAAAAACATGGTTTTAATTGACAGGGCTAATTTCCATACATGGCAAAAACCTTAAAAATATTCTTCAAAGAAATCAATTGATGTATTTCAAATAGAATTTACTGGAATGATAATTGGGTGCCCCTTTCTCAGATTCCTTCAAAAATTTTGATCAGATGAAAACATGGCTTTAATGGGCAGACCTTATTTCCATATATGGTGAAATCTTCTCCTAAGACACCAATGGATAGATTTCAACCAAAATTTACTGGAATGATCATTGGGTGTCCCTTTATCAGTCTCCTTCAAATATTTTTGATAGGACAGAAAACATGGCTTTAATGGGCGGGCTCATTTCCATATATGGTGAAACCTTTGAAAATCTTCTCAAAAACCAATTGATGCATTTCAACAAAAAATTACTTGAATGATCATTGGGTGCCCCTTTATCAGTCTCCTTCAAAGAATTTTGATCAGATTAATGCATGGCTTTTATAGGCAGGGCTAATTTCAATATATGGTGAAACCTTTAAAAATCTTCTCCACAGAAACCATTGGAAGGATTTCAACCAAAATTTTCTGGAAGGATCATTGGGTGATACTTTATCAGTCTCCTTCAAAGAATTAAAATCAAATGAAAAACATGACTTTAATGGGTAGGGCTAATTTCCATATATGGTGAACCCGTTAAAAATCTTCTTTGCAGTAACCTTTTGATGCACTTCATTCTAATTTTACAGGAATGATCATTGGTTGACCCTTTATCAGATTCCTTAAAAAAATTAAGATCAGATGAAAATCATTGGGGCTAATTTACATATATGGTGAAATCTTTAAAAATATTCTTCCGAGAAACCAATTTTCACCAAAATTTTACAGGAATGCCCTAGGGTGACCCTTTATCAGATCCCTTCAAAGAATGAAGTTTAAATGAAAATCATGGCTTTAATTAGATTCCTTCATAAAATATGGCTCAAATGAAAATTATGGCTTTTAGGGGTAGAGCAAATCAGGCACTCAAGCACCTCTAGTTAGCTTACCTTAGCACAAAGTGCTCATTGCTGAGATTTTGGAGTACTCGATTACCCAATGGGGTGTCGTCATTAATTCAGTGTTACCACTCTACAGGTGACAATTTTTTGCTAAATGTTTCTCAAACTAAATATCCTTGTATAGTTAGGAAGAACAACCCTAATGAAATGATTGCTTGAATTGGTTTAACGCCACTTTTAACAGTATTTCAGTCATATTGCGGCAGCTGGAGCACCTAACAATGGATTCCTGGTATTTCTCACACTAGTGCTACCACTACATCCTTTCCTAGCCTCCAGCTGCTATCCCTATTAGGTTTACGATTATCAACCCATTGGTGAGAGACAAAGAAACAACCTTAATGAATATGGTAACATTCTGACTTATATAAAGGGAAAAGGAGCCTTATTTACAATTTCCATGCTACCACTGTAGAGGTCATAGTTTTGGCCAATCTTTCTCCAACTTGCTCAAAATATTGGTATAGTGATGAAGAAGAACCCTATTGAATAGTGAGACATTCTGACTTATTGACAATTTCCTTATTATTGTGAGTGTATGGTTGATTGATTTAATGGGATTTAATGCAACTTTAAACAGTCATCTTTCAGTCATATCCTGGCAGCTGGAGCACCTAACCAGGGATTCCTCGTATTTCTCACACAAGTACTACCACTACATCCTCTCCGAGCCTCCAGCTGCTCATCCCATATAGGTTTACAATTATCCACCTATTGGTTGGAGGCATATGTCAGAAAGGATAATTGCAGTGATCAGGATTTCAAGCAAGGTTATAAAAAAATATGGGATTGAGAGGTAATGGTTTAAATATCTAGAACATACCCTTATAATAAATTCTTGAAAATGAAAAGCAATAAACATGACATCAAGAACAGTGACTGGACTCTAGAGTGTAAATGAGGATTTTTAGGTCACATGACCAAAGGTCATGGTGACCTATTGTGATCATGTTTTGTCCGTCTGCATGCGTTTTGCGTTAACTTTTAACATTTTCGACTTCTTCTTAAGAACCCTTGGATGGATTTCAACCAAGCTTGGCAGGAAGCATCACCATGGGAAGACTCTTCAGATTTTTACACATCATGGAGTTATCTCCCCTTGGGGCAAAAAAGGGTACATCTTTAAAAATCTTCTTTTCATATACCGGCTGTTGGATTGGATTCACATTTGGTATAAAAGTCTTTAGGGTAAGGATTATCAAGTTTGTACAAGAAAAAAAATCTGTTGCATAATGGTCTTGCTGGGGGGTGGGGGGAGGGCAAAGGTGTGGGGGTACATTAGCTTACATAGAAACAACTTTGAAAATCTTTTGCTACCAAGCCAAAAGACCTACCGCTCTGATACTAAGAATGTTCTATCATCTAGTGAACCTCTATCAATAATATATTAATTTTAACCCCAGGTTCAAAATTAACCCGTTCTCGGACCTCATAAGTTTAACATAGGCTTATTATATAGTGAAAATTTCAAAATCTTCTCCCAAGCAAGAGGGCCTAGAGCTTTGATATTTGGTATGTAGCATCACCTGGTGGATCTATATCAAGATTGTATAAATCATGGCCCCGTATGCAGAATTTAAGAAGTCTAACATAGGCTTATAAAGTGAAAAGTTTAAAAATCTTCTCCAGAAAGGCCTAGAGCTTTAATATTTGGTAAGTAGCATCATCTTGTAGACCTTTATCAATATTTGTATAAATTATAACCCCTGGGTCAGAATTAGCCCATCCTCAAACGTCACAAGTTTAACATAGGCTAATAAAGTGAAAATTTTAAAAATCTTCTACTCCCAAAACAGGAGGGCCAAGAGCTGTGATATTTGGTATACAGCATCAGCTGGTGGACCACTATCAAGTTTGTATTAATAATGGCCCTAGGGTGAGAATTAGCCTGTTCCTGTAAATCACAAAGTAAATAAAGGCTAATATATTGAAAATTTTAAAAATCTCCCAAACCGGAGGGCCCAGAGCTTCGATATTTGGTATGTAGCATCATCTATTGGACCTCTTTCAAGATTGTACAAATAATGGCTAATGGTCATAATTAGCCAATTCCAGGATGTAACTAGTTTACCTAGGTCTTATACAGTGAAAATCTTAAAAATCTTCTTCTCCAGAACAGGATTGCCTAAAGTTTGATATTTGGTATAAAGCATCATCTGTCGGATCTCTATCAAGATTGTATCAAGTATGGCCCCAATGAAAAAAATAGCCTGTTCCTGGACATCACAAGTTTAACATATGCTTGTAAAGTGAAATCTTTGAAATTTTCTTCTCCCAAACAGAAAGGCCTAGATCTTTGATATTTGGCATCATCTGGTGGACATTAATTGATTTTGTGCTCTTTGGACTCAGGTGACCAATAAGGCCCTATGGACCTCTTGTTTAAGTAAATTTTCTTAAGGCCACTTTTCCAATGTTTCTTATTGGACCCAATTTAGAAAGAAATGTTGGAACATGAACAACTATTTTGTGAAAGTTTGAAGAGAATTCGATGAAAACAGTGGAATCTAGAGTGAAAACAAGCAAAAGTTGACTGAAGGACTGACGACTACACTAAAAGCTACTTGTAGTTTAATTTTAATCCAATTTGAATTGCCAATACAACTTCTTTCAGTTTAGACCAGTCTTAAACTTTGTCATTTGGTCATGGTTGGAAAGGAGAATAATATAAAATTGAGTTACTGAGCATTTTTCCAAACTTTCGATTTCTGGGTCAGGGCCATTTTTGGCGCATTGGCTACAATTTTGGCATCCTTGGTGGAGAACCATCTGGATATACTATATACTAAAACTGAATGCATTACACCTTATACCTGTGCTATGCATTATACCATTATATATAGGGAGTAGATATTTGAACATGCTGTAATTGAGTGTTTTTCTAAACTTTGGACCCCTGGAGCAAGGCTGTTTTTGACCCCAGGCTAATCCTAGGTATATTGATGATTGCACCATCATAGCACTAATTTCCTGAACATGGTAATGCTTTGAAGTATAGACATCAATACATACCAAGTATAAAAGCTCTAGGCCTAATGGTTTGGGAGAAGAAGGTTTTCATAGATATCATTGTTTATTCCTAACTAAAATTAGGGATCGCACAGAAAAGGGCTAATTTTCAGAATACAGTAATTCTTTGAAGTAATTTGGTAGAGGGTCAATAGTTGATGATATGTACCAAATATCAAAGCTCTAGGCCTTATACTTTGGAAGAAGAAGACTTTAAAAGATTTCCTGCTTTATTCCTTAGTAAAATCAGGGATCGCACAGAAAAGGGCTAATTTTCAGGATTTGGTAATTCTTTTAAGTATTTTGGTAGAGGGTCAATAGGTGATGATATGTACCAAATATCAATGCTCTAGTCCTTATGGTTTGGGATAAGAAGATTTACAAAGATTTCATTCTTTACTCCTTTGTAAAATCAGAGATCGCACAGAAAAGGGCTAATTTTCAAAATACAGTAATTCTATGAAGTATTTTGGTAGAGTGTCAATAGGTTATGATACATACCAAATATAAAAGCTCTAGTCCTTATGGTTTGGAAGAAAAAGATTTTCAAAGGTTTCCTTCTTTATTCTGTTGTGAAATCAGGGATAGCACAGAAAAGGGCTAATTTTTAGAGTACAATAATTCTTGGAAGTATTTTGGTAGAGGGTCAATAGGTGATGATATGTACCAAATATCAAAGCTCTTGGTCTTATGGTTTAGGAGGAGAAGATTTTTAAAGATTTCCTTCGTAAAATCAGGAATAGCACAGAAAAGGGTTAATTTTAAGAGTACAGTAATTCTTTGAAGTATTTTGGTAGAGGGTCAATAGGTGATGATACATACCAAATATTACAGCTTTAGGCCTTATGGTGTAGGAGGAGAAGATTTTATAATAATTGTTTACGGATGGACAGTCGAACGGACGGACGCCGGACAATTACCGATCACAATAGCTCACCTTGGGCATGGTGTGCTAAGGTGAGCTAAAAAGGTTTTTAAAAGATTTACTAAATTATCCAAATCATATGCCATGGCAATAAGAATTTTTCACTGAATGAAATTCTTTTAACACTTTTTGTAGAGCTTCACCCAAGAAACATCCCTGCTAAGTTCAGCTTGATTGGCCTGCTGGTTTTGGAGGAGAAGATTTTTGTGGACAGACAGACGGAGGGACAATGACTGATCACAATAGCTCACCTTGCCCTTTGTGCTCAGGTTAGCTAAACTAATAATAAAAATCCCCATTAACACTCTAGAGACCACAGTTTTCATGATTCTCTTCAAAATTTCAGAAAATGATTGTATCATCAAAGGGATCTTTCCTTTCAAAATTGTGTCTGATCTGTCAAGAAACAAGGGAAAAGTGTCCTTATGAAAATTTGATTAAAAATTAAAAATTTTGTTAGAAGTTAACCCAATGACAAGAAAAGGGGCCTAATTGAAATTAATTTAACACATTAAAGTCCTCAATATTAATCATTCTATTCAAATTTCTAGAATGATTGTACTAGCATTGGATTGTTCCTTTGTAAATTTGGGCTGATAGGTTGATCTGCTAAGTTTTATGGAAAAGAGGCCCCATGAAAATTTTATTACATTTTTGGTTAAACACGATACAGTCCACAGTTTTCATTTGATTCTCTCTTAACTTTCACAGAACGATTGAACCTTCATAGGAATTGTTCCTTTTTAAATTTTGATTGTTCTTCAAAGTATCAAGGAAAAAGTGTCTATATAAGAAAAATCATTAAAAAATCCTCATTAACATAATAAAGTCCACAAACTTCACAATTATGTTCATTGATTTGGACATGTCAAGTATCACATGAAATGGAGCCTTTTTTTAAATATTTTAGTTAACACAACAATGTCCCCAGATTTCAGTGGATTCACTTCAAACTTTCACACAATGACGGTATAATTATGACAATGGTTCTTTTTGAAATTGGGTCAAATCCCTCAAGTACTGTGTAAAAATGAGCCTGTTGAAAATTTTATTTAAATATTCTAGTTAACACAATGATGTCCCCAGATTTCAATGAATTCACTTTAAACCTTCACAGAATTATTATAGCATCAGAAGGATGGTCCTCTTTAAACCCTTTCACACTTTTTGAAATTTTAGACTTGACCAGATTCAAAGAAGTGCAGATGACATTGAAAATTGGATGCAATTTGAAATGTAAGCATCCTATGTGGTAGAAAATATTGTGGAAAAAGAAGAAATTGCTTGTTACAAACAATTTCTTCTTTTCCCATATTTTTTTTTTTTCAAGTAAAAAATCACAGTAATGTTAAATCCTGGGTTTGTAAAGGAAAGGGTTAAATTGGGTCTGATCAATCAAGTATCATGGGAAAAGTGACCTTATGGAAATAACACAATAAAGTCCACAGTTTTCATTGGATTCTCTTAAAACTTTCACTGACTGATAGGACTGTATAATTATAAGGATTGATTCTTTTGAAAATGGGCATGGTCAATAAAGTATCAAGATTTTAGGGGCCTTGTGAGAACTTGATTGAAATATCCTTGTTAACACAATAAAGTCCACAGATTTTTATCAGATTCTCTTCAAAGGTGCATGGAATAGTAATGGCATTGGAAACACAGGAAAAGGGGCCTTACAGATTTTCACTCAATGCATTAGTGTTTATATGATGAAGTCCACAATTTTTATTGGGTTGTCTTTAAAATTTCACTGGATGATTGTAGGGTCATAAGGAAAGTACCTTTTGGAAATGCAGTGGAAAAGGGCCTTATGGATTTTCACTTAAAACATTTTTCGTTTACATGATCAAGTCCGTAATTATTATCGGTTAATGTTTAAAATTTCAAAGTACGATTGTAGGGTAATAAGGAAACTTCCTTTAGGATGAAGTGGATCCGTCATAAGATACATGGAAAGGGAAAAATTTGATAGCCAGTAGAACGTCTTTGACCTTCATGGGCCCTTTGTTTAATTAGATTTTGATTAGGCCTCTTTCCCTGTGTTCCTTGATGGATCAGACCCAATTTGGAAAGGAACTGTCCTTATGATGGTACAATCCTTCTGAGAAAGTTTTAAGAGAATCTGATGAAAACTGTGAACTCTTAACAAGGACAAGTTAACAGATGGAAGACTGACAGAATGGTGGCAACAAAGGTACATCCAAAGTTTCAATGTCAGAGTAATGAATCTTTGTCTAGAGGATGATATAATGGTCACAAAAGATTGTGAAAAGTTTCAAAGCAATAGCATTAGTAGAAACAGAGTTATTATAGATATATGACAATTGGATGCAAGGTTTAACCAATAATTTCCATTCTGAAAAGGGTTTAAATTCCACTAAAATGCATGTCAGAATATGCACACTCTGTATAAGGGTTCTATTTCTAGAAATTCTCTCAACTACGGCAGTGAAAATAGAACCCTTACACGCAGTGTGCTGCAGTGTCGGGAAGCTTTATATGCGTTATTTGAACATCCTTTTATTTGGGGATGTCTCCGTAGGGCGGAGGTTAAAGACATCACACTTTGCAACACTAGGCGCAGAGGTTAAAGGCATCGGACATTGCAGCTATAGGCGGGGTTGCTGTATCCGCATAGGTTCAATCCTATATTAAGAGTCTAATAAAGTTCTCCACTAGAGTTGAAAAAGATTAATTGATTGAATGGGGTTTAACGGCGCTTTGAACAGTTTTTCAGTCACATCGCGGCGGCTGGAGCACCTAACAATGGATTCCTGGTTTTTCTCGCATCAGTACTACCACTACATCCTTTCCTAGCCTCCAGCTGCTATCCCACTTAGGTTTACGATTATCCACACATTGGTGAGAGACAAATGTTGGAAAGAATATGTGCCACCGCAGGGAATCGAACCCATGACATCCCATGATTGAAGATTAGGAGTCTGACGCGCTACTGACTGCACTATGATGGTGGCATGGTTGAAAGACAAGAGTCAGTGCCGTAGTGGAGAGAATTCAATATACTATAAATAGAAATTCTAAAAATAGAACCCTTATACAGAGTGTGCTGCAGTGTCGGGAAGTGTTTTGCGTTATTTGAACATCCTTTTATATGGGGATGTCTCCGTAATTCTGTCCAAGTTTCATGAAGTGGCTTCTAGAGTATAAACAAAGAAATTATCATTATGGCCCCTTTCCCCGTGTTTTCAGACAGAACCTTTCCATAATCAATAGGGTTCATCCATATGACATAATAATAATTCTGGCCAAGTTTCATGAAGATTGAGGCAAAAATGTAGACTCCAGAGTGTAAACAAAGAAATTGTCATAAAGGCTTCTTTTCCTGTGCATTCCAATGGAACCTTTCCATAATGAATAGGGTTAATCCTTATGACCAAACAGTTATTCTGACCAAGTTTCATGTAGATCGAGTCAAAACTGTATAAAGACTTGTTGACATGGCACTGAGGACTACAGACATTCAATGATTACAAAAGCTCAACATGAGCAAATTGTGCTCAGGTGAGCTAAAAAAGTTTACGCACTAAATGAAGGAAGGACTCCTCACCAAGACAATAGCTGGCTGGCCTTTGGCCAGTGGAGCTAAAAACCGGATTGTGTCGGAAAATGTTGAAGTAATGTTTTATCTCGACACATATGGAAATAATTTTTTGTTATCTTGGAGAATTTCACCCTTTCAATACAGTTAGATATCAAAAATGACTAAAATCTCAGAATCACCAATTTTGATTTTCAGGAGGGACCTTTAAAATTATGATGTGCACATGATGTTGATCATCTTTGTCATTTATTTCCATAATTTGATTTTTCTTTTGTAAAATTTTCAGCTGATAATTGTGATTATATGATAAATAGAACATGATATTTTCTTAACTCATTCCCACACAATGATGCTTTTTGACTCCATTCAAGAAAAACAATTGGGAAAATATTGTGTAAAATCGAAAAATTGCTTGTAACAAGCAATTTCTTCATTTTACAAAATGTTTTCTATCCAGAAAAACGAAAAAATCTAAAATTTCATTATTAAATTGATGACTGCAACTCCTTTCAATTTGGACCAGTGTAAAAATTGCCCTCTGGTAATGGGTTAACATTTCAGTGGTACCTGGACCCGGTAAAGTTTTATTATGATAAATTCTCCCAACCTTGACATCTTAGCACACAAACTTTTGTTTCCATAAAGGATCCATGTGCCAACTCAGATCAGTCTACAAGGGTTAGGCTGTTCCTACTCATGGAAGTTTAAGGAAAATGCTATGTTATCAGTTAAGTTTCTATCTTTGCAGGCATTAAAGTTGTCATCAGTAGCTTATTTTCTATTTGGACAAGTCTGAAATTTTTCTGGATTAAAAGCCAAGTTAATACCTAGTACTGCCACAGTCTTGGTATAATGAAGAGAGACGAAACAACTAACAAACTTTTATATACCTTTACTTCATATCACCAAACAAATTATACATATAACATCATGAACAATATTTCAATGTAATCTATTAACCCATTCCCACACAATCCAGTGTTTGGTCAGGCCCCTCTAGAAATAAGAACAAGAAAACAATGTGGAAAATGGAGAAATTGCTTGTTACAAGCAATTTCTGTATTTTCCATATTGTTTTCTACCCAGAAAAATCAAAGAAATATGAAATTCTATCAACTCACACTTGTCATCTACCACTTATTTGATTTTTTACCCACTATCAGATGACAAAATTTGAGACAATTCTAATTTCAAAAAACTTGCAGACAGTAAGTTTTAGTTGATGAAATTTTACAAATCTTTGTAATTTTTGGTAGGAAACATTTTGATCAATAAAGAAATTCCTTTCAACAAGCAAATTCTTCATTTTACACAATATTTTCAAGAGCTATTTTCTTAGGGAGAGCAAAAAGTGTCATTGTGAGGCAATGGGTTAATCAGTCTAAATTTCATAATCTGGTAATTAGATAATCCATTACAAATAATTGTTTTATGAATGCCCTGAAGGGAAAAAAATTGTAAAATAAATAAAAAGAAGAAATTGCTTTTCCTAATTTCTTTCCCGTCAAGCATTTTCTTCAGTTTCCCCCACCATGTTTTGTTATCTTTCCAATATACATTCACTTTAAAATGTCATCCGTATCTCCTTTTCTTCTTGGACTTTTGGAAAATCTGTCCTCTGTAAACTTGTTGCCCATTATGACACAATGATTTGTCACTTGCTACCACTTTTCAATTTGAGCCCGTCTTAAATTTTGTCAACTTGTAATGGGTTAATGCCCATTACTGTTGCTTGTACTGCCACTGTGCTGGCAGATATATAGGGAATATTACAACAGTGTGTTTTCTATTTATTGTTATCATGTTTGAGAATCGTGTGTAGGTTTTTTATATTGGATGAGATCAAAGGTCGAATCCAATAAAAATACCTACACACGATTTGAGAACACTGTTGTAATATTCCTTTTATTATTTACCTTTAGGACATGACATTAAGAAAATTCTCTTAAATAATCAAGAAATAATCAACTTTCCGGAAGAACCTGAACGTCAATACACAAAAATGTAGTCCGTGTTTAAGGGTGCTCGACGAGTACGTTTTTTTGGTACACGCCAAATACGGATTTTTTTCCTGTCAAGTTGTATTAGATAGCCTTATTTTAATCCAAATCTTTATAGGTATATAATAAGATTCAATATACACTTTGTGACAGGAGTAGTGCTATCACAGATCATAGCTATTTCTACACCACAGATCATCTACTATCTTCATCTTTTAAAACCAATAACCACACAATCTTGTGTTTTATTCACACAAGGAATATAGGTATGGAAAACATTGTGAGAAAAGAAGAAATTGCTTGTAACAAGCAATTTCTTCTTTTCTCACAAAGCTTTCTACCTCATATAGCCCTTACTTTTCAATTCAAACAGATTTTGTTCTGTCATACTGCAACCTCTTAATTTGGTCAAGTCTAAAATTTCATTGTTTCGGAATGGGTTAACCTATATCAGACAACATTTTAGACAGGTTCACATTCAAAGAAGATGCAAAGATAATTCATAGTTGATGAAATTATAAAAATCTTTGTCTTTTAGTAAACAATACATTGTGGATAATGAATATATTGCTTGTAACTAGCTATTTCTTCCTTTTGCATATGTTTTCAAAGCTTATTTCTTGAGGGGCGTAACTCAGCTTGATTACGCGAGAAAGGGTTGACTCTGTGGATAAGAAAAAAAGAGATTTCTTTGGGTTATTGGTGACAATTACACACAACTTCATGGTACTAGGTTGTTTGCTTCTGAGTTAGATCTAGCTTTGAATCAAAATAGTCAAAGGGTTTAACGGACATATTGAAAAAAAGTAAAAAAGGCTAAAGATCCAAAATGTTTCTTGAGAATATTTGAAGCAAATAATGATCCATCATCAAAATTGTTAGTCTTCAAACATTACCAGACCGAAAAATGTTTGGTGGTCCATATTAACCCATTACCACACAGTGACGCTTTTAAAAGGAGTTGCAGATGACAATTTAAAGTTTAAGGAATTTTAGATTTTTAACTTGTTATGATAAAAGGTTTGACCACAAAGAATACACATGAGAATATTATTCTACTACTAAACCATTCAACTTTTATAGCTAGATTAACTTGTTCCAAACCATCCTGTCCTTTCAAATACCTGAAAAAGCTTTGGAAGATATTTTGGAAAAAAGCAGAAATCACTTGTTAACAGCAGTTTCTTTATTCCATTCCAGTACAAAAGAAATTTAGACTGGTCAAAATTAAAAGAAGCTGGAGACGACAATTTCAGGTTGATGGAAATTAAATATTTTTATCTTTTTGGATAGAAAACATTGTGGATAATGAAGAAATTGCTTGATACAAGTAATTTCTGCATTTTCCACAATGTTTTCCAAAGCTCTTTCCCGTGAGGGGTGTAAAATGGAGGAATTGTGAGCAGTGGTTTAATTCCCATAATATAGGGATGAGTGTATTTTTCACTGCGTTTATTGGAGTATAAAGTGCAATTACCTTAGCACATGGCAAATAACGCCCGTAGGGCGTTATGTTTAAGCCATGTGCTAAGGTAATTGCACTTTTTACTCCAATAAACGCAGTGAAAAATACACTCATCCCATATAATTGCAATACGTCTATTTTCAAATCCGAAACGGATAGAGAGATGAAAATAAAAACAAATAAACGAACTGTGGGCGGAGTTACTTTTATTTGACAGGCGTATGGATACATTGACACAGTTTATCGCTCGAGTCGTTGTAACGGCGGACATTTTGTTTCGTCGCTTGGGTTTTTTGAAATGGAAATTCGAACATTCGTTGGATTTATTTGGAATTATTATGAGGAAATACTAACTTTAAACTCTGTAAATTATGATATCTGGGTCGATAACAGTTAGAATTATGAATAGATGCTTTGTAATAGACAAGAAATATAAACCTACCACATGGACACGATGCATGCTGATGTGACGAAGCCGATTCGACATCTCGGATTTACGGCTAATAAATGTGAGTTTTTCGAAATCTTCATGTTTAAAACGAACATTATAATTGTTATAAGGACACTATTTGTTTATCTATTTATTGAAAATCCATGGAAGTATAAAGGAATTCGAGGAAATCGAAATTCAAAAGGTGATGACTATAAATAGTAACAAAACAAGTTTGGTATTTCTTGGAAGTGAATTCCCAATATCGGAAATCCCTGACCTTGTTTGTTTCTATTTTTGTCGAAAATAGTTCTGTCTTTTATCGAGGTATAAAGTGCCATTGATTTGATCACGTGATACGATTTGGGCCAATGAAAATACTCTATTTTGAAGTATTGCAATTATTTTTTAATAACCCAAAAGACAAATGTTTTTAAAATTTCATCATCTAAATATGTTGGCTGCAACTTCCTTCAACTAGGATGAGTCTGAAATTTTGATGTGTGGGGATGGATTTACTCATTATTAGACGGCTAATTTTTAGACTTGTGCTAATCCAATAGAGTTGCAGATGAAAATTTAAAGTTAGATTTGTTCAACTTTCTGGATAGAAATCATTGTGTAAAATGAAGAAATTGTTTGTTAGTTGTTACAAGGAATTTCTTCATAATACATTCCTAATTGTTTTTCTTGGGGGGTGTCCAGAAGTGTCACTATGTTGGAATGGGTTCAATGTATGTGCAGATCAACAATTAGGGACAAAACTACAGGCCCATTAATGTTGGGAAATAGACAGCTATGAAGAAATTGATAAACTTTTTGCTCAGCCAGGGAATTTAAAATTATTCTATTATGATATAAATTCTGAAACTATACCTTTATAAGAGGGCCATTGGCCCTAAAGTGTTCACCTGAGCGACTGGAGAAGTAATCAAAGCACTTGTGACCTAATTACAGCCAAAAGTCACCTGTTTAGAAAATCTTGTATAAGCAATCAGAAACTAGAGCTGTCGCCCTCAAGGGCTGACGAGAATACCCCCCACACCGCTAAAAAGGCTTTTCTATGAAGGAGTGGAATTTGAAGCTGTTTAATCACATGCATGTCATGGTGGATGAACATTGCCAACCCTCCACCTCTTTCTGATTTTGTGTTTGTTGCTAGAGTTGACTGATTAGGAAAGGTTGGTCAATATGAGCCTATGTTAAAGAAAACTGTGTGAGGAGATGATGACACAAAATTATATCCACGAAAAGTCAATATGAGCCTATGTTAAATTTTTGACCCCCGGGGGGGCGGGGTCAAATTTGACCTCAGGAAATAAACCGTTCGATATTTTGTAAAGGTCAACAAGATGATGTTACTTACCAAATTTGGTAACTCCCCTTATGGTTACTGAGTTTTGCAATTTTAAATTTTGACTACTCCCCCCCCATTAAAAAGTCCAAAAATGGCCTAACTCTGAAACTAACGACTGGATCAAGATGAAAATTGCAGGTGCACAACTTCATATGATAGGAAACAACCTGATAAAATTTCAGCAAAATTGGTCAAAAAATGTGGGAGGAGAAGAGGACACAAAATTATGTCCACGGACGGACGGATGGACGGCCAGACAGACAGACGGACGGACAGCCTGATTCCAGTATGCCCCCCCCCATAACTTCGTTGTGGGGGGTATAATGAAAAGACATTCTAAAAAAGATTAAGTATTTGTGTGCCAGAAAAGTAGCATGTACATTGCCAGGAAGATTTGGGTTAATGAACTAGATAGTTAATCAAATATAAAAAAGCGTGTGTGGTTGGTTGAGCTTTAAGATTTTCTACTATGTTTCTAAGTAAAAAATACGGTGCGTCCATACTGAACCCAAAATGTTCGAAGTGTAAACACATTGAAAACCTTTTATCAGTTCACTAGGAGGTTCTACATACCAAATATCAATGCTCTTGGCTTTCTTATTTCATAAAAGATTTTTTTCTTCTTTGTTTCTATGTTAAAACTGGGTGTGACTGGGTGGAGCCCAATGTAACCCGAAGGGAATTACATAAACAAAATATTAACAAATTGACTTGGAGATTCTAGATACCAAATATTAATACTCTAGACTTTCTAGTTTTAGAGAAAAAGATTTTTAAAGTTTTCCTTCTTTGTTTCTATGTTAAAATGGGATGAGCCCAGGTGGAACCCAAATATGACCCAGGGGGCATCATATAGCAAAACATGATAGAGGTCCCCTATGAGATGCTGCATGCAAAACATAAATGCTCCAGGCTTCCTGGTTTCAGAGAAGAAGATTTTTAAAGTTTTCCTTCTTTGTTTCAATGTAAAGTGGGGTGTGCCCATGCGGAGCCCAAATATGTCCTAAGGGGTATCATTTGAACAAACTCGATAGAGGTCCCCTATCAGATGCTGCATGCAAAATATAAATGCTCCAGGCTTCCTGGTTTCAGAGAAGATGATTTTTATAGATTTCCTTATTTTCCCCTTTTTGTTGACGTGGCAACCAGAGTCAAGGGCAGATTTCAATTATTTGAACAATTTTAGAAGAGCTTTACCCAAGGAACATCCCTGCATAGTTTCATCAAGAAAGCCTTTTGATAGACGCACGACGATGACACCAGTTGAAGGACATTGATCAGGTTAGCTAAAAAGCAGGTAATGTAGACGAAGATCAGACAGATAAAGTTGGCAGACAGATCGCTGAATTGGCTGCCTGCACATACAAAAATATTCCAGATGAATTATTCTTGACAGACAAGTTGTCAGTAAGATAAATAATCATTCCTTCATCTCAGTTCACCTAGTTATACGATAAAAAAAATTTCCTTGTAACAAAATATATCTTAACATGTCAATAAACCACTATTTCATGTACAGGTATTTACTCTAAAACAAAAGCACTAAAATGCAATAAAAACATTATTCAAATTTATACCAACAAGCAACATTTAAACATAATCATTACCAAATCATAGCACACATTCTTTCAAAATGTATAAGTATAGAATTTGTTTGTTTGAATAGGGTTTAACCGCACTTCTAACAGTATTAGCCCAGCCATTGGTGGGAGGCAAATGTCGGAAAGGATATTTGCCGCAACCGGGGATCAACCCCTGGACCCTATGATTAGGAGTTTGATACACTTCCACGAGTGCTATGGCCACAGTAATAAATATAGAATCTGTCACTTGATTGTCGATTAAGCAGAACTTAACGGAGTCTAGAATAGAAATACTAGTAAGTGAGCACTGGGGAACTTTATAATATTTCTATTCTACAAGTTTACAATCAGTACGTCTAAAAGATAACACAATGAGAGAACTTTTTTCTTACATGAGCCTTCAAAACATTCTTTTGATCCCAAGAAAAAAACTCAATAATGCCAAATATTGTATGATCCGATGATGTTATCTAATCAATTACCAAATGTTCCAAAGAAAAAATAACTTTGGAAACCAATGTGAGAAAAGAAGAAATTGCTTTTCACAAGATATCATTTTCCTCAAATTTCCTCCTTATTTGGCTTTTTTCCACAACATTTTCCTCTGTATAATTCCTAGATGATGTAAAATATCAGAATTAAGCGTCAATGACCTTGACCTTTTGACCCAATATGACATGACAAAATTTTGGACAGGTCCAAACTGAAAGGAGCTGCAGACAATTTAGGTTGATGATATTCTAAAATTCTTTTTGGGTAAGAAAACAATTTGGACATTGAAGCAAGCAATTTCCTCTATGTCCACAATGTTTTCAACAGCTTCTTTTCTTGTTGGGCATAAAAAAAGGGATTGTGGGGAAATGGGTAATACTATTTCAAGATATATACGTGAAAGCTGTTCCCTTAATCACTTCCATGTTAAAAGAATCAATGAATGTTATTTCTTTGTTTCCTTTTGGAACAATCAAATAGACATGATGAAAACTATATGCCTCATCATATAAATGTTTGCCCTGATACTAATATACATCCCTGCCCAGCAGGAATAAGAAAAATATATACAACTATACATAATGCACTATGCCCTTACCAAGAAATATCTGTTTATAGCCATAACAAAACTATCTGCTTAACTCATTTCCACATAATGACCCTTAGTGACCCCCCCTCAAGAAAATTATTAGGAAAAAAATTGTGTGAAATGAAGAAAATGCTTGTTACAAGCAATTTCTTTATTTTACACTATGTTTCTTGACCATAAAGTAAAAAAAATCTAAAATTCCATAAATTTAAGATTGTCGTCTGCAACTCCTTTAACTTGGACTGGTCTAAAATTCTACCATCTGGGAATATGGTACCTCATTTGCACTTGATAAAATTTTAGACCAGTCCAAATTCAAAGAAGTTGCAGAAAACAATTTCAAGTTGGTTAAATCTCTAAAATATTTGTCTTTTCAGATAGAAAACATTGTGGATAATGAAGAAATTGCTTGTAACAAGTAATTTCTTAATTTTCGACAATGTGTTCTAAACTTTTTACATTGGGGGTGTTTAAAAGCATCATTGTCTGGGATGGGTTAAATCCTTGAGATTTTAACTCAGTCCATAACATGATTCTTAACCCTTTCCTGTTTCTTGAAATTTTAGACTGGTCCAAATTGAAAGAGGTTGAAGACGTCAATGAAAACTGGATGCAATTTGAAATGAAACCATTCTATGTGGTAGAAAATATTGTGGAGAAAGGAGAAATTGCTTGTTACAAGCAATTTCTCCTTTTTCCACAATGTTTTCTCTAGTATAAATTCACAGCAATGTAAAATCCCAGGATTAACCAGGAAAGGGTTAAAAAATAATTACAAGTATAACTTAACTCATTCACTCACAATCCTGCTTTTACATGCCCTCAAGAAAAAGCTTTTGAAACATTGTTGAAAATGAAGATATTTCTTTATTAGAAGCAATTTCTTCATTGCTCACAATGTATTACCTACTGCAAAAGACAGAGAACTTCATAACTTCATCAAATAAAAAACTGTCTGCAACATCTTTGACTTTGGACCAGTCTAAAATTTTGCTGTCTTGTAATGGGTTAACTTACATCATTTATTCATATAAGGAACACTAATTTATATAAAGAACAATTTAGGTTATGACTAACCTGTGTATCTTATCTATTGCTAACATCTTCCAGTATGAAATATATTAGCATTTGGCGGATAGCCACAGTGAATTTAAAGTTGATTAGCCAATCAAATCATTCATTTAAACTTGAAGCAAAATGTTGACCACTAACATCTTTAACAGACCAATCGCGGCTGTCAATCAAGGAATCAAGCGACCAATCAAATCATTGGACTTCAGCTTTCAAATCCGACATTGGCTGCCAATTTTGTTGACCTTTTCTGTTGGTTTGGCAAATAAAATTTCATAAACTCTAAATTTTCGTCTGCAAGTCTTTTGAATTTGGACCAGTCTAAAAGTTTGGTAATGGGTTAAAGAGCTGATGATCATATTGGTTGTTCGCTGGTCACATCCACTAACCTCCTACATGCCAGTTTGACTTATTTACAACTAGTTTTGAAATATATTAGGTAAGGGTAAAAACTAAACAAGAGCACCACACACAGGTGCCTACGCTCAGCTGCAGGTGCTGGATAATGCAAAAAAATTAAGTTGAAAAAGGGGCATAACTCTTACAAAAATGCCTTAAGAGTTATCCCCCTTGATAGTCTAGATAGCTCTTGTGATGGTCAATACACATGCCAAGTTTCATGAGGATGTCTTCAATAGCAACAGATATGACCAAGGTTTAAATTTGTAACGCCAATGCCGAAGATGCCAAGGTGATCACAATACCACGGGTTTTCTCAGAAAACAGCCTAGCTTATAAAAGGTAAATTGTTGGTTAGCAACCTAAACATTGTAACTATAGCTTGAATAAAATGTAGTTATAGCGTTTATGCAATTCCCAAACAACAAAATATTCAGACTGATCCATATTCAAAGAAGATGCAGACGACAATTTCAAGTTGTCTGCAGTTACTTTTAATTTGGACAGGTCTAATATTTTCTTATGTGGTAATGGGTTAACCTAATAGCCTACAATCCCTCTTGAGGATAAAACTTTGGCAAACTTTGTGGAAAATGAAGAAATTTCTTGTAATGAGCAATTTCTTCATTTTTCACAATGTTTTCAGCCTAAAAAGACAAATGACTTTCAAACTTTGAGAACATAAATTGTTGTTTGCAATTTCTTTGAATTTAACTTAGTCAATGTCTTTTTTTCTACAAAAAAATCCAAAGAAAAAGCAGATAGATGTCAGTAAGACAATATGCCCCAGACCTTTTGATACCATCTCATATCACTCTGAATCATGCCCAATATCAGATCCATCTCCATTCTCCTTCTCTTCAGAATTATGTATGGATCGATTTATAACCGGGGCAATGTGTTCTGGCACTCTATGTTCTGGTTTGGTCAACATCCATAACAAGTCTTTATACTGCTGTGGCCAAACATATACAAGTTTTCCATACGCAATCATCATCCACTCAGGTATTAAATCACGAGTCATTCCTTGAAATAGAAGTGGAACAAACCGTCCATTTCTCTGATTGTTATGTAAATATTCACGATACATTAGGCGATATATTTGTTTGGTGTGTAGACGGTGTGATCTAGAACCCTGTGGATGATCATCCTCATCCATACTATCAGAATCGTCAGCATCATTGTCCATTTCACAGGAATCAGCTTCTCTCCGATATTTAGGTGACATCACTGCTAATACAAAGTCAGCCTACAATTTGAGAAATATTTCTATAACATTCTTATGTATCATGTTTGTAAAACAATACAAGAGGATCATAATGGTCCTAAATCGCTCACCCGAGTTATCTGCAAAGAAAAGTACTTTTTGTTAAAATTTCAGATTTGTTGCGATGGCAACCAGAGTTTTCAATGGATTTCAATTCTGAAGGGCACCATATAAGGAATCTTTCTTCCATTTTTGGTTGAAATTGGCCCAGTGGTTTGGAAGGAGATGTTGTTTTAAAATCCTTCTTTAGTTCTACATAAGCCCCCCCCCCCCTTGGGGACCCAAGGGTGATGATTTTAGCAATTCTGAAAGAGGTCAATGAACTGATGCTTCATGCAAAATATCAAAGCTCTGTGCCTTCTGGGTCAGGAGGAGATTATTTTTAAAGATATTTTTCAAATTTCAGTTTTGTTGCCAAGGCAACCAGAGTTTTTAACTGACCTCAATTCTTTTAGCACTTTTTAAAGGGCACCACCCAAGGAAAATTTCTGCCAAATTTGGTTCAAATTGAGGAGATTTCATTTAAAAATCAATCTTTATTTCTATATAAACCCCATCCCACTTGGGGCTCTACACCTGGGGACTCGAGGATCATGATTCTAGCTATTTTGAAAGAGGTCAATATACAGATACTTCATGCAAAATATCAAAGCTCTACACCTTATGGGTCAGGAGGAGGAGATTTTTAAAGATTATTTTAAAATTTCACTTCTGTTGCCATGGCAACCAGAGTTTTAAATGGATTTCAATTCTTTTAGCTATTATTTTTAAAGGGGACCACCTTAGGAACATTTCTGCCGAATCTGGTTCAATTTTGCCCAGTGGTTTGGGAGGAGATGTCTTTGAAAGAAATTGTTGAAGCCCGATGCACACCGGACAATGGCCAGACCCTGGACGAAAGGTGATCACAATAGCTCACTTGAGCACTTCATGCTCAGGTGAGCTAAAAATCTCAAATATCATGAACTTTAAATTGTTGTCTGCAACTCCTTTCAATTTGGACCAGTCTATAATTTAGCCTTCTGGTAATGGATTAAATTCTCTAGTGAAGTTATCAAAATGTTGATGTAAACAAAAACTTAACTCACCTCTTCAAACCTGTTGTAACACCAGGTCCCAGGATCCTCGTCTTGAAGAGACTTACTAAAGATATCTACGCAGCAAGTGAACCCATTTTTAACAAGACATTTACACAGATTGATGACACGCTGGGTGTGCTTTTTGTCATCTGCTGCATATGTTACAAACACCTTTATATGCCTGAAAGCTGAAAATAAAGTTTAATGTGAGCATAATATTGTTTAGCATGTCCTGATAATTAAAAATAATTAAGTTTCAGGAAAATAGCTTAAATAATTAAACCTCTCAGTGATTTAGCTTAAAGTTTTGTGTATGAGTAGAGACTAGATATGAACTCATAAGACCAATTCCATTGATTCTTTTTTTTACTCACTATCTATCTTTTAACCCTTTCCTGTTTTTCAAAATTTTAGACCCGTCCAAATTGAAAGAGGTTGCAGACGACAATGAAAAGTGGATGAAATTTAAAATGAAACCGTCCTATGTGGTAGAAAATATTGTGGGAAAAGAAGAAATTGCTTGTTACAAGCAATTTCTTCTTTTTCCACAATGTTTTCTCAAGTATAAAATCAATAAGACGTAAAATCCCGTGTTTGAACAGGAAAGGGTTAAAGCTCTTATTGCATTTTTACTATTTCTAAGATAATCATTGTACCCACAATTTTTCTAAGATATTAAATTTATACTTGTTTTTTATCAAGAATGATAGAATTTTCAAGCATGTCTAAAATTAAACCAAACTAACATTTTATGTTGTTTGTGCACTAAAAGCCACCGTCAGAGTATCCATTAGTTTCCTTAAATTTGATCTGGTGACCTAGTTTTTGACCAAGAGTGATCAAATCTTAGCTTATCTAAGAAATCATCCAAACTAACCTTCTGACCAAGTTTCATGTTGATTGAGCACAAAAAACCGACCTCTAAAGTATCCATTAGTTTACTAAAATTTGATCTGATGACCCAGTATTTTACTTAAAGTGAGCCATTTTCCAACTTTCACCAAAGAAACCATCCTGACCAATTATCTGGTTGATGAAACACTAATTTCAACACATATCACATGATGGACCAAATGTAACCACAATAGCTGCCTTAACCCAATACCAGACAATAAAATATTAGAATAATTGGAAGAAGTTGCAGAAGAAAACTTTTACTTAATGGGTTTTTAAAACTCTTTATGTTTTGGAATAGAAAAAATTGTGAATTATGAGGTATAAGCTTGTAAACAAGCAAACGAGGGGCATAAAAAAGCAGGATTCGGTGTGAATGGATTAAACTGTAGCCCTAAATGCATACAATGACTTTTTAGGAACTGATTCAGTGACCTTGTTTCTGACCTTATCAACCTCTTCCCAGACAATACGCTGACAAAGATTCTAAACAAGTGACAAGCATTCAACCAAAGACTTCAGGGCCCAGAAAAACCCCAATTAATTTTTAGAAGACACACATGACTAACCCATTCCCAAACAACAAAATTTTAGACTGGTCCAAATTGAAAGAAGCTGCAGATGACAGTTTTCAGTGGGTGAAATTTTAAAAAGAAAAATTTGTCTTTTTAATATAAAATATTCTGGTAATTGAAGAATTTGATTGTAACAAACAATTTCTTTATTTTCAACAATATTTTCAAAAGCTTTGTTTCTTGAGGGGCTTAAAATAGAAGGACTGTGTTGGAATGGGTTAAACAAAGAAATATACAGAGAGATTAATATTTCAGAGTAAGATATTCTAGAATTAATCATATAGAGCAGGGTTAAAGAGAAGAGTCAAGAGCGATCTAGATCATTGTACCTTTTTTAAATTCAGCAGGTTTCATATTGTTGGGGACTGAGACTGACTTGCTCAGCTGTACAGAGTTAGATGAGCTGGAACTAGATTTTAGGCGTAGTGGGAATGTATTGGGTGGCTCATTGGCCTTTGGGGGTCTGCCACAATCCTCAATTTTGATTGGTAGCCTCTCTTTTATCTCCATTCTTTGGCTAGTTCCCTGTGATGGACCGTTACCCATTCTCTCCATATCATCCATTTGAGCTTGTAGCTGACTAGCTCGACATAATAATGCTTCTTCATCTTGATTTAGTCGCATTAAATCATTATAAGACTCATCTGGCTGAAATTTCTTCTCATTGGCAAGTTTTGTTAATTGTAGCAGTGGTGTTGATGGGGTAGTTGGCGTTGGGCTAGGGCTACAGAAGTTATCCTGTATATGATGTTTGTACCCGTCCAATGGACTGGGTATTTCTAACTTCAATCCTGGCCTTGGCGCATGATGTTGGTGGTATGAAGTCTCAAATTCTTTACTTCGGCACATCCCAGATATGCTAGCTGGCAGACCAGGTGGGTGATTGTACATTTGACGATCTCGCATCATGACATGAGCTGGTGACACCGGTTCATCCCGAATTATTTGTGATTGTTCCATGGGTTCATATTCTCGTAAAAATTGAGATCGACTGTCATGTCCACGAACCACCAAACTATCAGGTAGCGGAACTGATCTCAAGCGTTTAAACTCAGGACTTGTATGCTCATACCCATGTGACCTACTGGCCATGCCAGACATCATTAATGAATTATCAATACTTTTATGGCGCTGATACTGCTTGTTTCCAAGAGCCATTTGATGATGTGAATTCATCATTGGATAACCATTTATTGAGTTCATACATTTTCTCTGCTCTACATAGCAGGAGTTAAACTGTTCATTTTGTAAGGACATGCCTGTTTCACAGCTTGAACAACTACAAGAGTGTTCCATCATTGATTCATGATGAGAATGCTTCTTGCGTAGACTTTCATGGTATGCTCTTTGGATATCTGAGGAGAAATAAAAATTTTGAAAATGTCATATATGAAACAAGAGGTCCATGATGGTCTTAGATGGTTCACCTGATTAATCTGTTAGTAAAAGTATGTGTACCCAATATGAATGCCTAAGGCCTTATATTTTAGGAGAAGAATATTCAACTTGCTAAAATTGAGTGTTCTTGCAAACTTTGGACCTCAAGGGGGTTTTTAGCCTATGGGCATTATTTTTCATAACACAATACAAATCCTTCTATTTATCTTATTTATCTTACATATCAGATTTGAATGCACTATTCAATATAGAATGGGAGGAGAAGACTTTTGAACTTGCTTTTTTTTCCAAACCTTAGACCTCCCGGCAAGGCCATTTTTGACGTCATTGGAATAATTCTCGAAAAATTTTGTAGAGACCTTATAGTTTAAGAAAAAGTTTTTTTTTTTTGATAAACTAAAATTTCCCATTTTCAAATGCTATGGCAACTAGTTTTTCATGCAATTACAATCTTTTACAAGTTCTCTGGAACTTCACCCATTTAACATTCCTGCCAAGTTTCAGCTTGATCAGCTTACTGGTTAAGGAGAAGAAGATTTTGGTGGGCAGACAGATGGACAGAAGGTTGGTGTAGAACCATGTGGTTATGCTATGAATGAAATATAAATGCATTACATCTTATACATTGGGAAAAGCAGATATTTCAAAAGCCCTGGGACAGGGCTGTGTTTTACCCTAGGGGTATAATTTCAAAAAATATGGTAAATAATTATTGGGTCATACTATATTCAAAATATCAATGCTACAGACCTTATTGTTAAGTTGAAGACTTTTTTTCATTTGCTCATTTTCAATCAATTCCCCAACTTTGGACCCTAGTGCAGGGTTGTTTTTGACCTCAGGAGCATAATTCTTAATAACATACTACAAAACCATCTAGTTATGTTACATAATATCAATGCCCTAGGCCATATAATTAGGGAATAGAAGACTTTGAACTTGCTCTAATTGAGAGTTTTTCCCAACTTCAGACCTAAGGGGCAGGGCAATTTTTGAGCCTAGGGATTAAAATTTTGACAAATTGGTAGAAACATTGTGAATATGCTATATATGAAATATCAAAGCCCTGAAGGGCCTGAGAGTTGCAACAAGAGACAGACTGTCTGCTATTCATTACCAAACAAAAAAGAAGGCTGTTTGCCCTTGACTGGTCAAACGAGATTGATCCATGCAGAGGAGACCAATTTAAGTAAATTCAGCATAAGTGAGTTCTATTTCTAAGGCCTAGTGTATTTTGATCATGCATTTAGGTACTATTAACCTACATTTGACTTCAAATCATACAGGTTCCTATAAAAAGAATCATGTGTTATCTGAGTTGAATTGTATTTTGAAATATGAATATTTTTTCCACTATTTTTAGACACCAGAGCATATTTCTTCTCAGTGTTGCAGAGCAAGCTCTGTAAAGCAGTTTTTAAATCGTCTTAGCAAATGCAAAGGACTGAATTTATTGGGTAGAGAGCAACTTCTTGTTTTGTAAATCTAGTCTCTTTTTCTCATCAGGGGTACTTTCAGTGCTTTGATTATACAAATTATTGAACTTCAAATCCTAGCTAAAATTTGGAATGAATACTAAAATAAAACAAGAGGACCATGATGGTCCTATATCACTCCCCTGAGTATATTGGCTCAAGGCTTTATGATATAAACGAAATACCAAAGCCCTACACCTAATTATTTTGGAGATTTTTTTAAAGAATTTCCATTTAATCCTAGGTTTATTGAAGATCCTACCATTTAGAGCTAATTTCTAGAGTACGATAATTCTTTTAAGTATTTTGGTAGAGGGTCAATAGTTTATGATTTATACATACACTGCAACTCCTCTATAACGCTACCGGACACAGCCCTGACTCCATTATAACGCGGGGTCGGCTTGGCTCCCAAAATTTTGGAGGGGGGGGGGCATTTCGGGTTGCAGATGCTGAGATACGACATTAATGCTGATTTGGCCGCGATTTTTTCATCCCGTCTTCGAAGAAAAAGGGTTGCACATAAAAATCGATAATTACCTGAAGCCAGGTAAGTTTTTAACACCTTACGTGGACGGTCCTGGTCATTAATGCATTACTTCAGAGGTAATTGCTTTGTTTGATTGATGACACGAGTAGTGTTTCAATTTACAAAATCAGTTTGATTGTTTGGTCTTACTGTTTGACATTGAGATGATCAATGCCTTAGGTCTTTTATATTTTTTAAGTCAATAGAGAATAGGCATGCACCTCGGTATCCTTCAGTTACAAACCTTGAAGGTGGTGCGATTGAAATATCAGACTGTTTCACTCTCGGCGTTCTTAATTTTCTTCAGTCCCGGGTAGGACGTGTTCTTAAAGTAATGCGCGAGAGTGAAATTAGACAAATTGACTTAAGCCTACTATTTATTTCACTTCATAGTTTGCTGGTATCCGGAGCTCGTAGAGGATAGTGGCTTCAAGATAAAAACGCAACAATGTGCTTTGAAAACAATCAGTCGTAGTTGCGATGTTTTCTCAGAAAATACGTGAATTTGAATTGTAAATGTCACAATATCGGAAGATTCTCATCCGAAACGGGGTAGATAATATAAGTAGATTAAAATAAAATACCGTTATTTTTCCGAACTTCTTTCAATAATCCGAAAATTTAATGCAATTCTGTATGATCAAACACACGGCAAAAAGCTCGTCGACAAATTTGAAGTCAAGTTTTTTCAGGTACAGTTTATTTTATTCTGAGGGAGGAAAGGTGATCAAAGGTGCCGCCGCCAGATGTTCAGCTATTGCCAGACGCTACCCTGTGAGAATTCTTGCTGACCGAATTTTTTACTCTTGTCGTTATGAAGACAGACATTCCGCCGTCTCGGATTTTTTTCGATTATTATGACCTTCATTTTTACGATTTAAAGTTAGCGGCTACAAAGTTTAATCCAGTTTTGTATACGTGCAACTGGTCGGTTTAAATTCCCGATCCGTAAATGACTAGGTTCAGATACGGTTCTTTGTCCGTTTATTGTTACCGTATTTTTAACAATGGTAAAGAAATTAGACCAAGTCCATTACCGCAAAAGAGGTTCGAAGGTCGATCCACACGACATTTTCTCAACGCTTCAGTAACCCCAGGTGTTCAACAACTCGTCGGTCTCCAAGGAGACGTCACTATGCGGAATACTTAGATTTTATCCCTTTTGTGTAAGGATGGAAATATTTACGTCCGTGTAAAACTAAATTCAATTAGATTAATGCCGACGACTATCAAAATAATAAAACATGTCTCGGGTAAAAGTTCTAGCTTCTTAATATTTGGAGAAAGAGAACCACAATTTATAGACCTGTAGAAATTTATGGATTATTCAATCCTGATAGACCGGGAAGGTAAGGTTAGAAATTAATTCACCGCACCCTGAATTTCTGCTAAAATCTCGTAACTACAGTTGTTTTTCATTTCCCGACTAGTAACTTGTATAGAATTCAACTTGTAACAAGAATTTCATCACGAATTATCGGGTGTTTGGTTCCGATTCTGACGGTTGAAAATTTCAGTTACGGCGGGGGGAGGGGGGGGGGACAGTGTTATAGCATAATAACTCCACTTCTTCCGCTTTTTCATTTCTTGGACCCCACCAACAGCGTTATAGTGGAGCTGCAGTGTAATATCAAAGCTCTAGGCCTTATGCTGAAAAGGAGAAGATTTTAAAAGATATCCTTCTTTATTTCTTTCTAAAATCTTAGATTGCACAGAAATGGCTATTTTCAATATACTGTAATTCTACAAAGATATTTGGTAGAGGGTTAATACCTTTTAATACACACCAATATTAAAGCTATAAGCCTTATGGAGAAGATTTTCAAAGATTTCCTTCTCTATTAATTAGCAAAATCAGGGATCACTAAGAAAAGGGCTAATTTTCAGAGTATGGTGATTCTTTGAAGTATTTTGGTAGAGGTCAATAGATGATGATTTATACGAAATATCAAAGCTTTAGGCCTAATGCTTTGGGATTTTTAAATAATTTCATTCGGTTGCCATGGCAACCAAAGTTCTTCATGATTTCAATTCTTAGAAGCATTTTGAAAGAGCATGACCTAAGGATGATTTCTGTAAAGTTAAGTTGATAATCCATGGTTAGTTTAGGAAGATTTTTGGTAATTGTGAACGTATGGGTGGACAGATAGAAGGACGGATGCAGGACAATGACCGATCACAATGTGTGCTCAGGTGAGCTAAAATCCAGCAAAAAAAGATCAAACATATCTAAGAAAAAAACTAATTGGGTTTTTGTCGAATATTTTTTACTATGAATGATGTGATCAAAATAATCATTTCTCTGCCTCATAAGAGTATATAATACTAGCATCCACCTGATTTGCTCCACCGGCCTGAATTTACTTATCATTTCTGAGAAATTTTTATTAAAATTTCATAGGGCCCCTTTTCCCATGAAACTTGATGGACAAAACCTACTTCCGAAAGAGACAATCCATTTAATGTAATAATCATTCTGGGAATGATTGAAGAGAATTTGTTGAAAACTATGGACTCTATTGTGTTTACAAGGACTTTTTCAATCCAGTTTTTATTGGGCCCCTTTTTCCAGTGGTCCATGACTAATTGTACCAAATTTTGAAAGAAACAATTCTTATGATGGTTCAATCATTCTGTGAAAGTTTGAAGTCAAATAGATGAAAACTGTGGACTCTAGCCTGTTAACAAAGATCTTTGAATTAAATTTTAATAAGGCCCCTTTTCCTATATTTCTTGAGGAATCATATCGGATTCCAAAAGGAACAATCCTTATGATGGTACAATCATTCTGTGAAAGTTTGAAGAGAATCCGTTGAAAATTGTTGGCTGTAGATAATCAATGAGAATTTTTCATTAAAATTTTCATGAGGCCCCTTTTTCCTGAGTTTCTTGACGGATCATACCAAATTTTGAAAGGAACAATCCTTATGATATTAGAATCATTCTGTTAAAGTTTGAAGGTAATCCGATGAAATCTGTTGACTCCAGAGTGTTAAAGAGGATTTCTTAAAAGATTTTTCCATTAAATTTTCATAAGGCCCCTTTTCCGTGTTTCCTGATGGATCTGACCAAAGTCCCAAACCTTATGATGGTACAATCATTCTGTGAAAGTTTAAATACAATCTGATGTATACTGTGGACTCTAGAGTGTTAACGAGGATTTTTAATTAAATTTTCATTAGGCCCCTTTTCCTGTGTTTCTTGACGGATCAGACCCATTTTCGAAAGGAACTATCCTTATGATGGTACAATCATTCTGTGAGAGTTTGAAGAGAATCCGGTGAAAATTGTGGACTCTATCGCTTAAACGAGGAATTTCTAATGAGGTTTTCAGAAGGCCCCTTTTCCGGTTTTTCTTGACAGATCTGACCCAATTTCGAAAGGAATGATCCTTATGTTGGTACAATCATTCTGTGAAAGTTTAAATACAATCTGATGAAAACTGTGGACTCTAGAGTGTTAACGAAGATTTTTTAATTAAATTTTCATAAGGCCCCTTTTCCGGTTTTTCTTGACAGACCATACCCATTTTCGAAAGGAACGATCCTTATGATGGTACAATCATTCTGAGAAAGTTTGAAGAGAATCCGATGAAAACTGTGGACTCTATCGCGTAAAGAAGGAATTTTAATTGAATTTTTAATTAAATTTTCATAAGGCCCCTTTTCCCATGTTTCTTGACGGATCATACCCATTTTAGAAAGGAACGATCCTTATGATGGTACAATCATTCTGTGAAAGTTTGAAGAGAATCCGATGAAAACTGTGGACTTTATCGCGTAAACAAGGAAAAGTTTAACAGACGGACGACGGACGGACGCACAGACGCCGGACGGGAAAAAGCCATCACTATAGCTCTAGTGGCCTTCAGCCAGTAGAGCTAAAAATCAAACAGCTCATCTACTCATGATAGAGAACAATTATGCCAAGTTATTGTGAAATCCATCCATAATTGAAGGAGCTATGCTGTGCCCAAGGGCCAAAGGGATATGGTGATAATAAGGCAGACATAAGGATGGAAAACAGGATAGATGGACAGACGAACAGGCTGCTATATGCTTGCCCTTGGGGGAGCATAAAAACATTAGACATTGCAATATTGCTTGTAACAAGCAATTTCTTCATTGACCACAATACTTTCATAAGCTGTTTTTCTTGAGGTACATCAGAATGCAAGATTGTGTGGGAATGGGTTGATGAATTCCAAAAAAAGTTGCCTGTTATAATTTCTCCTTTACATCATGTTTCTAGGTACTCTTTATCTAATTACCAAAGGATTTCACACAATTTGACATGCTTCATCCATTCCCAAACAATCCTGCATATCTACACACTCAAGAACAAGAGTGCCATAGTCACAATATACGCCGCCACTTTGCTGCTGTTTCACGAAAATAATTGTAGACACTACTTATTTTGACAGAACCAAATTCAAAACATTTGCAGACTACCTTTTTTTAATTGTCAAGTTCAAACTGTTCGTTATGATTGATTGATTGAATGGGCCAAGAGACTAAGTGTCAAGGGGCATAACTCTTGCAAAAATCAATGAACCATAAAATCCTTGATCCATGTACACATTCAAATTATGGTGATGACATTGACAAAATTTCATTTAAATCAGAGGAGTTGCATTCACAAGGCTGCAATTTCAATAAGCCCCAGATACTAAGTTTTTAGGGAGCATAACTGAGGCAAAAATCAATGAACCATAAAATCCTTACTTCATGCACATCTACCAATTAATGTGATAACATCCACCAAGTTTAAAAAAGATCCAGCCAGAAACTTGGGAGGAGTTGCATTTACAAGGCTGCAATTTCAATTAGCCCAAGAATCTATGTTTAAAGGGGGCATAACTGAGGCAAAAATCAATGAACCTTAAAATCCTTAGTTCATGCACATCTACCAATTAAGGTGATGACATTGACCAAGTTTCATTCAGATCCAGCCAGAAACTTAGAAAGAGTTGCGTTCACAAGGCTGCAATTTCAATAAGCCCAAGAGACTAAGTTTTAAGGGGGCATAACTGAGGCAAAAAACCAATGAACCATAAAATCCTTAGTTCATGCACATCTACCAATTAAGGTGATAACATTGACCAAGTTTCAAAAAGATCCAGCCAGAAACTTAGGAGGAGTTGCATTCACAAGGCTGCAATTTCAGTAAGCCCAAGAGACTAAGTTTTAAGGGGGCATAACTGAGGCAAAAACCAATGAACCATAAAATCCTGAGTTCATGCACATCTATCAATTAAGGTGATAACATCCAGCAAGTTTCAAAAAGATCCAGCCAGAAACTTAGGAGGAGTTGCATTCACAAGGCTTCAACTTCAAAAAGCCCCAGAATCTAAGTTTAAAGGGGGCATAACTGAGGCAAAAACCAATAAACCATAAAATCCTTACTTCTTGCACATCTACCAATTAGGGTGATAACATCCAGCAAGTTTCAAAAAGATCCAGCCAAAAACTTAGAAGGAGTTGCGTTCACAAGGCTGCAATTTCAATAAGCCCCAGAGACTAAGTATTAAGGGGGCATAACTGAGGCCAAAAACCAATGAACCATAAAATCCTTAGTTCATGCACATCTACCAATTAAGGTGATAACATTGACCAAGTTTCAAAAAGATCCATCCAGAAACTTAGGAGGAGTTGCGCTCACGAGAAAAGTGGACGGACGGATGGACAGACTGAGAAGATGACGCCAATATACGACCGCCTCCAGCGGCGTATAAAAATGACTGTTGAAAACATTCTTGGAAAAGGATAAATTGCTTTTTTAAGCAATTTCTCCATTTCTCACAATGTTTTCTACCCTCATACCTCTACCCAGGAAATTTCAGGCTGATAAAAAGTTTGTATGCAATACCTGGTAGACTTTCCCTAAGGACATCTAGTACATCTGAACGATTCAGTTTCTCGAGGGCTGAGTACAGTTTGTTAACTGTGCTGTCCTGTGAGCCACAATAGTCAGTCAGAATCTTTATTGTGTTACTACCATAATTAGACTGTTTATACTGGAAATTCTGTAAGAATTCAAAAATAAAGACTTCAGGATCCTTGAATAGAAAATATTTTTCCATTCACTTGAAAAAAACACAAAGTTTCCGAAACCTGTTGGAACAAAATTTCAAACATTCTAACAGCAAATATCTGTATCTTTAGCTCTTCACATAATTATAATGTTTGTTCTTGGAAAGGGATAAACTTTTGGCAAGTCAGTTACATTCTAAGAAGTGATAGACTTGTTCTAGAATTGTAACAAGAGTTTCAAACAATTCTTTTCCACCAAACCCTGGTATTGCATTCAGTTAGGAAGAAATCATTGTAGGGACCATTGGTTGCAATAAACAAATGTTTCATTATCCACAGTGTTGTCAAAATGTTTGGACTTGGGGGGTTATTCAACTAGTGGCAATTAAGCTCCACAGGCCTGATTGTACTGATTTAGAGAAAGTTTTAGAAATTCAATCTACTGAATCATCTCTCCCAAATAAATCAAGTCAATAAAATCTTTGAAATAGTTCCAAAGAAGAATTTCAAAATGTTCATTACTGTATGAAAGTATAGAATTTCATGAAAGTAAAGTCATTTACATTCATTCAGACAGATACAATGCACATATGTGCAGTCTGATCTTAGTCAACACAACCTGTTTAACCCAATGAAGCCGAAATTATTTATGGAAATTAGTTTTCAAAAGGAAATTTCTTCATTTTCTACAATATTTCTAAAATTATTTTCTTGAAAGGCATAAAAAAGCCGGATCGTGTGGGAATTGGTTGAACTATCCCTAATGCATGATTTAAGTAAGACAAAAATTATAGAGAAAACAGGTAATATATGACAGTATTTTTTTAAATTGAAAGGGAGACAATCTTGCAAGAAATTCACACCTATTCTTAACCCATTCCCACCCAGTGATGCTTTTTGACAATCCTCAAGAAAAGCAATTTCGAAAACATAGTGTAAAATGAAGAAATTGCTTTTAACAAGCAATTAATTTATTTCACACAGTATTTTCTACCCAGAAAGTTGAAACAAGAGCACCACCCATGGGTGCCAATGCTCGGCGGCAGGTGCTGGATAATGCAAAGATTCTTAGTTGAAAAGGGGGCATAACTCTTACAAAATGCTTTTAGAGTTATCCACCTTGATAGTCTAGATAGCTCTTGTGATGGTCAATACACATTAGGGAAAAAGACTATCAATTCCAACCTAGGGGCCCAGCCTGCCAAAATTCAATATTTAATATTAGAGGTATAGGCATTCTCGTAAAAGGTTTAGGGGCCCAGCCCAAAATCTAGGGGCCATGGGCGACTGGGCCCCTGCTAGTCTTTTTCCCTGCACATGCCAAGTTTCATGAGGATATCTTCAATAACAACAGAAATATGACCAAGGTTAAAATTGTCACGTCAATGCCAACGCGAATGACTCCAAGGTGATCACAATACCTCCTGATCCCCCGAAAACAGCTGAGCTAATAAAATCTAAAATTTCATCAATTTTAAATTGTCGTCTGCAGTTTCTTTCAATTTGGATCAGTCTAAACTTTCACTGTGTGGAAATGGGTTAAATGAACTAGTTTCTATCTCCTGCAATTTTGTTGTTTTCAATAGAACTCATGATTTGTCATCTGAAATTTCTTTCAGTTTACATTACTCTGAAGATTTTCACAAGTACCAATTTGTAGTCTGCTAATGATTTAGATGATTTGAGGTGATGTTTCCCCAATATAAAATAACAAAAATTTTAGACTGTTCCAAATCTGTAGAAGTTGCAAACAACAACACAAAATACATATAAATAGATGAATAAGTGACAAAAAAAGTAGACAGGATTGCAAAAAAGGAGAAATTACTTATACATGTAACAAGTAATTTTCCTTTTCTCATAAATTTTTTAAAGTTTTGGTCATTCAATGCATCAAAATGTAAAATTTTGAGATTGTATTGAGAGGCTTTACCCAATCCCACACAACAAAATTTTAGACTGGTTCAAATTCAAAGAATTTACTGACAATACTGTTCAAGTGATGAAATTTTAGAAACCTTGGTCTTTTTATGTAGATTGATTGATTGAATAGGGTTTAACGCCGCCTTTAACAGTATTTCAGTCATATCGCATCGGCTGGAGCACCTTTCAATGGATTCCTGGTATTTCTCACACGAGTACTACCACTATATCTTTCCTAGCCTCCAGCTGCCATCCCACTTAGGTTTACGATTATCCACCCATTGGTGAGAGACAAAAGTCTTCATTTTCCAAAGCTTTTTCTTGAAGGTTGTAAAAAAAGTTGGATTTTCTGGGAATGGATTAAAAGCTTAGGTATTTTGAAACTTGAGAGTTCACATCAATTTTTAATCAATGTTTTTCACACTGTCAACCTGTAGCTATGGTTACCTGTCTACAACTAATGAAATGGATAATCTTTCGAAAATAAGGGATAAACTTCTGATTTCTACTATTCTTAACTGATTACCAGACGGCAAAATTCTAGACTTGTCCAAATTGAAAGAAGTTGCAGAGGACAATTCTAAGCAGATGAAATTTCAAAATTCTTCGACTTTTTGTGACAGAAAACATTGTGCAAATACAGAAATTGCTTGTTACAAGCAATTTCTTTATTGTCCACAATGTTTTCCAAGGCATTTTTCTTTAGAGGAGTAAAAAGGCAGGATTGTGTGGGAATGAGTTAAATTTTCAGATTTATGAAAATGGGCATTCCTATTTCAATGCGTTAATTAATCAACATAGCACTATTTAAATTCATTCCCACATAATTCAACATCCTTAGGTCCTTCAAGAAAAACGCTTAAGAAAACAGAAGAGTTGATTTTTGCCAGGGTTTTTCTCTCCTTCTCACAGTGTTTCCTAGAATATATCACAGGGCTATTCAAGCTAAGACAGATTTTTTCTTAGATTTAGCAAAATATTAGCTAAGAAAGACACATCTTTTACAGTCCTCACATATAGGCGAAAATGTGTTTACAGAATACTAATAATACACATACTTCAAAGTATTTAGTAGATTCCACTTTGTAAGTACTGGTATATCGACTTTCATGAACCTTCTCTTATTCCCACAATATTTCTAATTGATGTTTTCTGACTGAATATCCCTTTTCATTTGATTAAACCATTCCAACACAGACCCACTTTTTTACAATCTTTTAGAAAAATGCTTTGGAAATAATTGCCGAAATGAAGAAAGTGCTTGTGGCAAACAATTTCTTCATTGTCCACAATGTTTCAGTATACCTTAAGTTTTTTTTAACATTTTACCAACTTTTAATTGTTGTCAGAATCTTCTCTCAATTTTGACCAGTCAAATAAATTTTCTATTGTGATTGGGTTAACCCATTACCAAATGACAAAACTGGTAATAATTAAAAGGGATGGCAGAAGACAATTCAAAGCTTGTGCAAATCTATAAATAATTGCCAGATATTAAAGAAAACATTGTGAGAATAGAAGAAATTGCTTGTTTCAAGGTATTTCTCCTTTTTTGGCAATGTTTTCCCTTTTTAATTTCCATTAGTACATAAAAATGTGGGATTGTGTTGGAACGAGTTAATTGTGTAAATTCACTTTTTCACATTTCACACTTATCACACAAGTTTTTAATCACACACAATTCACAGAGACAATTTCATAATAATATTAAAGCGCTTCCTCAATTAGCATGGTGATTCATAAAATCCACTTTTTCTACTTATGAAATTAACCCTTTGTCTTTTAAATACCCTTTCCAAATATATCTTGAGGTTTAAATGTAAGAGGCAATTTCTCCTTGTCCAATTGCCTTCTATCTTAACCATTTCCCACACAATGACGCTTTTGGACAACCCTTAAAAAATTCTGTTGAAAACATTGTGGAAAATGAAGAACAAACAATCCTTTATTATAAACAAGGGGACCATGATGGTCCTAAATCGCTCACCTGAGGCATCTGCAAATTACAGTACTTTTTTGTATAAAAAAGACACAACTTGAGCAAAATAAATAAAACAAATATAAGATTTTGGGCTTTGTACAAAACAATCCAGTAATACTTTCCAAAAAAATGAATGCCTTTGGCTTTATTGATTAATCAATTACCAAACTATCCCAGAATTTGTCACCCTCAAGAAAAAATAGGTTTAAAAAAGCATTATCATCAAGGGAGTGACAAGCCATTTCTCCATTTCTATTTAAGAATTATTTCAATGCGATTTATGCAATTTTCGACCCAAGGAGCAGAGACGTTTTTTATCCTAAGAGCATATTTTCCTATAATATAGAACAAAATTATTTAGTCATGCTACATACCAAATATGAATGCCATTCACCATATATTTCAGAAGAAGAAGTCTTTCAAGGTTGCTCTAATTGGATGTTTTCCAAAAATTTTGGACCTATAGGGCAGTGCCATGTTTTATCCAATGGCTAAGATTTCAGCTAACATGGTAAAGAACCATCTGTTCATGCTATATACCAAATATGAATGCCTTAGACTTTGTAGATTGGGAGGAGAAGACTGTTGAACATGGTCTAATTGAGCATTTTTACAAACTTTGGACACCCAGGGAAGGAGTGTTTTCTAACCTACAGGCATAGTTTTAATCAAAATTGATAGATAACAGCCAGGCTATGCTACACTCAAAATATAAATGCCCTCGGCCTTAAAATGAAGATTTTTTTTATGAACATTCTCAAATTTTGTGTTTTTCCCAACTTTTGGACCTCTAGTGCAGGCTCGTTTTTGACCCTGGGAGGACAACTTTGATATAGTACAAACCATCTAGTAATGCTACATACCCAATATGAATATCCTAGACTTTATAGTTTAAGAGGAGAAGTCTTTTGATATTGCTCTAATTAAGCATTTTTCCAAACTTCGGACATTCAGGGGCAGGGCCATTTTTGACCCCAGAGATTAAATATTTAAAAACTTGATAGAGAACCATATGATTAAGCTCTATACAAAATATAAAGGTCTTTGGCCTTGTAGCCTATGAAAAAACCAACAACGAAGATTAACTTAAATTTCCCATTTTCATATGCCGCGGTTACAACATTTTTTCACGGAATTAAATTCTTTTAACAACCTTTGAAGAGCTTCACCCAAGGAACATCCCTGCAAAGTTTCAGTTTGATTGGCCTACTGGTTTAGGAGGAGAAGAATTTAAAGATTTTTAAAGATTTACTAAAGATTCCCATTTTCAAATGCCGCGGCAACCAGAGTTTTTGACGGAATTAAATTCTTTTAACAACTTTTGAAGAACTTCACCCAAGGAACATCCCTGCAAAGTTTCAGCTTGATTGGCCTACTGGTTTAGGAGGAGAAGATTTTTGAAGATATTTAAAGAATTACTAAAATTTCCCATTTTCATATGCCGCGGTTACAACATTTTTACACGGAATTAAATTCTTTTAACAACTTTTTAAGAACTTCACCCAAGGAACATCCCTACAAAGTTTCAGCTTGATTGGCCTACTGGTTTAGGAGGAGAAGAATTTTAAAGATATCTAAAGAATCACTAAAGATTCCCATTTTCAAATGCCGCGGCAACCAGAGTTTTTGACGGAATTAAATTCTTTAAACAACTTTTGAAGAACTTCACCCAAGGAACATCCCTGCAAAGTTTCAGCTTGATGGGCCCACTGGTTTAGGAGGAGAAGATTTTTAAAGATATTTAAAGAATTACTAAAGGTTCCCATTTTCAAATGCCGCGGCAACCAGAGTTTTTGACGGAATTAAATTCTTTTAACAACTTTTGAAGAACTTCACCCAAGGAACATCCCTGCAAAGTTTCAGCTTGATGGGCCCACTGGTTTAGGAGGAGAAGATTTTTAAAGAAATTGTGGACAGACGGACAGACGGACAGACGGACAGACGGACAGACGGACGGACGGACAGACGGACAGACGGACGGACGGACGACGGACAACGACCGATCACAATAGCTCACCTCGCACTTTGTGCTCAGGTGAGCTAAAAAAAATAAATAACCCAAAATACAAATATTTCTAAAATTTCATCACTTAGAAATTGTTGTCTGCAACTTCTTTGAATTTGGACCAGCCTAAAATTTTGTCGTCTGATAATACTTTGAGATACTTACTTATCAATTTACAGTCATTTTGAAATGTTTCTGTACCTTCTTTCAATTTGGATTGCCTAAAATATTTCTACCTGGTAATGATTTAATGTTACAGCCTTGCTATTTCATAGAATTAAGAACAGAACATAACAGAATATTAATTCTACATTGTGACTTGAACACATATGGTTCATCGTCAAAAATACAAAAATAAGATTAAGAAAATGGTTGGTGACCAAGATGTTGTAGCTACAGCTTGATTAAGCTGTAGTTATGACTTTTGATTATAAGCTGTAATAAGGATGTTTGAATAAGCTGTAGTAACAACGTTTAACCCAATACCAGACAGCAAAGTTTTGGACTGGTTCAAATTGTAAGTAGTTGCAGACAATAATTTAAAGATTATGAAATTCAGGATTTTTTCAACTTTTTTGGTAGAAAACATTGTGGAAAATGAGTGACAAGCGATTTCTTCATTTTCCATAATGTTTTTCCAATAGGGTTTTTGAGGGACGTCTTAATGCGTCATTGTGTGGGAATTGGTTAAGTAGCCAAATAACAAAAATGCTTCACATACATGTTGGCTAATGTCTGAGTTCAAAGTTCACTTTCAGTCTAACTGATTGATTTGATTGGTCTGTAGATTTTTGATTGACGACCATCATCTGTCAATTATATTGAATTCAAACAAAGTGATAAAAAGAGAACATTGCTTGCAACAAGCAACATTTTCTTTTTGTATCTTCTTTCTCCACTGTGTTTTCTATCCTAAACGGAAGCCATTTTTTCAGTTCAAACTTTTTTTGAAATAAAATTTGCAATCTCTTTTCAAATTTGGATAAGTCTACAGTTTTGTTGTCTGGTAATGAAATAACCCTATCTTCTTACATTATTTTTTGCTTCTTTAACCCTTTACCACACAAGAAGTTTAAGACTGGTCAAAATTGAAAGACGACAATTCAACTTTCTAGGTACAAAACATTGTGGAAAACGAAGAAATTGCTTGTAACAAGCAATTTCTTCATTTTACACAATGTTTTCACAAGACGAAGTGTTTTTCTTGAGGGGCATCAAACAGCGTCAATGTTTGGGAATGGGTTAACCATTTCTGTTTTTTAAATTTCAGACCGGTCCAAATTAAAAGAGGTTGCAGATGACAATGAAAATTGGATGTAATTTGAAATGAAATGATCATATGTGGTGGAAGGAAGAAATTACTTGTTACAAGCTGTTTCTTTTTTTTCACTATGTTATCTTAACCCTTGTCATGCTGAACCCGGAATATTCCGGTTTTGGCAGGAGGTGTAGACTAAGATCAGACTGCACTTATGTGCAGGCTGATCTTAGTCTACACCTCCTGCTTGTACTTTTCCTGCCAGAGTTGTTTATGAAGTTGATTTCTTAAATAAATATTGATTTTTGAACAATAAGTTCTATTAGTGCTTTAGCCCTTTGATTTGACAGCATTTCAGTAAGGTAATTTATACAGCTTGACAAGGGTTAAGTATAAAAATCATAGCAACATACAACTGGGTTTGTACAGGAAAGGGTTAAGCTATTCCCACACATTCCAAACTTTTTATGCACCTCTAGAAAAAAAGATTGGGAAAACATGTTAGAAAGTGAAGAACTTGCTTGTACCAAGCAATTTCTTCATTTTTAACATTTTCTACCCAGGAAGATAAAGATTTTTCAAAACTCCATCAACTTAGAATTGTCATCTGCAAAATCTGAACTTCTTTCAATTTGGACGAGGGGCGTAAAAAGGGGGCTGATCGGGAACTAGTTAAAGAACAACTAACCACTTGAGCCGTGTTAAATTCTATGTATAATTTTAATTTGGACAAGCCCAAAGTTTTGCTGCTCATTAACCAGTTTGTACAGGATAAAATTTTACACCAGTCTGAACAATTTTAAGTTGATAAAATCTTTAAAATCTTTGTCTTTCAGGGTGGAAAATTTTGGATAATGATCAAATTTCTTGCAACAAGTAATTTCTTCATCTTTCACAATGATTTCCAAAGCTATTTTCTATAGGGGTGTAAAAAGGAGGGATTGTGTGGAAATTGGTTAACCCATTCCCACATGATCCCTCCTTTTTATGCCCCTCTAGAAAAAGCTATGGAAATCATTGTGGATAATGAAGAAATTGCTTGCAACAAGCAATTTCTTCATTATCCACATTGTTTTCTATCCAAAATGACAAAATAATTTAAAACTCCACCAACTTGATATTGTTGTCTGCAGCTTCTTTCAATTTGGACCAGTCTAAGATTTTGCTGTGTTGGAATGGTTTATTAAATTGGATAAACTGAAACATGCAGTATGTAAAGGTTACTGCAACAGGGAAATGAATAATAATGAGGCCTAATTAACCAATCAGAGTTGCCCCTATATAGAGAATGAGCTCTACAATGGAGTATGCCTCGAGGGCAATAATTAACATAATGAACATCTTTACATTTGCTTTATCTCATTCCCACATGACAAAATTTTAGACTCGTCCATTTCTTAAGAAGTTGCAGACGACAATTTTCAGTCAATGAATTTTTAGAATCTTATGTCTTTTGGGGTAAAAAAAATTGTGAATAATGAAGAAATTGCTTTTAAGAAGCAACTTTCATTTTCCTCAATATTTTCTAAAACTTTTTTCTTGGGTGCATGAAAAAAGTGGGCTTGTGCGGGAATTGGTTACAAAACAGATGTTTGGAGTTAATTAGTAGGATTTGCCTATCTGATCTTTTTGACAAACAATTAAAGGTTTCAGAATTTGCTAAGTGTGACAAGCAGTTGGAAATATTCTGGAAAACAATAAATACTAATACTACATTTTCTCTATTTTTCATTAATGCGTTACCAAGTGAAAATTTCTCAGAAAGAACTGAACAGATTTCAACCAATTGTCACAGAAATGATCATTTGGAGACCCTCTATCAGATTCCTTCAAAGAACTTTGATCGGATGTACAACACTGCTTTAACCCATTCCAACACAGTGGAATTTTAGACCAGTCCAAATTGAAAGGAGCTGCAGACGACAATTTCAAGTTGATGGAATTTTGAATTTTTTCGTCTTTTGGGATAAAAAACATTGTGGATAATGAAGAAATTGCTTGATCCAAGCAATTTCTTCATTTTCCACAATGTTTTTCGAAGCTTTTTTGTTGAGGGGCGTAAAGAGGAGGGATTGAGTGGGAATAGGTTAATGGGTGGGGCTAATTTCCATATATCGTGAAATCTTTGAAAATCTTCTTCTCAGAAAGCGGTAGATGGATTTAAACCAAATTTCACAGAAATGATCCTATGTTGAACCTTTATCGGATTCCTATAAAGAAATTTGATTGGATGAAAAACATAGCTTTAATGGGTGGGGCTTATTTCCATATATGGTAAAATCTTTTAAAATCTTCTACTTAGAATCTAGTGGATGAATTTCAACAAAATTTCACAGAAATGATCCTTGAGTGAAGCTTTATCAGATTCCTTCAAAGAATTTTGATTGGATGGAAAACCTGGCTTCAAAAGGTGCTTTGAAAATCTTCTTCTCAGAAACCGGTTGATCGATTTCAAACAAATTTCACAGAAATGATCTTTGGGTGAACCTTCATCAGATTCCTTAAAAGAAATTTGATCGGATGAAAAACATGGCTTTAATGGGGCTATTTCCATATATGGTATTATCTTTGAAATTCTTCTTCTCAGAAACAAGTAAATGGATTTCAACCAAATTTGACTGGAACAAGCCTTGGGTGACCGTTTATCAGATTATAAAAAAAGAATTTTGATTGGATGAAAAATATGGCTCTAATGGGCAGGGCTAATTTCCATATCTAGTATACACTGAAAAACTTTTTAAATGATTTCAACCAAATTTCACAGGAATGATAACCAGATAACTGTATGTCAGATTCCGTTATATAATTTTGATTGGTTGAAAAAAATGGCTATTATGGTGGTGGGTTATGTCCATATATGGTATACAGTGAAAATTTTACATAATGAATCTTACATAACTTGATTTGACTTTTGTAAAAACAATGAAACGTTTGAAATTGTTCTCTAGAACTATTTCAAAGATTTCAAAGATTTAGATTTATTTTCATTATATTCAGTTAATTTTAAATTATTGCAAAAATTTGCTTAATCAGTATATTCATGCCTGTGGAGCGATACAGACTCTCAAGCGCCTCTAGTTTTTTCAAAAAAATTCTGACAATTAGACTAGGAGAAATTAGCAAAAAGCTAATTTTTACATAAAGGCCCCTTTTTCCATGACGCAGCCTTGAATTGAGAAATTTCAAAAAAGGTGTCTTGGAAATTTCCTAGGAAGATTATATAGGAAGGTTCATCTAATTAGGCCAAGGGGTTCCTGAGATATGATGTCGGACGGACGGCTGGACGTACGGTCTGATGGAAGGACAGAAGGATGGACGTGCCCACAAGCTTGCAACTATATGCTCCCCAAAAAACTTTTTTTGGGAGCATAAAAATTATTTTCCGTAGCTTAATTTTTATAGGGCATAAAAAGTGGGATTAAATGGGAATGAAGTAACTGAAATTCATTAGTGATATAAAATAAAATAATGGTGAATTCAGGCAAGATGTGGAACACAAAAGTTTTTGTCCATATCTTTATTTGAATTCATTTAGATAAAACCTTTAAATTCTTCAACCCCTAACCTGACAAAACAAGAACATGTTAAAGCAGAAGTATTTATTCCGCAGTGCTTTTTCACAGAACCAGGGCTCACCTGAGAATTATTTCATGATTTCTCGAAGTCTGATAAGCCTATCCCTGCTATCCCCCAAATTTTTTTCCAAACCAACATTTCATGAACATGTTTTGGATAGGGTCACCAAAGGAACATTCCAGCCAGGTTTGGTCCCAATTGCTCCAATGGTTTAAGAGGAGAAGATTTCATGAGTTCACAAAGTATGATGAGCCCAACCTGCCACACCCCAATTTGACAAATTTTGAAAAGGTTCACCTAAGAAACAATACTGCCAAGTTTGAACTAAACCAGTCGAGTGGATTAGGAGGAGAAGATTCTAAATATATTATTTCATCAATTCCCAAAGTCTGATAAGCTCGGCTTACCACTTCTTCATTTTATGTCAAATCAAAAATTCGAGACAAGAGAGCTGTTGGCCCTGGTGCACTCACCTGAGGTAAAGGGTACTTTTCTTTCAAAAGTCAAATTTACTGTAAAGCCTAGGATTATGATACATGAGGGCATAACCACTCTTTACACAAATATAAGCCCTGTACCTGGGAATCTAAGTCAAATTTTCTGCAATGTTCATGTAGCTTTTGTGAAAAAAGACCACCTAAGAAATATTTCTGCCATATTTGGTTTTTGGAATTGGCCCCATGGTATGGAAGGAGATGTCATTTAAAATCCACCTTTGTTTCTTCATAGAAACACCCCACAGGCCTCGTCCCTGGGAATCCAAGGATAATGACTTTGGCTATTTCGAAAGAAGTCATATACTGATGTTTCATGTAAAGTATCTAGGCTCAAGGCTTTCTGGTTCAGGTGGAGAAGATTTTCAAAGAAATTTCACTTTTGTTGCAATAGCAGCAAGAGTTATCAATGGAAAATCCTTCTTGTTTCTAAATAGAAACATCCTGACTGGGGCCTGGGCTCTGGCCCAGGGGACCTAACAGTAATGACGTAAACATTGTAGAAAGAGGTCAATATACTGATGTTTCAAGGAATGTATCAAGTCTCTTGGCCTTCTGGGTCAGGAGGAGAAGTGTTTTATAGATTTTTTTAAAATTGCACTTTTGTTACCATAGCAATCAGAGTTTTCCACAGATTTTGATTATTTTAGATATCTATAAAGGGGGGGCACCTATGGTAGATATCTGCAAAATTTGATTGGAATTTGCTTTACTGTTTGGGAGATGTCTATTAAAAAGGCTACTTTGTTTCTATATAGACACACAGGGCTCTGATTTTTGAGGACAGATGCCCCACCCATAAAAGCCATGATTTCAGCTGAGCCATATTCTATGAAGAAACATAACAAGGTGTTGCCCAAGTATCATCTCTGTGAAATTTGGTTGAAATTTATGAACTGGTTTCTTAGAGGATTTTCAAAGTTTTTTGTATATACCATATGCGGAAACTAGCCCTCCCCCTTAAAAGCCATGGAAATTGGTCCTACTCATTAAAGCCATGTTTTTCATCCAATCAAATTTCTTTGAAGGAATCTGATAAATGGTCACCTAAGAATTATTCATGTGAAATTTGGTTGAAATTTGTTCAGTACTTTCTGAGTAGAAGATTATTTAAGTTATAGTTAATGGATGCAACACCATGACAAAGCTCTCGGGCTTTCAGTCAGTGGAGAAAAATTGTGCAAGTCCAAGGAAAGAAAATTCAGGAAAAAGGAAACTAAGATCATTTTGCATGCACAGTTTCATATGTACATGAACATTGTGTGATATTCAGAGATACACCTGCAATGCTCCAGGTAAAATTGTGTCTACTAATCTACAGACGGATGGACAGTCAGCCTAGAAACCTTGCAAGAATTGGAGGAAAGCTTACTTTAAAGCTCTTTTACCTATAATTTTCTTTTACTTTTTCTCTCTAGCTTTTCAAAATACTGGATTGTATAGTTAACCCATTACCACTCAATGATGCCTTTGAGCACTCTGTAAAATACTACTACAAAAACATTGTGAGAAAAGGAGGAATGGCTTTCTCCTTTTCCCACAATGCTTTTACCATATTCAGTCATAATTATTGAAAAATGCATACACTTTGCAGTTTCCTTCAATTTGGTGCAGTCCAAAAAATTGTCGTCTGGATATTAGTTAAGGGTATTTGATAAATTTTTACTACTTACAATGATTTCTTCCATGCCATACCCAAGCCCCTCTGCCATCATTCTCCAGTCATTACCATGCAATTCTTTGTGTGGATCAAGTTTTTTGGAGAGGCCAACATATGTCTTCCAGTTTAGGAATTTAAATGGTATGGGATCGTCATCGTCCAAAATAGACGACACATCTCCGTCAGTTGACTGCTCTGTGCTCTCTTCCTTCATATTTGCTTTTTACATCATCTGAAAAATATAGTATTTGAAATTCTTGACCCCATTTCCAAACAAGTCCTTGCTCGGACAACCTCTGAGAATAATGTCAAAGAAACATTGAAAGAAAAGGGTGAATTGCTTCTGATAAGTCATTTCTCTTTTTCTCATATTTTTTTTCTAAATGGCACCTAATTTTGAATTTACATGGGCTTTATTTTGTTTTCTACAGCTTCTTACAACATGGACAAATCTGAAATTTTTACTAGTTTGATTATTTGTAAAGAAATCACCTGGTGACAAAATAAAAGGCCCATAGGGAAGACTGAGTTAGCCCAACTGTGTTGCCTCGTTAAATAAAGACTTTATCAATATTATTATTATTATTAACCCTTGTCATGCTGAACCCGGAATATTCCGGTTTTGGCAGGAGGTGTAGACTAAGATCAGACTGCACTTATGTGCAGGCTGATCTTAGTCTACACCTCCTGCATGTAATTTTCTTGCCAGAATCGTTTATGAAGTTGATTTCTAAAAGAAATATTGATTTTTGAACAACAAGTTCTATCAGTGCTTTCAGCGCTTTGATTTTACAGCAATTCATTAAGGTAATTTATACAGCATGACAAGGGTTAATTTAAGCCTTGTCATATTTCCTAGACTGGATGCAGTGATCACATATAATACCAGCATTGATTATGGTGTTGCTCTTTTGATAATAAACATGACATATATGCCAAGTTTCAATGAATGCCTTCAATAATACCCGTGTAGTCACAAAATGTCAAAGTTTTTGATGACAAAACCATTTGACCAATCACACACACACCCTATTTACTCCTTTAGCCACGTCTAATGACTCCGTCACGAAGTCTCACTTAAATTTTAAACGGCATTATTTTGCAAAATTTATGGCCTGTGGCATATAGCAAAAAAGTAGAATGGTTGGTTGTTGACCTAAATATCATAACTGCAGCTTGAATAAGCTGTAATTACAACCTTTAAGTAGCCAAACCAACAGAAATGTTTCATGCAAATGGCGACCAATGTCATAGTTCAAATCTCAAGTCCCGGCTAAATGAATGATTTGATTGTTCGACATATTATTTCACTGACAGCCATAATTGGTCAATTACAAGGTTATGGCAATAACTTTAGTTTTCTAGATGAAAAATGCTAAAAATAGGCTGATATGGTAAGAACACCGGCAAACCACAGAGCAGAATGAATTCTTTGATTCACCAAACACCAAGTTTTAACCCTTTCCTGTTTTATGAAATTTCAGACTGGTCCAATTTGAAAGAGGTTGCAGACGACAATGAAAAATGCATGCAATTTGAAATCTGACCATCCTGTGTGGTAGAAAATATTGTGGGAAAAGGAGAAATTGCTTGTTACAAGCAATTTCTCCTTTTTCAACAATGTTTGCCCAGGTATAAAAGTACAGTGACGTAAAATCCCGGGTTTGTCCAGAAAAGGGTTAAACTAGGACAGCCTGCACAGACATTGCTGTCTGACGATGGGGAACACTTTTTGCCCCAGTGTTTTTTATTTATGACCTGTTGAAGCAATAAGGGAAAAGCAGAAATTCTTTGTTGCAAATATATCAAATATTACTTCATTTTTAACCCATTATGACATAGAGAAGCTTTTAGATGCCCTGAAGGAATATGCGGAGATCTCCTGTCCCATTGGTCTAAAAAAAGTGGGAATATTTTACTAAATTTATTAATCACACAAATAATATAGCTACCTGGGCTTTAAATCAAGCGACAGTGTCCCTGTGGTTTTAAACAAGAAAGCTGTTGGCCCTGGTGCGCTCACCTGAGATACAGGCTCTTTTCCTTTCAATAGTCTAATTTAATGTTAAGGTATGGAATATAAAACAAGTGGGTCTGAAAAAACTTTATGCATCTATAGGCTCTCTAACTGCAGATCATAAAGTGTCAATGACAAACTTCCAAGGCTTTAAGAACTGAAAAGTGGAGAACAAAGGCAGCGAAAATGCAGCCTTGGCGGATAAATAAACATGATCATGGAAAACTTTATTGGAAAAGGAGAAATTGCTTGTAACAAGCAATTTCTACTTTTCTCACAATGTTCTACTTTTCTCACAATGTTTTCTACATTATTTTGCAATCATCTTCCAATTTTGTGCAATTTTGAATCAATCACAAAAATCACATTTGTTTTACCCTAGTATATGCAGTATGACCATGCAGTCTGACCATGGTTGAAACAATTCAATACATCAGTGATCTGCAATGGGGTGCATTTTTGCGCCATTGTCTCGAAAAATTCATATATGTCCCCAGTACTGGGACACTGTCCCCTTGGTTCTAAAGCCCTGGTAGCTAGATTGTAAGTGTGATTGATCAATTATGTAAAATGTCCCCACTTTTTTCAGACCATGGGGATATTGTCCGCTTGCTTCCAAAACCTCAGCGCAGATCACCTCAACTTTCCAGGATGATCCCATTTATGTATTTATAAATTGTAATTCTGTTTACAGTGACTCCCTTTGGTATGACAGTTCACACGTGAAAACACTGTGGATGTTGAACTAGGAAGTTAACTGCTGGCCTCTCACCATATCATTTAATTACTTAACACATTACCAGACGGCAAAATTTCAGACTGTTCAAATTCAAAGGAGTTGCAGAAGACAATTCAATTTTTATGAAATGTTTGAATTTGGTTTGAATGTGGGAGGAGATGAGGACACAAAATTATGTCCACAAACGGACAAAAGATGGACAGACAGAAGGATAGACATACAACCTTATTCCAGTATACCCCCCCCCCATAACTTTCTACATGTGAACCACTTTTATTTTTTTAATCTGTCAACCTGTTCAGGAGTAATGATTTATTCTCTATATATTGTTTATAAGAAAATTAAATCAAAGGGGCATAACTCCTGAAACATTTGAATAATCAAAATAAAAATTGCAGGTGCACAAGTTCCCATTGCAAGGAAGATTAAGGTAAGGTTTCATCAAATTGTTTTGAAATGTGGGAGGAGATGATTGAGTGTTTGAATGGGGTTTTACGCCTCTTTCAATAATCTTTCATTTATATCATGGCGGCTGGAGCACCTAACAGTGGAATCCTGGTATTTCTCAAACCAGTACTACCATTACATTCTTTCCTAGCCTTCAGCTCCTATCCCACTTAGGTCTCCGATTATCGACCAATTGGTGAGAGACAATTAGTTGAAAAGGATGAGTCCGCTGTCGGGGATCGAACCCGGGACCCTTAGATTGACAGTGCGACACACTACCAACTGTGCTATGAAGGCGGCAGGAGGAGATGAGGACACGAAATTTATTTATTCTCTCTATATTGTATATAAGAAAATAAATCAAAGTAGCATAACTCCTGAAACAGTTAATTAATCATTATGATAATTGCAGGTGCACAAGTTCCCATTGCAAGGAAGATTTTGGTAAAGTTTCAGCAAAATTGGGCTGGAAATGTGGGAGGAGATGAGGACACAAAATTATGTCCACGGACGGACAGACGGACGGGCAACCTGATTCCAGAATACCCCCATAACTTCGTTTAGGGGGTATAAATAAAGTTTTATAAAATATACTATATAAATTGTATATCTGCAATGATTCATACCCCAGAATTAGACAAAATCAAAAATTTCTTTTACTCAAATTTGTCGCAATATATTTGAATTTAGACCAATCTAGATTTTTGTTGTCTGGTAATTACTTTTTACTAAGATAAAGTAAGTTCAGTAGCACCATATCAGTTAATTAGTTATGCAGGAAAAGGAGAACCTCCCCAATTATCCTGCCATGTTTACCTCAATTAAATATTTTAAGGACACAAAAATCTGTTACTAATTGGGAACAGGTCAACAACAGATAAGCCACATTTATCTCTATATAGCATGACCAAGAAATATTCTACAAATAGAATGCCACAGACTTTAAATCTTAGTCCAAAATTTCTATTTAACCTATTCCCACTCAGTGACGCCTTTAGATGCCCCAAGGGAAAAAGCTTTGAAAAAGAATGTAGAAAATGAAGAAATTGCTTGTTTCAAACAATTTCTTCATTTTCCACAATGTTATTTACCCCGAAAGTTGAAAAAATCCAAAATTCATTAACTTGAAGTCTGCAACTTATTTTGATTTGGGTCAGTCCAAAACTCTGCCGTCTGGTATGGATTATTCTACTAGCATTAATCCATTCCCATACAATAACGCTTTTTGATAACCTAAGAAACAGAGGACCATGATTGTCCTATATTGCTCCTTTGAGTATGATAGCTCAAGGCTTTATTATATATACAAAGTACATGTATCGAAGCTCTTCCCCTGATTGTTTTGGTTACGATTTTAAGAGATTTTCTCCTTTAATCCATGGTATATATTTGATCCCACAATATAGCATTAAATCCCAGAGTACAGTATGATTTTGCTGATTTGACAAATTTCATGATATAAGTATATTTTCGTTTGCCCAACCCCTTCCTTTGAGAAAAAATCTGGATCCAAGCATGTAAAACTTTGCAAATTAACCCTTGTCATGCTGAACCTGGAATATTCTGGTTTTTGCAGGAGGTGTAGACCAAGATCAGCCTGCACATAAGTGCAGACTGATCTTAGTCTACACCTCCTGCTTGTACTTTTTTGTCAGAGTTATTTATGGAATAGATTTCTAAAAGAAATATTGATTTCTAACAACAAGTTCTATCACTGCTTTCAGCCCTTTGATTTTACAGCAATTCAGTGAGGTAATTTATACAGCATGACAAGGGTTAAGCAGTGATATAATTTTCCAAATTAAAAACAAAATACTTACCTGTGACTGTTTCATAATCAAGGACAAAAAATATCCAATGTCAAAATATCTCGTGTAGATGGTAGATTTGATGAATGAAAAAGTGTTTGTTTACAAAAAGTCACTTAGGACTTCCTGGTTGTAAAATCATGTATAAATAACTCAGATTATCTGTTTTACATAGTGTTTTAACCCTTTCAAACATTTTTTTTTTCTCTATTTTTTTTTCTAATTTTCACTATCCTGTTGACTTGTATCAATGAAAATACTGTAGGAAAAGAAAAAATTGTTTGTCTAAAGTAATTTATTCTATTCCCACAATTTTTCCTATATTAGAAGAAGATAGGTTTCTTTTTCAACGACTTCTTTACGATGAACTACAGCCTCTTTTAATTTGGACCTGTTATGAATTTTGGCACCATGTAGCAAATTTAAATGATTAACCTATTCAGGGGTCGACACTAATAGTGTCCCAGGATCCCGCGGATCCCTGAAAATTGTAAGGGATCCCAGCAATCTGAGGCTAGGAATTCTGTCAGGATCCTTCAATGTTTCACCAATACAATAGATCTTAATGTATTAAGTAATGCTCCAGATTTTTTGTTTGCCTGTTTTTGTAGAAAACGTTGTGGACAATGAAAAAATTGCTTGTAACAAGCAATTTCTTCATTTTCCACAAAGTTTTCCTGAGGCTTTTTTTTTCAAGTTGAGCTTAGAAGGGTAGGATTGTGTGTGAATGAGTTAATTTATATCGAGGAGGGATCCCCAATTATATCGAGGAAACCCTGAAGTAATAGGTGGGGATTCTTGTGGGATTTCACTGAAGCAAAGTAAGTGTCGACCCCTACCATTTCCAAACAATAAGCAATTTCTCCTTTTTCAACAATATTTTCTACCCTACAGTATAATCATTTTTCAAATAAAACCCATCTTAAATTTTCATCTGCATATCCTTTTAATTTGGACAGGTCTTGAATTTTGCAAAACAGGAAAAGTTGCTTTGATGATATGTTAAATATTTGTGTCTTTTGAGGTTGAAAACATTGTGGATGATGAAGAATTTTGAAATTGCTTGTAATAAGTAATTTCTTCATTGTCCACAATGTTTTCCAAAGCTTGTTTCTTGGGCACTTTAAAAATTGTTAGAGTGTGGGATTGGGTGAATCAAGTAGGGGAATTTTTAATAGGCTCTGCAAGCTCAAATTGATTATAATGCATTCCAATGCAGGACAGTAATTCCTGCATATATGTTATATTTAGGTGTATTGCAGCTATTGTCTGAACAGAATGGCAGAGAAAAGGATTTAATCTGCCCTTAGAGAATAAATTGAAACTACATGTAAAACTACTTAACCCATTCCCACACATTCCCTCCTTTTTAAGCCCATCAAGAAACAAGAGGGCTGTTGGCCCTGGGGCGCTCACCTGAGATAAAGGCTCTTTTTCATTCAACAGTCTAATTTCATGTTAAGGTTAGGATTATGAAACAAGTGGGCCACAATTACATATAAAGACTATGAACCTGGGGATCCAAAAGTCTAAATTACAAATTCCAAGGCTTAAGTGATGATTTGAAAGAAGGAAAAAACTTTTTCCATGGGTTATAATTTCAGAAATAAGAAAGAAGTGTGTCAACTGATGCATCATGCCTATACCCCCCACCCCCCCCTGGGTCCGCCCCTGGAGACCCGAGGATCATGATTTTAGCTATTTTGTAAGAGATCAATATAGTGATGCTTCATGCAAAATATCAAGGCTCTACGCCTTCTGGGTCAGGAGGAGAAGATTCTTAAAGATTATGTTGAAATTTACTTTTGTTGTCATGGCAACCAGAGTTTAAAACAGATTTCAATTCTTTAAGCTAATTTTAAGGGGGACCACCTAAGAAACATTTCTTCCTAATTCGGTTCAAATTGGCCCAGTGGTTTGGGAGGAGATGTCATTTAAAAAATCTTTCTTTATTTCTATATACCCCCCCACCTGGGGCTCTGCCCCTGGGGACCTGAGGATCATGATTTTAGCTATGTTGAAAGAGGTCAATATACTGATGCTTCATGCAAAATATCAAGGCTCTACACCTTCTGGGTCAGGAGGAGAAGATTTTAAAGATTATTTTTAAATGTCACTTTTGTTGCCATGGCTACCAGAGTTTAAAACAGATTTCAATTCTTTAAGCTATTTTTGAAGGGGACCACCTAAGGAACGTTTCTGCCAAATTTGGTTCAAATCAGCCAAGTGGTTTGGGAGGAAATGTCATTTAAAAAATCTTTCTTTATTTCTATATAAACCCCACCCCCCAGAGGCTTCGCCCCTAGGGACACCAGGATCATGATTTTAGCTATGTTGAAAGAGGTCAATATACTGATGCTTCATGCAAAATATCAAGGCTCTACGCCTTCCGGGTCAGGAGAAGATTTTAAAGATTATTTTAAAATTTTACTTTGTTGCCATGGCAACCAGAGTTTTTAACGGATTTCAATTCTTTTAGCTATTTTTGAAGGGGACCACCTAAGGGACGTTTCTGCCAAATTTGGTTCAAATCAGCCAAGTGGTTTGGGAGGAGATGTCATTTAAAAATTGTTCTTTATTTCTCTATAAACCCCATCCTCCTGGGGCTCCACCCCTGGGGACCCGAGGATCATGATTTTAGCTATGTTGAAAGAGGTCAATATACTGATGCTTCATGCAAAATATCAAGGCTCTACACCTTCTGGGTCAGGAGGAGGAGATTTTTAAAGATTATTTAAAAATTTCACTTTTGTTGCTATGGCAACCAGAATTTTTAACGGATTTCAATTCTTTTAGCTATTTTTGAAGGGGACCACCTAAGGAACATTTCTGCCAAATTTGGTTCAAATCGGCCCAGTGGTTTGGGAGGAGATGTCGTTTAAAGAAATTGTTGATGGACGAAGCACGACGGACGGAGGCCGGACAAAAGGGGATCACAATAGCTCACTTGAGCACTACGTGCTCAGGTGAGCTGAAAAGCTTTGGAAAACATTGTGGAGTATGAACAAATTGCTAGTAACAAGCAATTTCTTCATCATCCATTTGGATATTTTCTATCCAAAAAGATGAAATTATTTTCAATTTCAACAACTTGTAATCTCCGTCTGGATCTTCTTTCACTTTGGACAAGTGTAAAATTTTGTTGAGTGGGAATTGGTTAACCTTTTTCAGTTTTTAAAAATTCTAGTCTTAACCAAATCTAAAAGGGTATCAGATGATTTCATAAAGTAAATTCGATTCAAAAAGTAATCATACTATATGAAAGAAAATATTGTGGGGGAAAAAGAAAGAAATGATTGTTACAAGCAATTACTTCTTTTTCCACAAAGTTTTCTAAAGAATTATATCACAGGAGCGTAAAAATCAGGAATTGTATGGGAAAAGGTTAACCCTTGTCATGCTGTATAAATTACCTTACTGGATTGCTGTCAAATCAAAGGGCTGAAAGCACTGATGGAACTTGTTCAAAAATCAATATTTTCTTTAGAAATCAACTTCAGAGACAACTCTGGCAGGAAAAGTACAAGCCTAAGACTAAGACTATAGACTAAGATCAGCCAGAACATAAGTGCAGTCTGATCTTAGTCAACACCTCCTGCCAACACCGGAATATTCCAGGTTCAGCATGACAAGGGTTAAGGATATCGGTACTGTCGAGCAGAAAAACTTCTCTGATTTAACCATTATCATGCTGAATATAATCCTTATCTCAATTTGCATTAAAAGTCAAAGGATTAAATGCACCAAAAGCAATAGTCAAGGGTCAAATTTTATTTCAAAAATTAATTTCATAAACATCTCTTTGTTGAAGGAGACAAGCAGGTAGTGTAGACAAAGATCAGAATACACTTAAGTATCTTTATCCCTGCCAACACAGGAAATTCAAAAGCTTTTTATAGCCCATTCACACACAATACACTCTTCAACACCCCTCAATATAAAAGCTTTGGAAAAAAACATTGTGGAAAATCAAAAAAAATTACTGTCACAAGCAATTTCCTCATTGTCCACAATGTTTTCTATCCTAAAGGACAGAGATTTGAAAGATTTGATCAACTTTACCCATTCCCACTCAGTGACACTTTTGGACGCCCTTCAAGAAAATTAATGGGAAAACATTGTGCAAAATGAAGAAATTGCTTGTTACAAGAAATTTCTTCATTTTGCACAATGTTTTCTACCAAGAAAGTTGAAAAAATTTAGAATTTCATAAACTTTAAATTGTCGTCTGCAACTCCTTTCAATTTGGACCAATCTAAAATTTTCTTGGGTGGGTATGGGTTAAAATTGTCATCTGCAAGCTTCTAAAATTTGAATTGATCTCAAATTTGATTGTGGGGTTATGGGTTAAAACATAGACAATGGATCATTTAATAAGAAAGCTGCAGAGTGGTGACAAAAGGTTATAAATTAGGGCTCCAGATAACAATCTTTATTCTGTTATTTCTCTTCGAACCCTGTATTGACCCTGTGTTGTATGTACTCATTATGATTATCTTGATGACCGATACCATTGAGTCCCAAAAACAAAGTAAAAAATAAATTTAACGTAATTTCCCGTTCAAATACGGGATTTTACGTTCCTGTGATTTTATACACGAGAAAACATTGTGGAAAAAGAAAAAAATGCTTGTTACAAGCAATTTCTCCTTTTTCCACAATATTTTCTACCACATAGGATGGTTTCATTTTAAATGGCATCCAGTTTTCATTGTTGTCTGCAACCTCTTTCAATTTGGACAGTCTAAAATTTCCAAAAACAGGAAAGGGTTAGAATAATTAAAATGACTCCCTCTATCCGGAGTCCAGAATAAATCCAACTGATGACAAAGAAGATCAAAAAGCCAAAAGAACAGGATCTTAGAGAAAGAGGAACATGAAATGAACACAAAGCATTTAATCACATACAGCCCTAGATAAGAAAGAAAACTTGCTTCATTAAACCCTTGTCATGCTGAACCCGGTATATTCCTGTTTTAGCAGAGTTATAGACAAAGATCAGCCTGCACATAAGTGCAGTCTTATCTTAGTCTGCACCACCTATTGTCCATCATTTCGAGCCAAATAAGAGAAGGAAATTTAAATTTAAAAAAGAAATATTGATTCACAATTGGTACTTTTGGTGCTTTCTGCCTTTTGATTTTCATTAAAATTCTTAACCCTTGTCATGCTGTATCAATTACCTTATTGAAATGCTGTCAAATCAAAGCACTGACATAACTTGATCAAAATACAATATTTCTTTTAGAAATCAACTTCATAAACAACTCTGGCAGGAACAGTACAAGCAGGAGGTGTAGACTAAGATCAGCCTGTACTCTAGTGCAGTCTGATCTTAGTCTACACCTCCTGCCAAAACCGGAATATTCCGGGTTCAGCATGATAAGGGTTAAAGAAGGGTTATATTCAGCACGACAAGGGTTAACTTATTCCAATAAATTGTCCCTCAAGACAAAAGCTTACGAAGACATTGTCGAAAAGGAGAAATTGCTCAAAGCAAGCAAATTCTGCAATATTTCTATCTAGAAAGACACATTCTCCATTTGCTACAATATTTCTATCTAGAAAGACAAAGATTTAAAAATTCAATGAACTCAAGATTAGCATAAAAATCTTAATCTAAAAACCGCTTTATCTTCAAAATCTTTATGATAATCTTAACCCTTGTCATGTTGTATAAAGTACCTTACTGAATTGCTGTCAAATCAAAGGGCTGAAAGCACTGAAAGAACTTGTTGTTCAAAATTCAATATTATTTTTAGAAATCAACTTCATAAACAACTCTGGCAGGGAAAGTACAAGCAGGAGGTATAGACTAAGATCAGCCTGTATACTAGTGCAGTCTGATCTTAGTCTACACCTCCTGCCAGCATCACAAGGGTTGAAATCTCAACGAAAAGAACACATCTCACAGGGGTCGACACTATCTTGCTTCAATGGGACCGCACAGGAATCCCTACCTATTTCTTAAGGGTTTCCTCTGATAACCAGGGATCCCTTTTTGATATACATTAGCTCATTCATACGCAATCCCGCTCTTCTAAGCCAAAATTGAAAAAAAAGCTTTGAAAAAAACATTGTGGAATATGAAGAAATGCTCGACATGCTCGCTTCATTTGCACCTGAGCTGATTGGATGGTAGCTGCGCCGGCAGATTACAGAAAGAGGGCTATGATATCGCAGCTATTTGGATGGTTGCAAGCCTGTGTAAACTGTTGGAATTACAGGAACTTTTTGATATCAAACCCTTTCCCTTCTGAAGATTCAATCATTTTAGTGGTACACTATGTTTATCTTATCAAGATCCGAGATTTGTTGCATACTTTCAAGAAGCGAGAATAATGGCGGATTTTATCACGAACCTCATGTCATTTGCTGTATTTCAAAATTCCAAGAAATAAAATCTTGATAAATACTGATTTTCCTGTAAAACTAAATGGAAAACAACTCTAGTTAACTACTTTGATTTAACAAAAATAGAAAAACTAAGAATAACAATCTGCGGCTTCTACAATCTTTTCATAAGTAACATTGTTAGGGTTTTATCCAGAAATTAAATTTCACTTATCTTGTTTTGGTATTTAATCCATTCAATGACATGTAATCCTAAACACTAGAACAAATGGTTCCGTGTTAACATAGTTTCAAATTTAAACCTTCTCTACACAGTCTGTGATTTATGTACTCAGCTGTTATTTTTACCCTTTACTTACAATAACAGCAACTCAGTCAATTGATTGAATGGGGTTTAACGCCGCTTTTAACAGTAATTCAGTCATATCGCGGCGGCTGGAGCACCTAACAATGGATTCCTGGTATTTCTCACACCGGTACTACCACTACATCCTTTCCAAGCCTCCAGCTGCTATCCCACTTAGGTTTACGATTATCCACCCATTGGTGAGAGACAAGCAACTCAGTCAAAATGAACCCTTTTTAAATCTACAATTTACAAGCTTTTTATACTTTCATTGTTATATACAGGTGAAGTTGACAGACCTTAACCAATCACCACACAATCCTGCTTTTTGATACCTTGAAGATTTTAGATGTTTAAATGGAAAACTTGTGAGAAAAAGAGGAAGTGTTTGTAGCAAGCAATTTCTCCTTTTCCCAAAATATTTTTTACCTTATCTGGTACTTATTTTCTGTTTTGATAATTCTGATTTGAAATGTGGAAATTATGATTTGAAAATCTTGTAATGAGTTGAATAGAATAGTAAATTAGTAATTGTAATAATGTTTCCTTTTTCCCGCTTCAAATTGAACTCTAGTCATGTTTGTTAATTCAGACCTATACTCTCTCTTCAAATTATTGATTATTATAACTTTTGATAATTCAGATTATAATACCATCTGTTTGTGAAATATTCAAGAAAATAATTTCAGAATCAGATTCCGATATTCTTGAACCTGAAGAAAGAAGACAAAAATATTTGTTCACAGGAATAAGATCTCTGTAAGCAAGGATGACAAATACTTAAATATTAACTGCATACTATATAAAACAAAATATGCAGCTACTTGGTTGTAACTTTAGCTGTTTTTATTTTCCTACAGAAATGAGGAATACACACAAAACGTTGCTAATAAACGTGATCCACTTCTCCTGAAAGTCTCACCACTTCTCCCTATTTTGAAAAACTTCTCCCAATTCTCAGACTAGGGAGAAGTCACTTTTTTCATACCCTCGACCATACCCACCCCCCTTTATGAAAAATATGATGTAGATAAAATAGAAAAAAATTATAAAGCCTACAGTACATTCTTTATCACTATTGACTTATGTTCCCTCAGTTTCATGTCCTTTTGAATGAAAAAAGTGAAAATTTGAGGCAAAAGGAGAGATTGCTTCATGCATAAATTTCTTTTTTCTCTTCTTATCAAAATTTGAGTGGACATATTTCCTAATTAATGTTTGCAAATCTTTTTGGGTTAAGACCAAGAGATTTGTCTTGCAGTAAAGGGGAAAATGATTCATTTAAATTAACACAACATAAGTCATCACAAAGATATTTCAGTAAACTGCTTATGGATCATTTTTACACAAGGGTATTTTATCGACTTTTGCCAGTAAATACATCATACTTTAGTTCATCAAATCCTTTATCTTGTATATAAAGAAAACCTTAGAGTGGTGAATTCAGGATTTTTTTGATTTTTTTTCACTAATCTTGGACATCAATTTAATTCCAGGTCTGATATTTCAGAGGTGTTCCTCTTATTTTCCGGACCTAATATACATCACAGCTGTAGTTGATTGATTGAGGTTTAATGCCACTTTTAACAGTATTATAGGGGTCTCCCTAAAAAGCGTCGAGAAACGCCGGGAACTGCCGAGAGATCTAAATCGGCGTCGAGAGGCGTTGAAAGATCTAATGAAGCGTCTTTGAGTAGAAATTTATGTATTAGAGATCATAATTAACATTTGAATTTCATATGTGATTTAAAATTGATCCTATTTGGTTTATTTTATGAGGCTGTGTAGAAGCGCCGAGAGAGATGAAAACATAGACTTAAACTTAATACGAAAAAATATTATGTATGGTAAATTGTAAAAAAAGAACAAAATCATTATTGACAACTTCTCCCTTTTTTTACGTTTTCTTCCCGACTCGTCATATTTAAAAGCAGACTAAAATCAAAACATGTCAAAACTACAACATTTCCAAGTCGAATACGAACGGGTTAAAGTTTCAATGTTACTCCAAGGCCCAAATTACGTAAATATTTGCAAATCCATTTGATACGGGTTAACGTAATCTGGGCTGTTACAGGTCGGACGAAATCAAAATCCAAAATTAAAGGCGTTTTTAAAGCTACGAATCTTTATTTTTAAAGAAACCCCAAAAATGGAAGAGAATGCATCTTTAAGTCAAGTTGAGTGAATATTATGAAATACTCACTCTAATGCAATCACCGTCACCAAACAAAAACAATCGACAAAAAATGAACGGATATAGAAATATAATATGTCCTTAAATAAGGCAAACTTATCATAATTAATCGTTTCTAGACATTAGTTTGTGTTTCTCGGCGCTTCTCAAGGTCTCTCGACGCTGAATTTGATCTCTCGACGCCTCTCGACGCTGATTTAGATCTCTCGGCGCTTCCCGGCAGTTCCCAGCGTTTCTCAACGCTTGTTAGGGAGACCGGTATTATAGTCATATTGCGATGGTTGAAGCATCTAACAATGGATTCCTGGTATTTCTCACACCAGTACTACTACTACAGCCTTTTCCTACCATTCAACTGTTATCGCACTTGACAGCGGCCCAAAAGCTGTGGTCATAAGGGTACTTGGTTAAGGTTTGAGAGTACCTAATTTTAGCAATTCTTGTAACTATCAGCACTTTGTTTAACCCATTCCCACTTGACAAAATTTTAGACTGGTCCAAATTGAAAGAAGATGCAGAGGACTATTTCAAGTTGATGGAATTTTAATTTTTTTCACCTTTTTGGATAGAAAACATTGTGGATAATGAAGAAATTGCTTGATACAAGCAATTTCTTCATTTTCCACAATGTTTTCCAAAGCTTTTTTCTTGAAGGGCGTAAAAAGGAGGGATTGAGTTGGAATGGGTTAACCATCATCTTGATTTTCATGTATACATATCGAAATGCTTTATGAAACTCAAAATTATACATTCAAAGATTAGTAAGTTACAGATATTATGACAAAGCTAAACAAAGTATTTTACAGCCTAAATTGTCTTTTGCCATCCCATCAGGACTATCTCATCCCTGCTACCAGAGTCCGATCCCTGCCCAGTAATTTCCGCAAAATGAGGTCTTTTCAAAAAGGTGTCTTTGTTTACGGACACATCTGAATGATCACAGAAGCAAGAGAATCTAGTAAGGGCCAAAAGTAACTAGATTAACCCTTGTCATGCTGTATAAATTACCTTACTGAACTACTGTAAAATCAAAGGGCTGAAAGCACTGATAGAACTTTATCTTCAAAAATCTAATATTTCTTTTACAAATCAATTTCATAAACAAATCTAGAAGGAAAAGTACAAGCAGAAGGTGTAGACCAAGATCAGACTGCACTAATGTGCAGGCTGATCTTGGGCTACAACTCCTGCCAAAACCGGAATATTCCGGGTTCATTATGACAAGGATTAAGAGTCTAGCTCTTATCACTGGTCAAGATCCGTTCCTACAGAAGAACAAGCTAGTGATACTAGACAGTCTCATCATATCACTTGGAATGCTATGACACACTTTCACTTTGAATATAAGAATACAAAATCGTAGTAGAGGTCGATTTCGAAGGGAAATTTAAGGCAAGAATAAAATATTCACCACAGAAAAACTGCAAATGAGGTCATCTGTCTGTCAATCTTTTATTTGGAAACGGTGCCCCAATTCCGTGAAAAATAATGATTTGGTCTAAGGTAAAACTCGAATTATGACAGAATGAGCGTCGTTGTCGTACTAGTAACAACTAATAACTCGGCTCGATCAATTTGGTCGGTCAACTCGGCCCTACATATAAAGAATCTTTATGTTGTGACATGTAAAACGCCTGATTTTTCATGTATCTGTTTAAAAAACTTTGGCGAACATGTTGGAAATATTGCTCCGCTTTGCATGTGCACTCAGGTGCAAGGTGGGGTAAAATTTATAGAAGTTCAAAAATATTATTGCATCTTGTACGCAGCTTAACACAGGGGTTAATTTAACTTTTATTATGCAATTGGACCAATGCTTTTTAAAGGGGAGGTCTAGTCACAAAATTGTTGAAACTTAGTTACCAGTAAGACAATATGCTGATAACTGTGTGTTACTCATATCAATATTTTTTCCAAAAAAAATGCAAACAAACTGACTTAAAATTAGTTCTTTATAGGACGATATATATATGGTTTGTGGAGGAAACATCAGATTTGATATGGATTTATCTACTAAAAGAACAGAGAAAATATTGTAAAAGAGAAATTACTTAAGAAATTTTCTCAAATTATATGGACATAAAATTTGTGGATTGTATATAAAAGGATTATGATTTTAGTTCAAATCGGTGATTCGTTGAAATATTTTTTATCAAATTATCTTTATGATACACTAAAAAGTTGGTGCAGTATAAAACATGTCACTTTTAATGTATACAGATGACACGTGTCCGCATATAACATCGAACCCTTAAAGACGTGATTTATAGTAATGCGTTGCCGTGTGGCAAACAAATCTTAAGTCTTAAATCTTTTTAGTAACTCACATCGTTTAATCCTATAAACTCGAAAATACATTTTGAATAAGATGTAGGATTATACGGATATCTATCTATCTATCTATCTATCTATCTATCTATCTATCTATCTATCTATCTATCTATCTATCTATCTATCTATCTATCTATCTATCTATCTATCCTATCTATCTATCTATATATCTATCTATACTGCCCAACTCCCCTTTCGGGTATTACTGGCAGGTGCGCGTCTGTGCTGGAATAAAAACTGTTAGACATTTGTTAGGGTGCAAAATTTTAAAAGTATTGTGAATGTTAGATTAAAAGAGCTGATAAAACATATTTTGGTAATTCAGGGACGGCTCACTATCTGAAAAGAACCGAGACTCTTTTTGAACACTGCAATATCAGGTTTCTGTACAATTGTTTCTGATAGGCTGTTCCAGAGTATCACTGTGTAGGGAAAAAAATATTTAAAGTAGGCTGCATTTGTGTGGATCTGTCTGAAATATGCTGTGTGCACATGTCGGGTGGTCCTCACTGGTCTTTCAAGATAAGCTGGTACTGGCACTGCAACAAAATTATTAACGATTTTATAAAACATGGTGACTCTGGAAATGTCTCGTCTGTATTGAAGAGTTTCCCAACCAAGCTCCTTCTGGATGCAGGTAACACTGTCATCATAAGAGAAACAAGAGCCAGGTCGAACATGGCCATCCCCCGCCTTAAAAACTTGAAAGTAAACTGAAGCAAGTTAGATTTAGGCACTGCATTTCTTCTCAATTAGTTCGATAAAGCTACTATACTTTCAGAGATATGCTCAGGACAAATCTAAGACTTTAAAACAACAAAGGGCAATAACTCCAAAATTATGCAAGCAAGAGTTGTGGTTCTTGTGCACTGCACTTCTCCACAACGAGATCTAACCACCTATGAACTGTCAAGTTAATAGCTATTATACTTTCAGGGATATGCTAAGGCCAGAATCTTAGTCTTTAAAACAACAAAGGGCTATAACTCCAAAATTATGCAAGCAAGAGTTGTTGTTCTTGAGCACTGCACTTCTCCTCAACAAGTTCTAATCACCTACGTAGTTTCAAGTTAATAGCTATTATACTTTCAGAGATATGCCCCGGACAAAATCTTAGTCTTTAAAACAACAAAGGGCTATAACTCCAAAATTATGCAAACAAGAGCTGTGGTTCTTGTGCACTGCACTTCTCCTAAATGACATCTATCAACCTATGAAGTTTAAAGTCAATAGCTATTATACTTTCAGAGATATGCCCCGGACAAAATCTTAGTCTTTAAAACATCAAAGGGCTATAACTCCAAAATTATACAAGCAAGCGTTGTGGTTCTTGTGCAATGCACTTCTCCCCAATGAAATCTATCATCCTATGAAGTTTAAAGTCAATAGCTATTATATTTTCAGAGATATGCCCCGGACAAAATCTTAGTCTTTAAAACATTAAAGGGCTATAACTCCAAAATTATGGAGGCAAGAGTTGTAGTTCTTGTGCACTGCACTTCTCCTCAATAACATCTATCAACCTATTAAGTTTAAAGTCAATAGCTATTATATTTCCAGAGATATGCCCCGGACAAAATCTTAGTTTATAAAACAACAACGGGCAATTATTCCAAAATTATACAAGCAAGCGTTGTGGTTCTTGTGCACTGCACTTCTCCTAAATGAGATCTATCCACTATGAAGTTTCAAGTTGATAGCAATTATACTTTAAGAGATATGCTCCGGACAAGTATAGTGACGGAAGGACGGAAGGACGGAAGGACGGTTGGAGACCAAATACTATATCCCCTTCGCCGAAATGGTGGGGTACAATCATTTTGAACCCATCTTGACGCTCTACGTTGTACTTTTACCACTTTGTTGATATAGATTTTTGTGTAGGGGCTCAAAACTGTTGATGCGTATTCTACCTGGGGTCTCATTAAAGTTTTATACGCTATTTCTCTGATCTTCTTATTTTTGGTCTGGATGTTTCTGCGGAGAAAACCTTAAGTTTTATTAGCATTTGATGTTATATTGTCAATGTGTTTGTTCCAGGAAAGATATTGTAACTCCTAGGTATTTGGCATTGTCCACAGACTCTTGTACTTGTCCATGTAACCTGTAATCAAAGGAAATCTTTTTCTTCTTTTTACTGATATTTAGGACAATGCATTTGCTGGGGTTAAACTCCATTTCCCACTTTTTCTCCCACTGCATTAACTTGTCTAGATCTTCTTGTAGGGTCAAACAGTCTTTAGTCTTGCCTGTTGTTTATAGCTAAGTAAACGGTAGTGTCATCTGCAAACAAACGAACTTGTGATGTTATTTGGAAGGTCATTTATATACAAAGGAAACAAAAGAGGGTCAAGTACAGATCTCTGAGGTACTCCAGACGTGACTGGTACTTCTGATGAGCATCCACCTTCTAAGACTACTTTTTGTGTTCTGCCTATTAGAAAAGATTTAATCCACAAAAGGGTAGCATTGTTAACACCATGTTCCTGCAATTTATACAAATGTTTTAAGTTGCTAACTTTGTCAAAAGCCTTGCTGAAGTCTAATAAAAATAGATCAGTTTGTTTTCCTTCAGTCAGGTTTCTGGCAAGATGGTCGGTCAGTTGAAGTAGCTGGGTTTCGCATGAACGCCTTTCTCTAAAACCATGCTGCAAGTCATAAAGGATATTATTGTTGTCAAAATGTTCAGTTAGATCTGAGGCTACAACATGTTCTAGAACTTTACATAATATACATGTTAAAGACATAGGTCTGTAATTTGCAGGATCTTCTTTGTTTCCTTTCTTGAAGAGTGGAGTCACGATTGCTTTTGTCCAAACCTGGGGAAGAGTGCCTGTGTCTAGGGATTTCTGAAAGAGAATTTGTAAGATCGGGGAAATTTGATAACATAAGTTTTTTAGTACAAGAGTACAAGATTCTTTTCAGATAGTGAGCCGTCCCTGAATGATCAAAATATGTTTTATCAGCTCTTTTAATCTAACACTCACAATACTTTTAAAATTTTGCACACTAACCAATGACTAACAGTTTTTATTCCAGCACAGACGCGCACCTGCCAGTAATACCCGAAAGGGGAGTTGGGCAGTTTATATATATAGATAGATTATACAATGGGCTATAGGCGTCAGGGATAAATATTATATTCCTAATATTAATTTTGGTGTACAACTATTATTTTGTATTATTGAAACACATTAAGTCCCCATGAAACGAAATAATGAAAACTTACTGACTTATTGTGCATATAGGGGTCCATTTCGTGAGCGCCAAGTCAATTTCGCCCACCCTTTCAGCTTCAGTTAATAACAATTTTAGCTTAATAATACCCTTAAATCTAATTAAAATTTGTCTAAGCTATTACCAAACATTAAAAAAAAATTATATTATAAAATAACAGATTGTTAACAACAGATTATCTCGTTGTTGAACTGGGGGGGGGGTGTGTAGATAAAAGTCTATTTCGCCGTGAGAATGTCCATTTCGCCCTATTTCGTGCTAGGCGGTCCATTTCGTATTTTAGGCCAACCCCTTTTAGCGACATAAACTCATGGTAAAATTGATCCGAATGTCTCGACAAAATCTCAAACCAGTTTGAACTTTTGCAACTTGGGTCAAAAATAAGGTTTATTCAATGGATATCAGTTACAGACTGCTATCAAAGAGTCATACGCGTAGCATTATAAGGGTCTCTCTTCTTTTGAAAAGATTCCTTATCAGTAATTACCTAAACTATCTTGGTCAAAAGTTTAGACTCCAAGTCAAGCTCATTTTATTGCATCCTGCTGCTAGTAATCAATAGCCTTCATGGCATCATTAGGGACCATGCAATTGCCTTGAAATCAGTTTCATGCCATTTACAAATGCTGATTTGACACGGTCAATATTGTCTTGACTTGACAGTTGTAAATTTATGAGCATTTCTGTATAACCTGATAACTATCACAAAGAAAGTCTCTGTGGCGGTTTCACCTTTCGACCTGATCTAGTTGTCCTGAATTTAGACTGAGATTTTTTTTTCCTGCGTTATTTCCTTTGACCTCTGATTCAATATTGGTATTTACAGGTGTTTGTGTCTGTATTTCTGGCTGCTGTGTACATGGTTTAGCTATAGATTTATCCTTTTGATTTTATGCTCTGTTTTGCTCATTTTGAAATTTGACAAAGTTATTCTTTCCTAAATTTGACATTGCTTGTTGATTATTGTCTACTTTTGTCTCATATTTTTTTAACAAGTGATATCTATTTCTTCTATACTCGGCACCATTTTCAGCCCTAACTAAATATGATCGATGATTGATTTTGTCAATCACCTCTGCTGGCTTCCAAATTTTGCCTAGCATTATCCTTATCCTTTCCCCAATTTCAAGAGGTGGAACTTTGACCTCTGTTTGACATCTGCCATTTCGAACGTGACCTGTATTTTACATGGCACTTTTTGGGGCAAGATGATTTGATGTCATAGGTAGGACTGACCTTAACTGTCTACTTATTAGTAGCTGTGCTGGGGATTTACCACAAGCTAATGAAGAGTTTCTATATTCAAGCAATGCGAGATTAGGGTCGTGCCCAGAATGCTTTGCCTTGGTGAAAAGGGATTTGACTGTTTGAACTGTGCGTCCAGCGAGGCCATTACCTTTGGGGTACAGTGGGCTTGATGTTTCATGCATGAAATCCCAATCTTCTGCAAATTTCTTGAATTCTTGAGATGTGTATTGGGTACCATTATCACTTATGAGTTTTGTACAATACCATGCCTACTCATGTAACTTTTTAAATGGTCTATTACAGTAGACGACCTTGTATTGGGTAATATACAAAATACCTGCTATAGTAGTTTACAAATAAAACATAATATGAATTGTTCCATTGAAATAAATCGGTGGCAGCTGTTTGCCACGGTCCATCGGGGAGGTTACTGCTTTGTAACGGTTCCTTCATATTTGAGTTTCTGTGCTCATGGCAAATGGAACATTTCTGTACAAGCTCTTTTATGTCTTTAGACATGTTTGGCCAAAACAAAACTTCCCTAGCTCTCTGTGTGCATTTTTCAATACCCAAATGTGCATCGTGAATCTTACCTAACATGAATTTTCTGCAAGATTTTGGGACAAATATTTTGGACTCTTTCAAAACTATTCCGTCAATCACTGTCATTTCGTCTCTGTAGTTCCAAAATTCTAGCAGAATTTCTAGAAAATTCTAGAAACTGTCTTTTGGACAGTTTGTCCTATTTTCTGGCCAACCATCATTTATTACAGTGATCAGCAGCTTCATATTTCCGTCGGTCTGTGTTTCTGTCCTTAAATATTTCATTTTCTGGTCACTTACTGGAAAGCATGACATTACTACATGAACATGTTCCTCTAGTCTGTCAATTAAGTCGGGGTAAGTGTCGGATAGAAACTTTCGCGAAAAAGTGTCAGCCAAAGGAATATCTTTTCCTGGCACGTATGTCAACTTGATGTCATATATTGATAATGACAACAACATACGTTGCAGACGGGGAGGTGCTGTATGAATATCTTTCTTAAAAATCGCAATCAACGGTTTGTGGTCAGTTTGTACATTTATGGGTCTACTATAAACATACTGGTGAAATCTTGTAACTCCAAATACAATTCCAAACAGTTCCTTCTCTATTTGACTGTAATTTATTTCTGTCTGTGTCAGCGACTTTGAAGCGCAAGTCACTGGCCTATCATTTTGAACCAATACAGCGCCAAGTCCATATTTGCTTGCGTCAACCTGTAAAGTGATTTCCTTACTCGGATCAAAATACATCAAAACGGGTCCAGGGTTTTGAGTAAGTACATCCTTAACCTGTTTGAAAGCATTTCCACATGCCTCGTTCCAGTCAAAGTCAATAATTGTCTCATATGATTTGTCATTTCTGCTAAGCATGGGGCAAAGCATTGTAGATAGGTAATCATACCCAGACCTGTCTGCAGCTCAGCTTTTGACTAAGGGGATGGGATTTCCCCTATGGCCTTGACCTTTGCAGGATCCATCTTGAGGCCTGTTGCTGTCAAAACATGACCGAAGAATTGTATTTCCTTTTTGCCTATCTCTGTCTTATTAGGGTTCAATCTAAGACCCATCTCTCTACATCTATCTAGTAGTAAATGTAAATGTCTGTGGTGCTCGGCTTGATCCTTGCCGTAAACTACAATGTCATCTACTATGGTTTTAACGCCTGGTAGATTTTCCAAGCATTCGTCCATTTTTTGTTGGAACAAATCACTTGAACAAGGAACACCATATGGCAACCTAAGGAAACAACATCGTCCACATGGCGTATTAAACGTTGTGTACATGGATGATTTCTCTGTCAACTTTATTGACCAATACCCGCTTCTTGCGTCAAGTTTAGAGAAGACTGTTGCTCCTGCTAAGTCGGGTAGAATGTCATCAATTATCTTGCTCGGATAGTGCGGTCGCTGTATCGCGTCATTCAGGTCTCTCGGGCGTAAACATAGTGAATTCCCAATATTTCATCGGATTCACTTTTAAATTTCACAGAATGATAAAACCAACAGTAAAATATCACGGGAAAAGGGGCCTTATGAGAACTTGAATTTAATATTTTTGTTAACACAATAAAGTCAACAGTTTTATTGGATTCTCTTCAAAGATGCATGGAATAATTGTGGCATTCGAAACACAGGAAAGGGGGCCTTACAGATTATCATTCAAAACATTCTTGTGTATGTGATGAAGATCACAATCATTATCAAATTGTCTTTTAAATTTCACAGGAAAATTGTCGGGTTGTAAGGGAAATTCCTTTTGGAATGAAATTGATCCACCAGAAAACACAGGAAAAGGGGCCTTATTGATTTTCATTAAAAACAATCCTGTTTATGTGATAAAGTCCACAATTATTGTCAGATTCAGATTCACAGAATGATTGTAGGGTCATAAGGTAACTTTCTTTCGGAAATGGAGTGGATCCGTCATGAAACATTGGAAAAGGGGCTTTTGAGGATTGTTGCTTAAAATGATAAAGGGGATAAAGCCCTTTTTTTTACTTTATGCATTCTTCTTTGAGCAATTTACTTCAGATTTCTTTAACGGAAAACTTGATAACCAGTAGAGCGTCTCAGGTCCTCATGGGCCTCTTGTTCTCGTACACTAGTTGATCTTATACCGAAAACGATGTGGTCACGGATCAACTCTTCCTGTAAGGAAATAGGGTAGTCACAGTCCCTAATAAGTAATTTGAGCTCTGTAACAAATTCATCAAATGGCTCATTATCTTTCTGTATTATCGACCGAAAAAAAAAACTGCTGAATATCGTATTTGACTTTGGTTTACAGTAACCTTCAAAGCGATCAAAGAACGTGTCCAAAATCCTTTTCACTACGTTCGTTAGGTCCCACGTGGAGAAAATTTCTCTTCCTTTTACTCCAATCCAAAGCATGAAGTAATTACACTTCGCTTCCTCAGATTTCTTCTCTAGCGGTCCTCCGAACATAAATTCTGCGTGTTCCCGAAATTTCTTAAAGGCACTAGCTAAGTCCCTTGCTTTCCAGTCCATCCTTGGGCACTGTCCTGAATTTTCCATTTTCAGTGGTACAAAATCACTTTTTTAGAGTGAGTTAAAAAAAAAATCAGAATATTCCTGGCAACTTTTTATTAAAGTCCAGTGTTCACTTCTGACACCATGTTATATTGTTGTATCTGGGTAGCGGGTTATTGAACACAAGAGTTCTAATTTCAAAGTTTATTCAATGGATATCAGATACAGACTGCTATCAAAGAGTCATGCATGTAGCATTATAAGAGTTAAGGGAGTTAACTCAGATGGGGCACAAAGGATTAGAAATAAGGGGTCAGGGTTTAACTCCCATATCATAACATTAAATTCAACATCAGGACATTTGTCTGAATGACATGCTAGACCTGCCAGTAATACCCGAAAGGGGAGTTAGGCAGTATAGATAGATAGATAGATAGATAGATAGATAGATAGATAGATAGATAGATAGATAGATAGATAGATAGATAGATAGATAGATAGATAGATAGATAGATAGATAGATAGATAGATAGATAGACAAGTTAACACTGGGTCTTTTGGGTAAAAGGTCTAGGTCACACGGTCAAATCTAAGAAAGCCCCGTGGGTAATCTTTGGGCTTATACCTCGATCAATAATTCTGCAAATTATTCAGATTGATGGTCTTGATGAAATCTTAGACAATTTCGATCGAAATTTTGTTACTTTTTGATAATACTGTAGATCACTTGGCCATTTCTTCAAAGGATATTGTTTGCATTCTAGATAACATTTACTTGCTATATTAACATGATAATTGGTCCCAATGTGTGTCTTGATGTTTCGTGAAGAAGTTCGAAATTTGGTTACTAGTGCTCAAATTTGATCACCAGGTCAAATCTTCAAAAAATCCAGGTGCACACGACAGACCACTTAATATGCCCAATCAACATGAAATAGAAGAGAACGCTTTTCTGGATGTTAACTTTTACAACTTTTAAAACTATTAATTGTTATAAAATCGTAGATATTTAAGCCTTCAGAGTACTCTTAGAGATCATATATTTCCCCTCTATTTTCTGAAAAGGTTAAAAAATGATAATTTTGACATTATCTTGAACAGGCATAGAATCAGCTGACCAAGCGTTAGAAACTATGTCAATAAGTCGAATCTAAGAAAATTAACGTTTACTGTTTCGAGTCAAAACTAGGTCATCAGACCTTCTAGGCATTGGTGCAGCATCACAATTCACGGACATGAAAATGAACCCGACTGTTTGTCTAGACATATAACTCAGGTAAACAATTTTGAACCATTTCGGCCCTCTTGTTTTTATAACTCATATCATTATCATAAACCCAAGCAACCATAATTCCAACCAACCACCTGTCATCTATCAGTCCACCCATCAATCCATCCTTCGATCGATCCATCCATCTATCCATTTATCCATCCATCTATCCATTTATCCATCAATCTATCTATCTATCTATCTATCTATCTATCTATCTATCTATCTATCTATCTATCTATCTATCTATCTATCTATCTATCTATCTATCTATCTATCTATCCCTCCATCCATCCAACCATCCATCCATCCATCCACCTATCTATCTATCTATCTGTCTACCCACCCACCAATCCATCTATCTATCTATCTATCTATCTATCTATCTATCTATCTATCTATCTATCCTATATATCTATCTATCTATCTATCTATCTATCTATCTATCTATCCATCTATCTATCTATCTATCTATTTTTCTATTTCTCTATCTATCTATCTATCCATCTATCTACCTATCTATCCCTCCATCCATCCAACCATCCATCCATCCATCCACCTATCTATCTATCTATCTATCTGTCTACCCACCCATCCATCTATCTATCTATCTATCTATTTATTTATTCTTCCATCCATCCAATCGTCCACGTTTTTGATAGTATGTGATATATTGTTTGTTAGTTTAATGTTGTTAAATGGGTGGATAAAATGGTTGTTTTTATACCTTTTGTTAAAGTATTTATCGATGTTTTTTCGACCGGATACGACAATAACAATACATCAAAATAGGATTCCGTATTTTAAACCCCCAACCCGGAAGTAAATTGTTAGTTAATGTAAACTTTCTGTTGAACGCCCCAATATTTCACAGTTTTAAGCTTCGTTCAACATTTTTTGCTACTCTTATTCAATTACTGTTGTTAAAATCCGTTACCGAAGGTAATTTTTATTAAAAACTACAAGAAAAAATGTCTAACCATATATAATCAGAACTTTAATGACGGATGCTGTAGCCTGGTATGCGAACTGTCAAACTTGTGAGTCTGTTAACTCAATCCAAAATGATAGAGCTCAACCTTGATGAAACTTCGTCAAATGATTGTAAATTCATAAGAATGAACCCTATTTGAAATGGGAAGGTTCCATTGGAAAATAAGGGTGAAAGTACCTTTGTTTACACTCGAGGGGTCACAATTTTTACGAAATCTTGCAGAAACTCATGTCAGAAAGATTGTTACGATATAACATTTTATTTCTGTGGGTCTGAATTATGCTATTTTTCCCATACCGACAGAGTTCAAATTTCTGTGTAACATTTTTTAGTGTTAATTACCTTGCCAGGAGAAGAATAAAATGAAATGATTACCATAGGATTGCCCTTTCCTACAGAAAGTAGCTGCCAAAGGAATCCTCTTAATTGCAGTTCTGATTAAAGCAATTTACTGCTTAATTGCAACTGACTTTATGCACAAACATTGGTTTCAAAGAACATATAAATAGCTCCTTTTAATAGCAACTTCTGGTCAATTGCAACAAAAGTGACAAAAAATGTTGCAATTAACACGCTTTCACTGTATTACCTGTTAGAATTCATGAGACATGTTTATATAGGATTTGTTATTGAACAACAATAACCTCTACATCAAGGGTTAATTATTTGCAGATTTTAATTCTGTGGTGCTATCTGTGACTGCAGGTAAAGCAGAATTATAGTCCCCACAGAAAAAAATGCTATACAGTAGGTCATAAGGACAAATTCTATCAAAATGGGAAGGTTATTTTGTAAAACGCTGGAAAAGGGCCCCCATAACAATTTTTTTTGTTAATGATTATTTTCTATGGGCCACAATGTTAGCCCAATATTGCAGATAACTTGGTCTGGATGATTGATACATCATTACGAGAATGGGGATGGTTCCATTGGGAAAAAAAACAGAGAAAAAGAGGCCATAATGACATTTTCTTTGTTTACATTTTAGTGGCTACAATTTGGCGCAATCTTGATGAAACTTGTATTGATAGTAAGATCATAAGGATGAAATGTATTTAAATGGGAAGGTTCTTATGTGTTTGATTCTTTACTGATGGGTTTAATAAATTGCAACTTATCTGATATAATTGAATTGGCAAATCGCTGGCCCACCCTCTTACTCCGTTCGCTCAGCTTATTGATGCTGACAGGAAGTTTTGCTTTAATATTCAACAGCTTTTTTTCCAAAATTCATGGCAAGTAGCATAACAAAAATGCGGTTTGGCTGGTTGGCGACCTAAACAATGTACGTAAAATTCAATAAGCTGTAGTTATGATATTTAGGTTGCCAAACTAACAAAAATACTTTCTTTTAAAAGGTGACCATTGCCATAGCTCAAACTTCACTCCCAGTTTAAAAGAATGATTTGATTGATTGATTTGCCTCCGTCATAGCCCAGTTGGTAGTGTGTCAGACTCCTAATCTTCAATCATGGGATGTCATGGGTTTGATCCCCAGTGGCAGCGCATATTCTTTTCGACATTTATCTCTCACCAAAGGGTGGATAATCATAGACCTAAGTGGGATAGCAGCTGGAGGCTGGGAAAAGATGTAGTGTTAGCACTGGTGTGAGAAATACAAGGAATACATTGTAAGGTGCACCAGCCACCTCAATATGACTGAAATAATGTTAAAAGTGGCATTAAACCCCATTCAATCAATTGATTGATCGATTTATAGCTCCACTGGCTTGAAGACAGCAGGGATATTGTCATGGCGAATTTGTCTGTTTTCTGCCCGTCCATTTGTAAACTTTTACTTTAAAATCTTCTCCACAGATAGTACTGAACAGAATTCAACCAAATTTCACAGAAATGATCCTTAGGTAACCATTCATCAGATTGCGTAAAAAAATTGATTTGATGAAAAAATGGCTTTGATAAGCTGGTCTAATTTCCAGATATGGAGAAAGCTTTGATGGATTTCAACCAAATTTCACAGAAATGATCCTTGGGTGACCCTTCATTAGATTCCTTCAGAGAATCTAGATCAGATGAAAAACATGCCTTTGATGGGTTGGGCTAATTTCCATATATGGTGAAAGCTTTGAAAAACTTCTCAGAAACTAGTTGAATGAATTCAACCAAATTTCACTGAATTGATCCTTGGGTGACCCTTCATCACATTAGTTAAAAGAAATTTGATCCCATGAAAAAATGGGCTTCAATTGGTGGGGCATATGTTAATCATTAACTTTAAAAAAAATTCGGAATCCAGTTTCAAATTCCACAGGAATTATCCTTCAGAGACTCTTTTTCAGATTTATTCAATGAAATTGATTTGATGAAAAATGAATTTTTCATAATTTGACTTTTGTAAAACAATGAATAGTTTGAAATGATTCTCTGGAACTATTTCAAAGATTTCAGTGACTAGATTTATTTGCCAGACATGTCAAAGATCAAAGATGATTCAGTTTGTATTGAATTTCTGAAAACACTGTTTGCTTATTTATACATTCAGGCTGTGGAGCTTTACAGGCGCTGATGGAGCACCTCTAGTTGTCATTTATTACTCATATTTTGTAATTTCACAGCAATGAATACAAAGATCCTGCTTGGTGATTCATGATGATTACCTAATATAAATTCAAAAATGTATCGACCTCCAAACTCAGACAAGGGACAGATAGCTCCAGAGAACAACCCCGCGCTATGGGGCATGGAGAAACCAGACTTGAATGCCCTATTGGGATTTGGTATGGAACAACCACCCCCAGTGCCTCCAAGGACATACAGCAGACAGTCAGCTCATTCAGGTGACTAGGTTTTGTTAGCTCTAATGGCTGAAAACAAGCATGTCGTGGCTTAAGTCAGTTATGAATCAGTCTATGTGTGCATCAGTCTGTCCTTAAACTTTTACTTTAAAAAGCTTCTCAAAAAGTACTACTTTTACTGGAATGATCCTTGGGTGACCCTTTTTTTTGATCCTTTCAAAGAATTTTGATTGGAAGAAAAACATGTTTTTTATGGACAGGGTTAATTTTGATATTTGGTATATGGCAAAAACTTTGAAAGTCATTTTTAGCTCTACTGGCCAAAGGCCAGAAGTGCTATAGTGATGATGTTTTCCCATCTGTCAAGCCATCCATCCGTCTGTTAACTTTTCCTTTTTAACATTCTAGAGTCCACAATTTCATCATTTTTTCTTCGAACATTTTCAGAATGATGTACCATTATAAGGATAGATCCTTTCATAATTGGGTCCAATCTGTCAAGAAACACAGGAAAAGGGGCCTTAACCCATTCCCACACAATGAAGCTTTTGGACGCCCCTCAAGATATACAATTGTGAAAACATTGTGTAAAATGAAGAAATTGCTCGTAACATGCAATTTCTTTATTTTACACAATGTTTTCTACCCAGAAAGGTAAAAAAGTATGATAACATAAACTTAAAATTGTTGTCTGCAACTCATTTCAATTTGGACTAGTCTAAAATTTTGTCATCTGGTAATGGGTTAAGAGAATTTAATTGAAAAATCTTTTATGAATCCTTGTTAACACTCAAGAGTCCACAGCTTTTCATTGGATTCTCTTCAAACTTTAGCAGAATCATTGAACCATCATAAGGAATATTCCGTTCGGAAATGGGTCTGATCCATCAAGTATCACAGGAAAAGGGGCCTGATGAAAATGTAATAAGAAAATCCTCATTAACCCTCTCGAGTCCACAGTTTTCATCCAATTTTCTATAAACTTTCACAGAATGATTGTACCATCATTAGGATCGTTCTTTTCAAAATTGGGTCAGATCTGTCAAGAAATAAAGGAAAAGGGGCCTTATGTAAATATGATTAATACATTTGTAATATATTGAAAATCCTCACTAACACTCTAAGGTCCACAGTTTTCATTAGTTCTCTTCAAACTTTTACATGATGATTGTACCATCACTAGGATTACTCCTTTCGAAATATGGTATGATTTGTCAAGAAATGTAATGGTGGTAATCGTGAAAGATATACCAGGAATCCTTTGTTTGGTGCTCCAGCATCCACTATATGACTAAAAAATTGTTAAAAGCAGCATTAAACCCCATTCAATTGAACAAATCCATACCAGGTATATGGCATACAGCAAAAATTTCATTAATACCTTTTCAACTTACTTTACATAATTTGACACAAATTTTGTACAACAATGAAAAGTTTGAATTCTTTTCTAGAACTATATCAAATATTACAATAACTAGATTATTTGCCAGATATGGCAAAGATGAATGAGTTATATTGAATTCCTGAAAACATTTACTTAATTGGTACATTCAGGCCTGTGGAGCGATACAGACACTTAACCCTTTCCTGGACAAACCCGGGATTTTACGTCACTGATTTTATACTTGAGAAAACATTGTAGTAAAAGAAGAAATTGCTTGTAACAAGCAATTTCTCCTTTTCCCACAATATTTTCTACCACATAGGATAGTCAGATTTCAAAGTGTATGCATTTTTCATTGTCATCTGCAACCTCTCTCAAATTGGACCAGTCTAAAATTTCATAAAACAGGAAAGGGTTAAGGGCCTCTAGTTTAAATTTTCAATTGAATTAACCTTTTTGAATTTAGTCAAAAATTGTATTGCCCTATAACCAGCTATTCTTTAAATTATAGCATACCAAGGTAACAACATGAATTACAGAGGCCATTTAGATGGATACAAGCCTATTTCACAGACAAACAATATTAGGATAAGTCAACCGCCTGTGTCTGGAGTTGAAGGACTATCTATGAAAACGTCGCAGCGGAATTCATCAGAATTGATATCTTTTTCACCTCCATCACAAGGAAAATTAAATGCATTTACATTCGTGCCAAATTCATCGTCATTTGATGATCTAGAAGGGCTTGATTTTACCCGACAAAGTGCACAAAGTAGTACTCGGCCACCAGACACAAGTTCCAAAACTGAGGCATCAAAAATGTATCCTGATATTAGTGCTGCCTTTAGGTAAATTTTTGTTTACTTAACCCTTGTCATGCTGCATAAAATCCCTTTTCAGAATTACATTAAAATCAAAGGGCTGAAGTACTTGAATCACTAGTTGCGGGTTAATATTTCTTTTGAAAAATGATTCTATGAACAACTCTAGCTTGATAAGGACAAACTAGTGGTATAGACTAAGACCAGACTGCATGTACATGCAGTCTGATCTTAGTCAACACCTCCTGTGAAAACCGGAATATTCCGGGTTCAGCATGACAAGGGTTAAGATTCATATTTATGACAACAAGCAATTTCTTCATTTTCCTCAATGTTTACAGAAGTTTTTTTCTATGGCATTTCTAAAATCATCATTATGTGGTAATGGGTTAAGCTTCAAAAGTTCTCTAGGTTCATATGAATGAGTAGATTGTCAATTCATTCTGTGATTGACAGTAGCAATCTGCCATAGCCCAAAACAAAGGAGTACTTTTTGAGGGAATTATCCCTGTATCTTGGAGGTCAAGGTTAACCCTTTACTATTCTGCGAAATATTTGACCTGTACAAATTCAAAGATTTTGCAGATGGCAATTAAAAGTGGATTTAATTGGAAAAATAGCCATTCAGTATGGATTGAAGAGGAAAGGGTTTAGTTGAAATTATTGTCTAGATTTTGAATTTTATGTTTATATATAGTTTTCAAAATAATACATTATAAAGGGCAAAGTCACTTTTGAGGATCAAACATTTTTGGACTCAACATGATTTGTCTGTATTTATGTGTTTTAGCAACTTGATGTCCTTTAAACTTTCAGTTAGCCATTTCCTTAACCCATTCCAACACAATCAAATTTTAAACCGGTCCAAATTGGAAGAAGCTGCAGACGACAGTTTAAGTCTAATGAAATTTTTGATTCTTTCATCCTTTAGGAAAGAAAACACTGTGGAAAATGAAGAAATTGCTTGTAACAAACAATTTCTTCATTTTCCACAATTTTTTCCAACACTTTTTTCTTCAGGGGCGTAAAAAGGAGGGCTTGTGTGGGAATGGGTTAATAATCATGTTTTCACCAACCTTAGGAAAACATTGAGGTGAAAGGAAAATTGCTTTTGACAACTATTTTCTTTTATTTATACAAGATTTTCTACGTAAGCCATAATATATTCACACACAATCCTCTCTTTGACCCTCCCACCCCAATCCCTAAAGAAAAAAACATTGTAAAACATTTTCAAACAAATTCAAAGCAACATCTTCATTATCCACAATTTTTTTCTACCTTTAAGGACAGATTATTATATTTCCATCATCATGGATATTTTGTCTGCATCTTCTTTCAAATTGGATCAATCAAAAATTTCATCACCTGGTAATGGGTAATCTTAACACATTACTAGGTGATGAAATTTTAGACTGGTCCAGACCAGGTTGATTGAAATTAAATTTTCTCCATTTTGGTGGATAGAAAAGTAATTTCTTCATTTTCCACGTTTCTCTGATCTTTATTCTTAGAGGATGTAATAGAGCTTTTGTAGTTTTATCTGTAGAAATTAACACTTTCCTTGTATTTTACGTCGCTGTGATTATTTACTAGAGAAAACATTGCGGAAAAAGAAGAAAATGCTTATGACAAGCAATTTTTCCTTTCCCACAATATTTTCTACCTCATAGGATGGTTTCATTTCAAATTGTATCAAATTTTCATTTTCGTTTGCAACCTCTTTCAATTTGGACCAGTCTAATGTCCCATTCCCACACAGTGACACTTTTAAACGCCTCTCAATATAAAAATTTTGGAAAACATTGTGGAAAATGAAAAAATTGCTTGTGACAAGCAATTTCTTCATTATTCACAATATTTTCTGAACCAAAAGGCAAAGATTTTAAAAATTTCTTCAACTTACAATTGTCGTCTGCAACTTCTTTCAATTTGGACCGGTCTAGAATTTTCTTGTGTGGGAATGGGTTAAAAACTACGGGAAACAGTTAATATCCCCCCCCCCCCCAAAAAAAAAAACAATTAGCCCTTCCTATGCTTTGATTATGATGTAATTTTGAAAACAGAATTTATATAACAGGATAAGGTATTAAAATCAAAAGAACTCCCTGAATCTGGAGTGTTGTATAAAGTGTATTTTCAATTGACTGATTGCAGCTGTCAAAAATTGCAAAAAACTGATTATCAAATCATTCATTTTGACAGGAAGTGAAATTTGAACTCGGACATTGGCCGACATTTGTGAAACATTTTATTAGGTTTCCCAATTTAACCCTTTCCTGTTTTTCAAAATTTTAGAACAGTCCAAATTCAAAGTTTGTGCAGAGGAAAAGTTTAGTGGGTTTCATATGAAAAATGACCATTCATTAGGGTAGAAAATATTGTGGAAAAGAAGAAATTGCTTGTAACAAGCAATTTCTTCTTTTTCTACAATATTTTCTCAATTTTTAATTCACTGGGATGTAAAAACCAGGCATTGAACAGGAAAGGGATAATCTGGAATAAGCTGTAGTTGTGATGTTTATTTCTTACACCAACAATTTTACTTTTACATGTTACTGGTAATAAATTTTACAAAGTAATGCCGTTAAATATGGAAGTGGAACTTCTGCGTCATTCGGTATGGCCAGCAGATTCAGCAGGTAGGGAATTGTGGTGTGTTGGCTCAAATGGTATCTTCTTCTTTTACAGAGGTTTGAACCAACCTGTACCAATTAATCCTCCATCAGGTGGGTGGAGTACCATGCCTGTCAATCAAACTTCAAACAGACATTCAATGCCGGTGCCCTATGGATGGGATCAGACATTGACGCAACAAGCTGGTTGTATTGGACAGGGAACCATGTCTGTCCCCTCAACTCCGATAGCAGGGCAATATCATCCTCAAAATTTGCCATCTTCTTTTGGTGGATACAGTTTTGGGGCAAACTATCCAACCCAAAATACAAACTCTCTTCAAAATTTTAATCAACAGCAGGATCCATTTACTGCTGGTGGTTATACAAAACAAAGCTTTAATACTGGTGCTAGTAAGGATTTAACAGACAGTTGTAAATCAGGACAAAGTGATGGAGAAGGATTTAATTTTGTTCCAAATCTTGATTTTGATTCCTGGACTGACTCTGATGCATTTTCTGTCGACCAATCAGCAATCCCCAAACATGGTTTGACGTTAGACACAAAAGTGAAAACTCATAAACGACAGAGTAGTGATTTGATTCAACTTGGGTTTGATGGTTTGTATTCTGCAGACGAAAAGGAATATTTTTCATTGGAGTACTTTGATCCACTTCATCGTAAGGGACGTTCAGCTTCTATTTCATCCCCAAGTTCAACAGCGGGTTATTTCTTTGCAAAGCCCCCAGAGGATACCAGTGTTGTCAGCAAGGAACGAGATGCATGGGTGACATTTGACGAGGACACAAATTCAGTTTTTGGTGATAGGAGTGGTGAGGATGTTACAGATACAATGAGAATTACACAAGACGCTAAACAAGATCTGAGACAACATCCTACTTCAGTCTCAGAAGGAGATGCTAGGGTATGTATACCATCTCTTGTATCTCTCATTAAACCAAAAAAACATTTTAACACTGTAATATTTTTTCAAAATGTTTGACTTGTCCAAATTCAAAGGGGTAGCAGACAACATAACATGTTTTTAACACTTTCCTGTTTAATCCCTGGTTTTTACATCCCTGTGGTTTTATAATTAAGAAAACATTGTAGAAAAGAAGAAATTGCTTGTAACAAGCAATTTCTTCTTTTCCACAATATTTTCTATCCAACCGGATGATTATAGATCAAATTTAATTCATTTAAAAGTTTCGCATGCAAGACGTATGAATTTTGACTGATCTAAAATTTTCTGAAAAAGGAAAGGGAAAGTGAAAACAATTAAAAAGGTAGCAATCCTATATGATACAAAATATTGTTGAAAAAGAAGAAATTGCTTGGTAACATGAAATTTCTTCTATTTCCACAATGTTTTCTCAAGTATAATATTAAGGACATAAATTTCAGGGATTGTACAGGAAAGGGTTAAGACTACCCTCCCCAAACAATGTTGTAAACTTGTCCATTGAGATTTTTAAAGACCTTTTAACCCATTACCACAGGGAAAGAATTTTAGACTGGTCCAAATTGAAAGGAGTTGCAGACAACAATTTAAAGTTTATGAAATTCTAAATTTTTTCAACTTTCTGGGTAGAAAACATTGTTTAAAATGAAGAAATTGCTTGTCACAAGCAATTTCTTCATTTTCCACAATGTTTTCCAAAGCATACTTTCTTTAGGGGCGTCTGAAAGCGTCATTGAGTGGGAATGGGTTAAGGGTATAAACTATATGAAATTTGTAAGTCATATAGTGTGCAACATATATATTGCAGGCAAAAGGCTCTTCTAGTCGAAAAAGTAAATTAGTGAGAAAACTAAAGGATCATTTATGACTCTGGTATTACAATCATGCTCCTTCTGATATACAGAGTTACTTCCCTTAATCAGTTACTTCCCTTGAACTTTGGGTAGTTCCAGTTTATATTTGTACACTATCTTTTCATAGGAAGATACAAGAATGCCTTTAAAATTCTATATATTTTGCCTTATCAAATTTTTTTTAACCCTTTCCTGTTTTTCAAATTTTCAGACCTGTCCTGATTCATAGGTTTTGCAGACGAAAATTTAAAGTGGATTTAATTTGACAAATAACCATTGAATATGGATGAAAATATTGTAGAAAAAGAAGCATTTTTTCCTTTTTATACGCCCTTCTAAGACGGGACGTATTATGGGATCACCCGTGGTGTCCAGGCGTCCAGTTGTACGGGCGGTGTCCACTTCTTTGTCCGGAGCATAACTCTGTCACCGTAAGTCACCGTAAATTGACTTAAAACTTGCCAGTTATATTCTTCTCATCAATACGGAGTGCAGTGCTCAAGAACCATAACTCTACCTGGCCTATTTTTTGAGTTATTGCCCTTTGTTGTTTTTCATACTTGAATCTTGTCCGGAGTATATCTCTAAAAGTATTATAGCTAGGATCATGAAAGTTCATGGGTGTATAGATCTCACAGAGGGGGAGTGCAGTGCACAAGAACCATAACTCTACCTTGCCTATTTTCTGAGTTATTGCCCTTTGTTGTTTTTCATTCCTTGAATCTTGTCTGGAGTATATCTCTAAAAGTATAATAGCTAGAATCATGAAATTTCATGGATGGATAGATCTCACCAAGGGGGAGTTTAGTGTTCAAGAACCATAACTCTACCTAGCCTATCTTTTGAGTTATTGCCCTTTGTTGTTTTTCATACTTGAATCTTGTCCGGAGTATATCTCTAAAAGTATTATAGCTAGAATCATGAAATTTCATGGATGGATAGATCTCACCAAGGGGGAGTTTAGTGTTCAAGAACCATAACTCTACCTAGCCTATCTTTTGAGTTATTGCCCTTTGTTGTTTTTCATACTTGAATCTTGTCCGGAGTATATCTCTAAAAGTATTATAGCTAGAATCATGAAATTTCATGGATGGATAGATCTCACCAAGGGGGAGTGCAGTACACAAGAACCATAACTATACCTTGCCTATTTTTGAGTTATTGCCCTTTGTTGTTTTTCATACTTGAATCTTTTCCGGAGTATATCTCTTAAAGTACAATAGCTAGAATCATGAAATTTCATGGATGGATAGAGCTCACCAAGTGGGAGTGCAGTGTACAAGAACCATAACTCTACACAGCCTATTTTTTTAGTAATTGCCCTTTGTTGTTTTTCATACTTGAATCTTATCTTGAGTATATCTCTAAAAGTATAATAGCTAGAATCATGAAACTTCATGGATGGATAGAGCTCACCAAGGGGGAGTGCAGTGTACAAGAACCATAACTCTACCTAGCCTAGTTTTAGAGTTATTGCCCTTTGTTGTTTTTCATACTTGAATCTTGTCTGGAGTATATCTCTAAAAGTATTATAGCTGGGATCGTGAAACTTAATGGGTGTATAGAGCTCACCAAGTGGGAGTGCAGTGTACAAGAACCATAACAGTCCCTAGCCTAGTTTTAGAGTTATTGCCCTTTGTTGTTTTTCATACTTGAATCTTGTCCGGAGTATATCTCTAAAAGTATAATAGCTAGAATCATGAAATTTCATGGATGGATAGAGCTCAACAAGTGGGAGTGCAGTGTACAAGAACCATTACTCCACCTGGCCTATTTTTTGAGTTATTGCCATTTGTTGTTTTTCATACTTGAATCTTGTCCGGAGTATATCTCTAAAAGTATAATAGCTAGAATCATGAAATTTCATGGATGGATAGAGCTCTCCAAGTGGGAGTACAGTGTGCAAGAACCATAACTCTTCCTAGCCTATTTTTTGCGTTATTGCCCTTTGTTGTTTTTCGTACTTGAATCTTTTCCGGAGTATATCTCTAAAAGTATAATAGCTAGAATCATGAAACTTAATGGATGGATAGAGCTCGCCAAGTGGGAGTGCAGTGTACAAGAACCATACTTTGTTTGACAAAAAATATTCATTCAAAATAACCTCAGTTCTATTCAAACCCCCAGTTAATATTAAGCAGTATGATGGGCGTATCTTGTGACAATTTGGCACCTTGTTATACAATGTTGTCTTAATAACAAAATCACCGGGACATAAAATCCAGGGACTGAACAGGAAAGGGTTAAGCTTCTCCACTTTATTTTTGATCTTACAAGTTCCATGGTCATTTCATTTGAAAGCTAAAGCACTTTAGTCACTAGAATATCAAAAGTAAATCACACAAATAGTTGTGACTCGCTCTTGCTGACTCATTTATGAGATAACTATACTATATCCTATCTTTAAAAATGCTGATAAGTTTTCGAACACATTCAGAAAAGTCCATAGAGTATTTTGTTTATTTGTCTATAAATGAGCGCTTTTTTCTAACATATAAACATTGACATTGAATGGTTAAGTACATGTCAATCTAATTTTCAATTGTAATAAAATCTTTATTTCATTTCTGATAATTTTAATGTCAAGGTCAATAAAACTTTTATTACTTAGAATCTAAAAACAGTGCTAAGTAAAATGCGACTAATTGCATTGCTGTATGCTTTACTACAAAATGGTTGATGGGCAATCAAAACCCATAACTACAGCCTATTGTTAGCTGTAGTTAAGAACTCGCATATGTCACCCAGCAACAAATACTTCTTCAAGCTAACTTTTGAATTTTGATATCAGTGTCTATCTATTTTGTAAGTTGTACTCGAGAAAATGTGAGTAAAAAAGTCGAAATGTGAATCAATTATTCGCATAAAGAAGAGCCGTAACTAAGAGGTGTTGCAAGATCAAACTATACTTTTAGAACTATTGCAACTATTTTGATCATTTTAATGCAATGGCCCTTTCCGAAAACCTGGTTTACTTCCCTTTGACCCAAAGTCGTTAAAGTGACTTCCCTTTGTACGGGTAGCAAATTTTGATTGAACTCCGTGAACCACGGACGATGACAGCTTTCTATCTGAGGAAAACATCGACTTTTCAACTTTTAAATTTGCTATTTGATGAAATATTTGCGTGCCAGTAATTCAAAAAGAAAACTAAGGTGTTTTTAGAACGACAGCTTAATTTCAACCAATATTGCATTAAAAATAACCTTGACAGATGCATATTATGTCAAAGTTATATTAGAATGAAGTCTTATGTGGAAAGATTATTTATTCTTTTACCAGCCATTTTCCTCAAGATCTTTTCCTTAACATAAGTAATATTTATCTATAACATAGAAAAGGGAGTGAATAAAGAATTATACTGCAGGAAGAAAAACTCTCCTATCTGAAAGAGGATATTACCATCATATTAGCATGTAAAAATATGTCCAGCATCATTAGATACAAGTACTTGAAATAGGTTAACCTATAAATATGTTACTGTTTTGCCAAAATTTAGACCCGTCTAAAAATCAAAGGTTTTGCAGACGACAATTTAAATAAATTTTATCTTAAAAATACTCATTCAGAAGGATAGAAAATATTGTGGAAAAGGAAGAAAGGAAGAACGTTAAAACACAGGGATGTAAAAACCAGGGATTGAACAGGAAATTGTTAAGGGGTTGCAAATTAAAACCAATATACATGTATATCATTGAGAAGCATGGTCGTGTGTCCTATCAGTATGTCATGTGTGTACTTTACTTTGATCATAAAAAGTCATCTCTTTGTCACATCTGCTGTATTTAAGTTGTCTTGGTAAAAAATCCTTGCAAACCCTTTAATATTTTCTCGTTTCAGTTTCGTTTAACTTATTTTGGAAACTTGAATGAGAAGTTCATTCTTTTCAAAAATATTTCCATCTAAACTGTATTTATACATTTTTTCTCTTTTATCGAAGATAAGTTATTTTGACAAAGGTCTAAATTTGATCTCTCATTTGTTTTCGTTTACTTTGATGGATCATATTACAAATTTCTCTGAAATAACTTTGTGCTCAAAAATTTGAAATAATGTTATTTTTTATTTTATACTAATTTATTTTAGTTCGATTGCGACGAAAGCTTTAAGCTTATAGAGTCGCTCTCGAACACACAAACCAGATGTTTTCATGTCCCTGAAAGAGAGGCAGTGGCTTATACCCACTGCTACCCACTTCTACAGCTGGGTAAACTGAGGCTGGCTATTAAGTGTCTTGCCCATGAACACACCTCGGCGGGGCTCGAACCCGTGACCTTCAGATCACGAGTCAAGTACCAATACCACTCGAACATCGAGGCAGTCAATGAAATAATGTTAAAGAAATAACACGATGTTTATTATTTAAAGGGGTATTAAAAAGAAAGTCATCATTAGAATTTGACAACATTTTGTTCAAGTTTAAATGTGCAATAATTTCTACATCTCTGCAATGACTTAAGTTTTGTTTTGAACATTCGCTCATGTATAATGCGTCTTACAATGTAAGTCAACCTTTTAACCCCTTACCAGGCAAAATTTTAGACTGGTCTTAAATGAAAGTTGTAGAAGGCGATTAATTTTGGGGATGAAAAGAAATTCCTAGCTACAAGCAACTTCTCCTTTTCTCATTATGTTTTTCACAGTTTATGTTCTCTAGTGTGTAGAAAAAAAAGAGATAAGGAGGTAATGGGTAAACCAATTCCCACACAATTGCTGCCTTTTGACACCCTTCAAGAAAAGCGATTTGGAGACATTTTGGATAATGAAGAAATTGCTACAAGGTTGAAGCAATTCCTTCATTTGTTGTCCATAATGTTTTCTGCCATAAATGAAGAATTATTTAATTTAATCAGCTTAAACTTGTCATCTGCATCTCCTTTGAATTTGGACCAGCATAGTAATATTTTGTTGTCTGAGAATGGGTTAACCAATTCCCTCACCATCCTGCTTTTGTTATGTGAGAATGTGTTAAATAGCTTCCGCTTATTTATGCCCCTAAAGGAAACAACTTTGGAAAACATTGTAGAAAATGGAGAAATTGCTTGAAACAAGCAATTTCTTCATTTTCAACAATATTTCCTCCCCTATACATGAGATTTTTAAATTCTATCAACTAAAAGTTGTTATTTGTAACTTCTTTCAATTTGGACCAGTTATATTGTTTTGTAAAGGGAAAGCAAGGATTTATTACCCAGGCAATCATTGGAGTTGAATCTAGTGTTGCTGTTTACTGACAGCCCTTATTTGGTATCTTACAAAGGTTCGTTCACCTCTGAGTGTGATTGCATCATACCTCTAATAAAATGTGTTTGATTTAAGGAAACATTTTGACTTTTTTACTAACATGCGCATTTCAAAGCATTTCAACACATTAATTACTATATTTCTTTATTTTTCGAAGAAAGCAAAAGATTTGTTATTCAAAACAGATATGGTGTACACAAATGAAATGTGATCTTCAAACGCAGATTTATATGCAATATAAAGGAAAGTATTTCCTAGGACTGTTTTTGAACTTCACCTATACTATATCTGAAAATAGTGTCTGTAACATTAATTTTGACCAGTCTAAAATTGCGTTATTCGGTAATAGGTTAAAGACATGGGACCAATCATTACTAAGGCCTTATTTACTTTATATTTCTTTTCAGAGACAAGTCACTCTAAGAGGAGATCTTTTTGTACATATTTTATTCGTTATATATACTCTTTGTCCCTATTAACAGCGATTACTCTCATCCGAACTAGAGTTTAAAACTCGCCTTTTTTTAGCCGCCAGCTTTAGTGACTGATGGTGCCGTGTCCATCGTCTGTCATGATAGATTGGCCATCAACTATTTTACGTCGATAATTAGAGTATACGGAACAATAAACTCGTTTTTTCTGAGTCGATTTAATTACTGCCTTACTATCTGCAATTTCTTTTATCTAAATGTGCTTACCTTACCTTTCACAAGTATTACAAGAGTATTCAACATTTCTCTGTGTGAAATACTTAAAAAATATATGATTCTGCTCAAAATGTAAGAATTTAGTCTCAATTGTTAAACACTCTTTGTAGCAAATCTAAACAGAAACTACCTGACAAGTCAAGGGAGTTAATTAAAGGGCAATTTTTGAGACAACTCCACAAATTGGTAGGGGCCCATTATCATGGGCTTTGTAAACAAGAGATTGATAATGAATGGTCATCACTACCCTATTTGTTATTTCAGACTCCTAGCAAGTTAAGGAAGAAGTTATTTGTGGACGAGGAATCCGATTGTTTCTGTCAAATGGTGGCTGCGTAAGTTAGACTTGTTTGTTTCACTGATAATTTGTAGACGCTTTAATAAAAGTTACAGTCAATCTTGCTAAAGCAACCACCTCTATTAAGCAACCACTTTCATTTAGCCACGAGCATCAAAGTTCTCTCTCCAAAAACAAAGGATCTTCACGAATAGACAGCTGTGTTAATAATATTCTCAAACTATAAATCCTATGTTGGTGGATCTCATTAGAATTGTCTCAATGTGACGATTCTAATGAGATCCATCAACATAAGATTAAGTGAGAATCATGCAATAAATTATGTATGCAGTGGAAGTGATCCCAAATATATGTCACAAAAAGTGTATTAGGCGACCATTCTCTTAACCCTTCCCCGTTCAAATATGGGATTTTACTTTCCTATGATTTTATACTTGAGAAAACATTGTGGAAAAAGAAGAAATTGCTTGTAACAAGCAATTTCTGTTTTTTCCACAATATTTTCTACCACTTAGGATGGGTTAATTTCAAAAAGCATCCAGTTGTCATTGTCGTCTGCAACCTCTTTTAATTTGGACTAGTCTAAAATTTCCAAAAACGGGACAGGGTTAAACGATCACATTTTGGCTGTCCATTGAGTGGTTTCTTAACCCATTCCCACTCAATGATGCTTTTAGATGCCCCAAGAAATATAAAGTTTGTGGAAAACATTGTGAAAAATGAAGAAATTGCTTGTTACAAGCAATTTCTTCATCATCCACAATGTTTTTTACCCAAGAGGTAAAAAAAATCCAAAATTTCATCAGCTTTTAATTGATGTCTACAACTCCTTTCAATTTGGACCAGTCTAAAACATTGCCATCTGGTAATGGGTTAATACAAGTTTAACTGTATTAAAATTCATAAAAGGTCAATTTTATGACAACAAAGCATTGAGCCACTCAGAATCCATCAAGGTGAACTGAAAAGTTATTTGTAGCACAGCAACAATGAAGGTCATGGTTATTTCTTATTGTGTTTTGATAGAATTAACCTATTACCAGATGGCAAAATTTTTGTACTGGTCAAAATTGAAAGGAGTTGCAGACAACATTTTGTATTTTATGAAATTTAGATTATTTTATAAACTTTCTAGTTAGAAAAAATTGTGGGAAATGCAGAAATTGCTTGTTCATTTTACACAATGTTTTCCCCAATTGTATTTCTAAAGGAGTGTCAAAAAGCTTCACTGAGTGGGAATGGGTTAAATGAATACGATGGTATAGATAAGAATATTACAATTAGATAGTTTAAGGTGACCTCTTATTTGTAGGGCATAAGTTGGCTTAGCAACAAATAGGGATCTATTCCTGTCACGCATTTATCAGTGTTAGTGTCTGCATAACGCTTTAGTTAAAACTTTAGGTGCAAGTTTCATACCTCTATTCCTACTATTGCCATTGCTCTGAAACTTTGCACATGCCTTATTGACCATTATGCTATTGCATAGGCAAAGATGAATGACTCTAACATGCATTTTAGTGGATTATTACCCTTTTTCAACCCATAGTTTTATAGTTAAAGTTGTTTGTCAAGTCATTGAAAATTGTTTAATCATTGTTACAAGTAAGATTCTATTTTGAAATTTTACACATGTCTAAACGGTTACTATTCAATTCTCTAGGCAAAAATAATCATGCTGACATTCTTTTTAGTTGAATGCAGCCCCTTTTGGACTTAAAAATTCTTGGGTGGGTTAGTCTGTGTGTCCATTTCTTATTAGGGCTGTAACGATACAGAAAGTGACGAATACGAATACAGATCACGATACAGGGTCATGAATATGAATATTTATTCATGAATACAACTTATTCCAGGAACAGACATATTTATCTATATATTTCTTTGAGTAAAGAATGAAACAAACTTATGCCTATCTGTGATACATACAGCTGTTTTAAGTGAACTATTTTATTATTTCTGCAACAGCAATCAAAGGTGCATGGCATATTCAAGCCTAACAAAGGGTGAATCAAGATCCGACGTTGTTTGAAGCTGGATCATTTCAATTCACTGGCCTCCAAAATATTGGATTTCACGTATTTGTACTTTAAATTTGTATATTTTAAATTATGTTGTAAACTTCTATCTGTTACAAACTTACCAATTAATATGAAAATTTTTGTCACCAGAATTAATCACTTATAATGAAAAGATGAAATAATTAAATTTTAGCCAACATTCAAGGTATATTGGACATGCAGCCATAGCTTACCTTTTATTTTTTTAAAGGGAGGTAATGTATACGTTGCATAATTGAAGACAATGGTCTTTGCTCGGAAAAATTATATCATTCAATTTCTTCAAAATCTGCACTTAATGGTCAATAAGATAGAAAAATTAGGCCACAAATACTAGAATTTGAATTGAAAATCTTGATTTAAAAGGTTTAATAGAACTAAGACTGACTTAAAAAAAGATGATTTTGATTGTTAGTATTAACAGAGGTCTGACCGTTGACGGTCAAAGTCATGCGTCGATTGTCCAGTTAATCTATCATTCACTACCCAAAATGCCACTTGTAGACAACAAATAAATAGCTGTCAACCAGTGAAATAGAAATTCTTTGATTTAGTATATCTAGAATATGTATTCAGTTGCATCAGAGGCGCCCTCTGTCAATCGACTACGGGAGCCGCCTAGGCTTTAAGGATTTACGTCTTTCTTCATAAATTTGATGAAACCGTCGTTATAGCTTGTGCATGTTGGATATCTATGACCTCTTGGATATTTTTTTGCACTTTGCATCCCGGAAAAATATTTCACATTTTGTATTCGCCAATATTCGGTTCTCAGACAGACGAATACGATATCTACTCGCCGGTAAAAAAATATTCGATTCACCGAATATTCGAGTGTATCGTTACAGCTCTATTTCTTATCCATAGCATAACTTCAACACTAATTGATGGATTTTGAAATAACTTTGCGCAGTTGTTCCCTTTGATGAGTACTATTGTTGTGCGTAAAGTTCTGTTCAAGGTCACCACTTAATGTCATGTGACATGGACTTAACCCATTCCCACTCAATGTTGCTTTTAAACACCCCAAAGGAAAAAAGCTTTGGAAAACATTATTAAAAATGAAGAAACTGCTTGTTACAAGCAATTTCTTCATTTTCCACAATGTTTTATACCTAGAAGGTTGAAAAATCTAAAATTTCAATAACCTGGTATTGTCGTCTAGAACTTCTTTCAATTTGGAGCAGTCTAAAATTTTGTCGACTGGTAATGGGTAAAGTGTCTGTTATGCATTTGTACCTATTGTCAGTGTTCTGTTTGTCTTCCTCTTTAGTTTGAAGAATGAGTACAAGTCTACAGATATCAAGACAAACCTTGGATTTATAGTGAGTCCTATGTGTGAGAAACAACAAGACAACTTGTCAGTTATGATAACTGTACACTCAGATTTTGTTACAGAACCTTGTAAATTTACAAGTGATGGTAAGTGATATATTTTATTCATAGTGAGTCCTATGTGTGAGAAACAACAAGACAACTTGTCAGTGATGATAACTGTACACTCAGATTTTGTTACAGAACCTTGTAAATTTACAAGTGATGGTAAGTGATATATTTTATTCATAGTGAGTCCTATGTGTGAGAAACAACATGGCAACTTGTCAGTTATGATAACTGTACACTCAGATTTTGTTACAGAACCTTGTAAATTTACAAGTGATGGTAAGTGATATATTTTATTCATAGAGAGTCCTATGTGTGAGAAACAACAAGACAACTTGTCAGTGATGATAACTGTACACTCAGATTTTGTTACAGAACCTTGTAAATTTACAAGTGATGGTAAGTGATATATTTTATTTATAGTGAGTCCTATGTGTGAGAAACAACAAGACAACTTGTCAGTGATGATTACTGTACACTCAGATTTTGTTACAGAACCTTGTAAATTTACAAGTGATGGTAAGTGATATATTTTATTCATAGAGAGTCCTATGTGTGAGAAACAACAAGACAACTTGTCAGTGATGATTACTGTACACTCAGATTTTGTTACAGAACCTTGTAAATTTACAAGTGATGGTAAGTAATATATTGAATTTATAGCAAATCCTATATGTGAGAAACAACATGACAACTTGTGAGTGATGATTACTGTATACTTGGATTTTGTTACAGAACCTTGTAAATTTACTAGTGATTTTAGGTTAATCACTGATTCACAAGGTAAACATTTTGCTTCATGTATCAAAAAAAGTTGATTTAATCATTTGACTATAATGATTTTGTTTTTCATTTAGATATTGTCCTAATTTTTGATTTTGGTCAATATATAGTTTCAATATCCATATAGTGCTCCTATATTTATCATTATAGCGATACATCATGGAATTTTGTTGGATATTTTTTTTTGCCACTTGCATTTTTATACCCTCTTAAAAAATTGTATTCTGGGATTCGCCATGGCTGTCTGTCTATCCATCTGTCTGCCTATGGACACAATTTTGTGTGTAGCTGTATTATGTTATGACCCAGTCGTCTGTCTGTATGTCCGTTAGCAATTTTTTGTGCAGACAACTCCTCCTACAGTATCAATGGGAATGTTTGTTAACAGGTTCTAAGATAGATGTTATCCAGGTCTGAGAATTTATATTTCTTCAACACCTTTTGTGTGGTCTAAATATTCAAAATATGGCAATTTTCAGGATCTTCAGTCCTTTGATTTCTTTTGGGGACTTGGAAATATCAGGATTGTGAGTGTTTGGGAGCAACCCTATCAGCAAAAAGCTTTTGTCACATTTGTACTAAAATTAATTTTTTATAAACTGTCTAAATATGTAGCTAAGTATAAACAAATCGTCTCTTTTTGTTTTCAGTGCACAGCCTGGTAGAACATGTAATTAATGAAATGTTGTTCAGCCATTTGTCTGTCAGCCTACCTAGACATATGATTGATGCTTTGAAAACTGTAGATTTCATCCTAAAGATTTACGATAGATCAGAATACCTGCTGAAGTAAGTTGAATATTCAATCAAAGAATGAATCAATCAGTGAAATGATTCAGTTAGACAGGAAGTGAACTTTGAAATCTGACATTGGTCGATATTTTTTAAAGTAGTAGTATTGGTTTGGAGACTTGAAAACTTCAGCTTATTGGCTAAGATCTCTAACCAGGCATTTTGCTTTTTCTTTGTTACTGGACAGTTATTTTGTAAAATAATGCTATTTAACCCATTACCACACAGCAAAATTTTAGACTGGTCCAATTTGAAAGAAGTTGCAGACAACAGTTTAAAGTTTATGAAATGTTAGATTTTTTCATTTTTCTGGATAGAAAGCATTGTGTAAAATGAAGAAATTGATTGTTACAAGCAATTTCTTCATTTTACACAATGTTTTCCTAATTGTTTTTCTCAAGGGGCGTCCAAAAGCGTCACTGTGTGGGAATTGGTTAATATCAAAGTGGATCTTCCTGTTGGAGTCAGTGAGCGTAGGCAAGACCAGACATCAGTCAATATGACTTGGATATGAAAAGATATCAGAGGATAATTTTTGTAATTTACAGGAAGGAACATAAAACAAACAAACTAACAAAAAAATGCAGATCTAAACAAAATATACTATAGTTTTAGAGTATGATTAAATTATCATAGATTATTGTGGAGCCTGCTTGCGGTGAGCGAGACATAGTTGTCACTATGACAAGTCGGTGTATGTGCGTTAGTGCGTTAGTTAGTGGGTAAGTCCGTCCGTCCGATTTTGACCGGACAATTACTTCTTCATTTATGGATGGCTTTCAAAATAACTTGGCACAATTATTCTCCATCATAAGTAGATGTGCCATTTGAAAAAATTTTTTTGGCTAGCTTCAAGTTCAAGGTCGCTTAAGGTCAAACTCTAAAATTGTGCTTGTCCAGGGCATTTCACCCACAATTATGGATGGATTTCAAAATAGCTTGGCACAATTATTCTCCATCATGAGTAGATGTGCCATTTGAAAGAACTTTTTGGATAACTTCAAATTCAAGGTCACAGCTCAAGGTCCAACTCTAAAATTGTACTTGTCAGGAGCATTTTTCCTACAATTATGGATGGATTTCAAAGTGAATTGGCACAATTGCTCTCCATCATGTGTAGATGTGCCATTTGAAAGAATTTTTTGGATAGCTTCAAGTTAAAGGTCAAAGCTCAAGGCCCAACACAAAATTGTGCTTATCTGGAGCATGATACCTACAAAACTTTGGGGGCTGGACAGCAGTTGTCCCTGGACAACCATCTAGTTATATAATAAAATTTAAACTTTAAATATGTTAACATTTATGCTGATTTCCTAATAAAGGGTTGTCTTAGAGGTATAATTTCACACCAACATGTTTTGTTTAATGTATTTCAGTGAGTTTCCCTTATCCAAATATAGCTACACCCATGACTGTTTAAAGATGGATCAAGACTTGTGTTTCTATATCATGAGAAGACAAGATGTGGCTCTACCTTTCATCAGAACTGTGAGTTTCTCATAATTATACATCTAACTCATTCCTATAAAGTCTCACTTTTTGACCCCCCCCCCCTGAAAAAAAAGAAGAAAAAAAAGAAAAGATTTTGAAAACATTGTGGAAAAAGAAGGTACTATGTTTATTACAAACCTGTTTGAAGCTTGGCATGGGTGTACAACCACCTCCTGCATTTTCTCAGTAACTGTTACTAGCATCCACTTCAAACTTAGTATGAATATGCAATTTGGGCTCCAATATGGTATTAACAGATTTAAATCCACAAGTCATTCACTTCCTGTTTATGTCTTAGTTTATTTTTGGACATTATCCTTTACTGTGGTATGTTTTCTCCACATTTTCAGCAACTATTAATAGCATCCTCTTGAAACTTGGTATGGAAGTTCAACTAGTACTAGTTAGAGTTAATATGTTCTGTTGAGCAAGAACTTTATTTCCTTGTATTTTTCTTCAGTAATGCAAGCAAGGATATATTCAGTGAGTTTTGACTCACAGATTTCTCGATGGAAAGGTTAGAATTGAGTATGCAATTATATTTTATAACCAGTAACAAATTAAGGGTATATCTCGTAGGGTTGGTGTAAAAGCTTTGTACTGCCTGTATGATTATATGCTTTTGCACAATACCCTTGACCTCAAAACCTCAACAGTACCTTTATAGGGTAAGAATGCACCATCATCCTGCTGGAGTTGATAATTTGCTATTTGCAGATATTTAGCTTGCTTGGCCCAATTGTCACAGAAGAGCTATTAGCGTTCACTCAACGTCGGCATTGCACTTGGTTTAAGTTTCAACATCTCTGTTATATTTAGTGCTAGAGGGCTCTTATTTCACAAATGCACTCATCAGGCCATAGTCCTTCATAGGCCACCAACATCTTTGACCTGGATGCCTTGTGACCTTGACCTTTTGAAAATAATTTAACCAATCAAAGTACTGAAAGTACTGTATGCTAGCAAAACATTGTCTTTGTCAAAGGTTATCGTGATGAATTAACAAGGTTAAAGTAACCAAGATGTTAACTTATTCTCACACTATCCCTCCTTTTAACGCCTCTTAAGAAATTAATTCTGAAAAACAATGCTGAAAATGAAGAAATTGCTTGTAACAATCAATTTTTCCATTTTCCACATTGTTTTCTACCCAGAGAGACAATATCTTTGAAGACACTGATCAGAGTCATTTTGAACACGATGTGCTCAGGCAGAATTTGCAGTATTCCTGAAATACATAAGAACTATTTTTAATGGATTTAGTGGTTAAGCCTCCAGTGGCAGTTTAACTCTGAGAAGACCTCAAAATTTTGTCTGTTAACTAAAGCACTTTGATAGCTAAAAACTTTAACAAAAACTTGAAACTTATTTATATTTTCTGAATTCCTATACCTTTGGCCATCACACTTCATATATATACTCACCTTGTGATAGGCTTTCACCTGTGACCAAGATCCTTGACCATGTGTCCTTGACTTTAAAAACTTTAATCAAGGCTTTATACCAAAGGCTTGAACCAAATACTTTAACCTTGCTTATACTTTCTGGATGCTTACATCTAGGACCATCATACTCCTTTATGCACAGACCAGTTGCTATGTTTTCTCCTTTGACCAACCCCTTGACCTTTGACCTAAGTGCAGGGTCAACAATTATAGTATTAAGACACTAGAGGTCACAGTTTTCACTCTATCTTCATGAAACTTGGTCAGAATAATTGTTAGATTATAATGGTTGAACCTAATTGATTATGGAAAGGTTCTATAGGAAAACACAGGAAAAGGGGCCTTAATTGCAGTTTCTTTGTTTACACTAGAGGCCTGAGTTTTGGCCCAATCTTCATGAAACTTGGTCAGTTTCATATGTTTGAGATGAAAACAAGGGAATAGGGTTCTTCATGACAATTTCTTTGTTCAAACTCTAACTTTAAATTGTTGTCAGCGATTCTTTCAATTTGAACAAGTCAAAAAAAAGTTTGCTGTAATGGGTTAATTAGCAGATTACTCAAGTGAGCAATGTAGGACCATCATGATTCTCTTGTTGTTTTGATATTTCCAGGTTGATGATGATAACCAACAGCTATATTTTCCACAAGATCATGCACAAGAAACAGATGTTTCAAGGTATATAATTGGAATTTGTGACAATATTGAATGCTAAATTTGCTATACTGCAATCTTAGAATACCCAATAATTTTTCTGTCTAAGGAAGAGGTTGTGTTGATAGGATGAATTGGCAGATCATGGGAATTATCCTCTGAACTCTGGCAGGAAGTCTGACATACCGGTAGATATTAACCAGTATTTTTTTGCAAAATTTGTAGTCAGTTGTATGTAAGGAAAAAGGTTAGTTGGTGACCTAAACTAGAATAGGCTGTAGCTACTATGTTTAACCCTTTCCTGTACACACACGGGATCTTATGTCTCTGACTTTATACTTGAGAAAATATTGAGGAAAAACAAGAAATTCCATCTAACAAGCAATTTATTCTTTTTCCACAATTTTTTTTTCATATAGGATGGCTACTTATTAAATTGTACTTACTTTACAATGTTGTCTGCTACTCCTTTGAATTTGGACAAGTCTAAAATTGTGAAAAACAGCAAAGAGTAAAGTCAGAAAACCAACAAAAATGCTTCACATAATGTTTACCAATCAGAGTTTGATGTTGATGTTCAGTCTAAATGGATGGATATCAGTCACTCAATTTTTAGCTCACCGGAGCATGAAGTGATCACCTTTTGTTTGGTATTCGGCTGTCATCCGGCGTCTGTCAACAATTTCTTTCAATACATCTGGAAGAATTTCAATCAAATTTTTCAGAATTGATCCTTAGGTGGTCCCCTTCCATAAAAGCTAAAGAATTGAAATCCATTGAAAACTCCAGTTGCCATGGCAACAAAAGTGAATTTTAAAAAAATCTTCTCCTAAACCAGAAGGCCTAGAGCCTTGATATTTTGCATAAAACATCAGTATTTTGAGCTCTTTCAAAATAGCTAAAATCATTAACCTCGGATCCCAAGGGGCGGAGCCAAGTGGATGCGAGCTATATAGAAACAAAGAAGGATTTTTAAAGTACATCTCCTCCCAAACCACTTAGCCAATTTCAAACAAATTTGGTAGAACTGATCCTTAGTAAGCCCTTATGAAAATATTCTTATGATGACCCAGAAGACCTAGAGCTATCATATTTTGCATGAAACACGAGTATATTGACCTCTTTCAAAATAGCTAAAATTATTACCCTTTGGTACCCTGGGGTGGAATCCTAGAGGAAATCATATTTAGCAACCAAGAAGCATTTTCAAAAGACATCTCCTCTGATACCACTAGGCCAATTTCAACCAATTTTGGCAGAATTGTTCTCTAGGTGGCCCCCTTCAAAAATAGCTAAAAGAATTGAAATCAGTTAAAAATTTCAGTATCATCATCCAAGCATTAACATTATATATAACTATTGAAAGAAAAAAGCCTTTTTCTTAGATGAGTGCACTAGGGCCAATGGCCCTCTTGTTAATTCTTTTATTCCTTGATTCACTGATTTTTCGACATGTTTTGCGAGGTGAGCTATTGTGATAGGTCATGGTCTGTCGTCTATCTCTTTTAAAATCTTCTCCTCCAAAACTAGCAGGCCAATCAAGCTGAAACCTTAGGTGGAGCTCTACAAAAGCTGTTAAAAGAATTTTTTGTGTGAAAAACTCTGGTTGCCTTACCATTCAAAAATGGGAACTTTGGTTATCTTTTGAAAACTTTTTTTCAGAAACTATGAGGCCAAGGGCATTTACATTTCATATACAGCATAATCATATTGCTCTCTACCAAATTTTCAAAAATCATATCCCTGAGGTCAAAAATTAGCCCCGCCCCTGAGGTCAAAAGCTGCGAAAACCTCTCGTTTAAAGCTTCTCCTCCCTAACTATATGGTCTATGGTATTCATATTTGGTATGTATTACAACTAGATGATTTTTAGTAAGTTATCAATAACTATGCACCTAGGGTCAAAAATGACCCTGCTGTAGGGGTCCAAAGCTGGGAATTTGCTCAGAATGAGCAAGTTTTTAAAAAAAAAATCATCTTATTCATTGGACGTTTAGCATATATATTTTGAATGTAGCACAATTAAATAGTTATCTTCCAATGTATGTAGGGTTATGCCCCCGGGTCAATTACAGCCCTGCCCCAGGGGTCAAAAGTTAGAGCAATTTCAAAAGTCTTATTTTCCTATACTATGTAGAATAGGTTATTAATATATTGTATGTAAGATAAGTAGAAGAATTTGTAGTATCTTACTAAAATTTATGCCTCTGGGGTCAAAAATGGCCACACACTTGAGGACTTAAGTTTGATAAACACTGAATAATAGGAAGTTGAAAAGTCTCCTCCTAATATATAAGGCCTTGGGCATTCATATTTGGTACATTTACTTGAATCAATAGATTATTTTAGGACAATTTTAGGAGCATTTATGGTCCTCTCGTTTGTCTTTCTCATTAAAAAAATGTGGAAAATAAAGAAATAGCTTGTTACAAGCAATTTCTTTATTTTCCGCAGTGCTTTTCAAAGAACTTTGAGGAGCATAAAAAGCTGAATTGTGTGGGAATTGGTTGATTTAGTGGAAGACAATCTCACATTTTTTTTGCACTGAAGATTCATAGCTTGTTATAGGCAGTTTCTTGATTTTCCACAATGTTTTTCAAAGAATTTTTGAGGGGTATAAAAAGCAAGTTTGGGTGAGAATGGGCTAACATACTCCCAGACAAACCCACCTGAAGAAAAGGATTTTGAAAAACATTGTAGAATGTATGAATTTCTCATACCAAGCAATCTTTTCATTATCCACATAATTTTAGAATTAAAATTCTATCAACCTGAAATTGTTGACTGCAGCTTCTTTCAAATTGTAGTCTGCAACTTCTTTAAAACTGGACCTGTCTAAAATATGTTGTTTGGTAATGGATTAATCTAATGCAAGACCATCTCACAATTTTTGATGCACCAAATATTGGTAGCCTTTGTTCCTAACTGTTATGAAAGGAGAAATTTCTAATGGAAAGCTAAGTATTTTCTACACTGTTTGGCTCTAATTTTCTGATATTTCCTGATAAATCTGATTGGACCAGGCTAAAATTTAATTTTTAGCTTGGCTGTTTTCAGAGAAAATCTTAGGTATTGTCAACACCTTGGCATCGTGGACGTCAGTGTTGGCATTGGCTTGACAAACTTTAACCTTGGTCATATCTCTGTTGTTATTGAAGATATCCTCATGAAACTTGGCCTGTGTATTGACCATCGAAAGAGCTATCTAGACTATCAAAGGGGATAACTCTAAAAGTGTTTTTGTAAGAGTAATGCCTCTTTTTTGACTCAGAATTTTTGCATTATCCAGCACCTTCAGCCGAACGTTGGCACCCAAGGGCGGTGCTCTTGTTTTCTATTGCTATTAAATTTCATTTTCTTTTTTCAGAGATTCATTAGAGATATTGATTGATACATTCTACAAAGAGTCTGAGAAAATATCTGATTTGGTGCTTAGGGTAAGTTTCATTTAAAAATAATTATCCCTCTTCATCAGAAAAATAGATAATTTTGATGCCTTTTCATCCAACATTCTGGCATTTTCCCATCATCTATGTGAGTTTAGCTCACCTTCAACTACTTCTAAACTACTTGGCCAATTTGTACCAAATTTTTTGCAGGAATGTTCGTTTTATGACTTTTCAAAATTTGTTTGTTTTGGTTTGGTTTAAACCTATTTAATTTACATTGATTGGGAAACAAGTTCTTCCGAAGTGTGGGCTAATGACAGAACCAAGATCGATAGCCACTCCCGGGAATCGAACTAAGGACCTCTTGATTGGGAAGTAGATGCTCTACGTCTCGACCATGGACACCACTAATTTGTTTTTGAAATTTTCGTTCTCAAAAAATGTGTCAACAATCTTAAAATGACATCTCCTCCTAAACCGCTTGGCGGATTTCAACTATATTTGACAGGAATGTTCCTTGGGTGGTGCCCTTAAAAAATCGCTAAAAGAATTGATATCTGTTAAAAACTGTGGTTGTCATGGCAACAAAACTGAAATTTTAATGAAAATTTTAAAAATTATCTCCTCCTGACCCAGAGGGTGTAGATTTCAACCAAAGTTGGCAGGAATGTTCCTTGGGTGGTGCCCTTTATAAATTGCTAAAAGAATTGAAATCCAATAAAAAATAACTCTGGTTGCCTTGACAACAAATCTGAAATTTTAATGGAAATTTAAAAAATTATCTCCTCCTGACCTAGAAGGCGTAGAGGCTTGATATTTGGCATGAAGAATCAGTACAATGACCTCTTTCAGAATTGCCAAAATCATCACCCTTGGGTACCAAGGGGCGGAGCCCCAGGGGCGTAGGGGCTTATATAGAAATAAAGAAGGATTTTTAAAACGACAATTCTTTCAAAATCATTGAACAGATTTCAACCAAATTTGGCAGGAATGTTCCTTTGAAGATGCCATATGAAAATTGCTAAATGAATTTAAATTCGTTTAACCCTTTCCTGTACAATCCCTGGTTTTCACGTCAATGCTATTTTATACTTAAAAAATATTGTGAGACAAGAAGAAATTGCCAAGCAATTTCTTCTTTAATCACAATATTTTCTACCACATAGAATGGTTTTGTTTCAAATTGGATTTACTTTTTCATAGTCAGCTGCAATATCTTTGAAATTGGACTAGTCTATAATATCAGGAAACAGGAAAGGGTTAAAACTCTGTTGCCATGGCAACAAAACTGGAATTTTAATAAAAACTTTAGAAATTATCTCCTCCTAACCCAGTGGGCCTAGAGTCTTGATACTTTGCATGAAGCATCAGTACATTGATCTCTTTCATAATTGCTCAAATCACCAACCTCAGGCTCCCAGGGGCCGAGCCCCAGGAGGGATTGGGCTTATATTGAAATAAAGAAGGATTTTTAAAACGACATCTCCTCCCAAACCACTGGGCAGATTTCAACCAAAGAATTTAATCAGTTGAAAATTCTGGTTGCTATGACAACAAGAGTTAAATTGAAAAAAAAAAAAAAAATGAAATAAAAACACAACATTTATTCCTGACCCAGAAGTTGAAGAATCTTGAATTTTGCATGAAGCATCAGTACATTGACCTCTTTCAAAACTGATAAAATTTTAGAGCCACAGGGTGACTAGGCTTAAATAGAAATAAAGAAGGAAACCCTTTCAAAACTATTTGGCCTTTTTAAACCAAATTGGGCTTGTTGATTTTAGTTGAATGTTAACTCTTGTCATGCTGTATAAATAACCTTACTGAAATACTGTAAAATCAAAGGACTGAAAGCACTGATAGAACTTGTTGTTCAAAAATAAATATTTCTTTTAGAACTCAACTTCATAAACAACTCTGGAAGGAAAAGTACAAGCAAGAGGTGTAGACTAAGATCAGCCTGCACATAAGTGCAGTCTGATCTTAGTCTACACCTCCTGCCAAAACCGGAATATTCCGGGTTCAGCATGACAAGGGTTAAAGGAGGTTTTCTCCCGACCCAGTTTATATTAGGCCTTGAAGAAAAAAAGAGCCTTATCTCAGGTGAGCGCCAGGACCACTGGCCCTCTTGTTTCAACTTTCGTGGTATAAAACATTGTGAAAAATGAAGAAATTGCTTGTCATAAGCAATTTCTTCATTTTACACAATAATTCACCAGTTGCTTTTCTTGAGAGGCATCCAAAAGGGTCATTGTGTGGGAATTGGTTAAAATGAATTATGGGCTAATAATGTGTAAAAGTTAGCTGAAATAAAGTTGTCCAGAGCATAACTTTTGTTAATTTGTGGATGGAATTTGAAATTATTTGTTCTCCTAGTTTAGCCTGTGTGCCCTTTGAAATAAAATTTTGATATGCTGCCGTCATAGCACAGTCGGTAGCGAGTCAGACTGTCAATCTAGAGGTCCCGGGTTCAATCCCCGATGGCGAAATTCATCCTTTTTGACTAATTTTCTATCACCAATGGGTCGATAATCGTAGACCTATGTGGGAGAGCAGCTGGAGGCTAGGAAAGGATTAATGGTAGTACTGGTGTGAGAAATACCAGGATTCCATTGTTAGGTGCTCCAGCCGCCGCGATATAACTGAAAGATTGTTGAAAGAGGCGTAAAACCCCATTCAAACAAACAATTCTTCAAGTTCAAGTTGATTATTTAAGATCATAAATAAAAATGATCATAAATAGATTTTGTAAAGAGCATGGTTTCGATACTTTTAGCAATTAATTTTGTAATTCATATCAACTTCACAAATTCTCTTAATATTGTATCGGGTTTTGTATTGTAGAAATGGTTAACTTAACCCATTTCCACATGATGACACTTTTTGACACACCTCAAGAAAAAGAATTGAGAAACATTGTGTAAAATGAAGCAGTTTCTTCAATTTACACAATTTTTTCTATCCAGAAAGTTGACAAAAATCTAAAAATCAACCAACTTTAAATAGTTGTCTGCAACTTCTTTCAATTTGGACTAGTCTTAAATTTTTCCCATCTCGTAAGTTAAGTTAAGTTACCTTATTTTTTTTCTACCTGCTTTTTCAGGATGAACTGATCCAGGTTCAGTTTCAGAATTTAAAACAAGCTGTGAAGGCCATCTGTAATATCTTATCCAAGATAGAAACCATAGATATTGCAAAATGTTTAACAAGGGTAGAATCAATCCTAAACAAAATGAAGACTAGTATGCCATCAAAGTCACACACCCTTGAACATGTGGAAGGGGGTTATGGGACTTTACAGAGAGGAAGGTATGAGTGTTAATATGATCCAAAGTAACTTCAACAAGGATTCTATATTTACTATCTCATTTAATATACTCAGTAATGCTTTATTAAAAAGCTAACCATTAGAATTGGGTTTAAATTAAAAGCACTTCCACTGTGACATGGGGGAAGGTGGTGGTGGTATTTGCTTTGTGACAGTTCTAGTTATATACAGTAGGATAGGAATTGTAAAAAGCAATTTCTTCATTTTCCACAATGTTTTCTACCAAGAAAGATGGACAAATCTAATCTTTCATCAATTTTAAATTGTTTTCTACAACTCCTTCCAATTTGGACCAGCCTAAAATTTTGCTGTCTGGAAATGGGTTAAGCATTTGGAATATTCTCTGATAATCTAAAGGATCTTTGAGTCAGTATCTACCAACTGAGCACATGGTGAAGACTCTGATCAGACTGTTCAGATACACAGACTTGTCTGAGTCTTAACTCTTCTCATGCTGAACCCAGAATATTCCTGTTTTGGTAGGAGGTATAGCCAAAGATCAGCCTGCAAATATATGTAGCCTGATCTTAGTCTAGAACATCTGCCAGACCTATCAAGCCAGTGTTGTTTATAAGTCTTTTTTCAAAATAAATATTTACCCAAAATTGGCATTCCAAGCGCTTTCATTCCTTCATTTTTAATGACATCTTATACCATACTTTATTCAGCATGACAAGGGTTAACTTTGCACAGATATGAAACTGTTTGAAATGTCTTACATGGACTTGTATGTTATTAACCCATTACTAGACAATTTAGACTTTTCCAATTGAAAGAAGTTCAAGACAAAAATTTCAAGTTTATGAAATTCCAAAAAAAGTCTGGCTCTGGTGGTAGAAAACATTGTGGATTATGAAGAAATTGCTTGTCACAAGCAATTTATTCATTTTCCACAATATTTTACAAAGCTTTTTCTAAGGGGGCGTTAAAAAGTAAGATTGTGTAGGAATAGCTTTAATAAAAAAATACGAAAAAAGTTTTAAGAGTATGATTGTAAGTACAGTAAAACCCCTCCTTACGACCACCCCGGAAATACAGGCACCCCGCTATTACGACCGAATTTTTACAGAATGAAAATTTTTGTTTCAATGGTCGCGAACCCCTCTAAAACAGGCACCCCACTATTCCGAATTACGACCACTAAATTCAGTACCAACTATAGCTGAATCACTGTTTTGAACCCCACTAAAACGACCGGTAACTTCACACATTGAGATCGACCACCAGAATTTCACACATGATAAGAGCGACACTAATTGGGTACGAATGCATTGTAAATACATTATCGGATTTTTGATTATGTGATATCGAACCATTATCATAATAGGCATTATGATTAAAGTGGCAGATCAGTTTTAGAAATTATAGCTTGTTTTAATTTTTAATTGTTATTTGAATGTGTAACGGGTTTTGACTCGAGTAATAAATTCCCAAGTGAAAAAGTATCCGAGAAGTTACGATTAGTTTGTTTACGGCGCCCCGAATATTTAATTAGCAATTAAATTTCGATTTCAACGTAATTGATGCTTGGTATTCCTATTATAGAAGATATGATTTCGACAATTTGACAATTTGAACCAGTACTTACGAATAAATAATCTGAGGTCGGACTTCTGAATTAGATCCAAATGGAGAATAGTGAAAGTGGAACTTATCAAAGATCGTAAATTTGAAAATGACATAAGATTCCGCTGTAATACATGTTCTTATAGTTTCATTTTTGTATATATAGTATTAATATATTCAAATCACGAAATAAAATAAATATGATTTACTTGACAACAAATGACCAAACCTCAGTATTACGACCACCCCGCTATTACGACCACTTTCAGAAAGTACCGCAAGTGGTCGTATAGGAGGGGTTTTACTGTACTTTGGTTCATCCTTTTGAAAATTGATGAATGCTGTATTAAACCTAAAAATATCAATGAAATATGACTGAAATAAAATGTCATAATATGTTGTCAGATTTGACAAATATTATTGTATTCCTAATCTCTTATTTAAGAGATGAAGAGAATATTTTTTGTTTTCTTAGAGGTATGAAATGAAACACTAATTACACTTTATGAATATGCAAAGCTGATTGATTATAAATGTGTGATTAGGTCCTCCATGAAATCAAAAAACTTTCTTTTCATTTCTTATAATTTAATGACATTGAGCAAAGAAAGCAAATATTTTTCGAGTTTTGATACATATTTACAGAACTATTTCGTATGCAAGTACACAAAATAGCTGTATGCTCATTTTTTTTCATAGAGGTATGAATAATTTTTTTGCCCAATTAGACTGTTTAAATTAAACTAATTTTTATATGTATATGTTAAACAGTATGAAAGTTTCCCTCATCCAAGAGTTAGAAGAAGCTTTAGAAGCCTTGCAAACCTCAATCAAACAACTAGTTAGAATATACTGTCAGGCCTTCCATACAGATTTTAAACTGGACAGTCGAATAGATCAACCATGGGGTGAGTTCTTTGTTTTTTAACAGACATTACATTATTGGTTCTGCTGTTTTGGAACAAATAGTCAAGGTATTGTCATCATCCTGTGGTGGTCAGTTTTAGCATAGTTGTGAGTGTAAAAGAAGGCAGGGCAACAAACTTTAACTCATTTTCACACAATTCCATTTTTTTATGCGCCTAAGAAATAGAGCTTTGAAAAACATAGTGAGATATGAATAAATTGCTTGATACAAGTAATTCCTTCTTTTCTCATTTTGTTTTCTATCTCATATGGCTCTTTTTATTTCATTTAACCCATTACCAAACAGCGAAATTTTAGACTGGTCCAAATTGAAAGGAGTTGCAGACTTTCAAATAAAATTTTAGATTTCTTTAACTTTCTGAAGATAAAAAATTGTTTAAAATGAAGAAAGTGTTTGTTACATGCAATTTCTTCATTTTATACAATGTTTTTACAATTGTTTTTCTAAAGGGGCCACTGTAAGCGTCACTGTGTGGGAATGGGTTAAACAAACTTTTTTTCAATCTGCAATCTTTTTCAATTTGGACTAGTAAAGAATTTTGGCATTTGGGAAGGGTTAATGCTAATAATATCTCTTCTATTGTTGAATAGAATTTGAATTCTATATTCACTATGAAATGAGAATTCTTTTTTATCAAGGGAGATGAATAGAAGTTTTTGCAAGAACTATACCTTTTGATTAAGTAGATTTTTCTCTCTCCAGCACCTGCAGCCTAGTGTGGCATCGTGTTACTGTACTTTTGTTTACTAATAAAAACTGAATGAGGGCTGTTAGAGTGCTATTATTTATAATTATAACCATTTTTTTGCTATTTGATTACCGGGGGGAGGGGTTATTTTCACCAACCAGTCTATTCATAGGTTCATTTGAATAATTCAAACAAGCTCTCTGTTTGGTGAGCTATTGTGATCACTATATCCATTGTACAGCTGTTGGATGTTGTGCAATGTCTGTCAACAATTTCTTTAAATAACATTTGCAAAAGCAATGGGCTAATTTCAACCAAAATTTGTCTGAAATGTTCCCTTCAGAAATTGCTATAAGAAGTGAAATCTATTAAAAAATCAGGTTTTAACAAGCAATTTCTGCATTTTCATCATTGTTTTCCAAAACTATTTTCTTGGGGGGCATCAAAAAGCGTCACGGAGTGGGAATGGGATAATCATAACTCCGAGAGCTGTAAGGACTGTGAATTAGGCCTCTTCTAAAATAAGAAAGAATTTCTTTCAATGACATTTCTGCCAAAACAAATGAGCCTGTTATAACAATATTCTTGATATAGTTCCCTGTTTCATTTGCTAAATCCATTTTATACTCTTGTTTCCATGGCAATCTAAGTGAAATTTAGAAAAGAATTCTTCTCTTTACCCAGATGTTTGATGCATCAACATGGACATTACCTCTATAGATATTGCCAAAATAATGACTGTTGGGTTCCTAGGGGCATAGCTGCAGTCACAGGTTTTAATTAGGCTGACTTTGTAACATAATTCTTAACTTAATATTTAGCTGGATTATTTGAAGGAATAATTCTTTGTCTCAGTTGAGGGAACCACGGCTTTCTTGTTACTGAACTACATCAAGGGGTATTCCCAAAAATTTTGCTAATGCCTATTTAAAGATGCCTAAATAAGCTGTAGTTACTATGTTTTGGTCGCAAAACCAACAAAATTGTATCATATAATTGTCCGGCAATTTTGGAGTTCATAGTTAAATTCCGCTCTCATTAGTTGATATGATTGGTTGATTAAATCTTTGATTGACAGCTGTGATTGGTCAAATGAGACCTTCCAACCAAACAAGATCTTCACACAGTTGCTGCTTCTCACTCAACATTTATCATGACTTCGGACTTGCAAGCTACCTGAGAAGTTTACCTGCTGGATCTCTACATGAACTTTTTTGACATTCAACAATATTCATATTGGAATGCAGGTTGAAAGCATTACCACTCTTCCACACTAAAGCAGACCAATTCTCAACTATTCGATCAAGTTTTTGGCAAATTCATCTAAATTTTAGTGTGAACCAAGCATAAATGTATTCATTAACCCCTTGATATGCTCAATAAAAGCTTTGATATTAGGCTTATCTTTTTCATGGTAATTGGTGACTTCCAAATATTACATATATGCTTTTACCTGTGGCAGGACTTTTACCATGGCACAAAATACAAGGTCAAAAGTCAATGTAGATTTGTTGAGTTTTTTTTAAAGTTTTAGATTGCAGTTATATGACTTTGTGTTTCACAAAGACCTCCTGTTTCAAAAGAGTATCTTGACTATTCTGAACATTTCATGAAATTCATTTGAAAGATGAAACGATGTGGTGCTGAGTACATGCACATAACCCATTCCCACACAAGCTCGCTTTTTTTTGCCCCTCTGGAAAAGAGCGTTGGAAAGCATTGTGGATATTGAAGAAATTGCTTGTAACAAGCAATTTCTTCAATACCCACAATGTTTTCTACCCCAAAAGGCAAATATAATTCAAATTTCACCAACTTGAAATTGTTGTCTGTCAATTCAGACCTGTGTAAAATTTTGTCATAGGGAAATGGGTTAATCAAGATAAGCTACAGCTGAAATAATCTGTAATATTGTGCAAGAATCAGTCAATTAACTTAATCCTTGCCATGCTGAACCAGGGATATTCCGGTTTTAGCATCAGGTTGAGACCAAGATCTTAGTGGACACCTTTTGCCTGCCATTTGAAACCAGAGTTGTTCATGAAATTAATTTTCAAAAAAAAAGTATAGACAACTAAACAACAAGTACTACCAGTGTTTTCAGCCCTTTGATTTTTATGTATTTCTGAAAAGATTTTTTTTAGCATGACAAGGGTTAATTGAGCCGCTGAAGTATTAAATGAGGACCTGCTTGGCCAGAGCTTACTTTAATATTCACTTTTATAAAGCTGCAGCTTTCAAGATTTTTCTTAACCCATTGCTAGACAACAAAAGTTTAAGACCGGTCCAAAATAATAGGAGTTGCAGTCAACAATTTAAAGTTTATGAAATTTTGGATTTTTCACCTTCTGGGTAGAAATCTTTGCGGAAAGTGAAGAAATTGCTTGTTGCAAGCAATTTCCTCATTTTACAAAATGTTATCCCAATTCTTTTTCTTTAGGGGCGTCAAAAAGTGTCATAGTGTGGGATTAGTTAATATAACATCACATTTTAAAAAAATATTTTTACTTTTTTGAATGTGAAAATTTATGACTTGGTGAAAATTTCCATCAATATATTTTAGTGTTGCTTGAAGGAATCTCAAAACTTTGTTTCAGATAAGATGGCAGAGACAACTGTATTAAAGTGTAAATATTTGATACACAACTTCTTTATCTAGATCCTTGTTCCTAAGTTGACATAAAACCCATTTTCTTTTACCTTTTCGTTCAGTTTGCACGGTGATAATCCTCTTAGAATGTGACTCAGTATCATTTAAATCATTACCAGATAACAAATTTTTTGGATTGATCCAATTTGACAGAATTTACTACAGACGACAATTCAAAACTTGTGAAAACTGATAGGATAGAAAACATTGTGAGGAAAGAGGAAATTGCTTGTCACAATCAATTTCTCCTTTTCTTACATTATTGTCTGGATATATTTTCAGCACTAAAAATATTGGACTGTTTGTAAATGGTTTAAAAAAATCTATATCACCGGTATATCTAACTTTTAATGAAACAGATGACAAAGTAGATTATATTTTTAGCTTTGTTATGCTTCATTTGTTAAACCCATTAGCACTTCATACCCTGAAGAAAATAGCTTAGGAAAACATTGTGGAAAATGAAGAAATTGCTTGATTTTTTAAGTTCCTAAATCGAAATTGTTGTCTGCATTTATTTGAATTTGGAACAGTCTAAGTATTTTTCGTGTGAGAATTGGTTTAATGTTACAAAAATTACTTCTTAAATTTTTCATCATATACAGTCTGAATAGAACCAGTGCTTTTCAAACTTCTTTGAAGTTGGTCCTTTTGTTCATTATTGGCATACACATAAGTAGTCTGAATCGTTAATTTAAGACATTGAATTTTATTTCACTCTTTTCATCTTGGCGAGTCTTCAGATCTATGTCATGAAACAACACTATTGAAATGATTAGTATCAGATACCTGTAAATGCAAATATGACCTTAACCCATTCCCACACAACAAAATTTAAGACCAGTCCAATTTGACAGATGTTGCAGACGACACTTTCAAGTTGGTGGAATTTTAATTTTTCTGTCTTTTTTGGTAGAAAACATTGTGGATAATGAAGAAATTGCTTGATACAAGCAATTTCTTCATTTTCCACAATGTTTTCCAAAGCTCTTTAATTCGGGGGCGTAAAAAGGAGGGCTTGAGTTTGAATGGGTTAAAAGGCACAAGAATTCATCTTGCTTTCTAGAAATATTGCATGGTCAACTATGAATGTCAAATGATCTTTGCATGACTTTTGATTGACTTTCTTAAAAAAAGATCAAAATTTTTGCATGAAAATGTATTTTCTTTACAAGGTAACAAGCCAACTTGATAAAGTTGTCACAAACACAGTTGGATGTATGTAATGTCTGAGCATTAGTGAGTTAATTACATGTCTCTCTGAGATTTTCTGGAACTTAGCTTCATCAACTATCCCATTCCCACACAATGACGCTTTTTGACACCCACAAAAAAAATCCAACAAAAAACATTTAAAACAATAAGGTAAACATTGTGGAAAATGAAGAAAATGATTGTTACATCCAAAAATTTCTTCATTTTTCACAATGTCCCCTACCAGTAAAGTGCAAAAAATCTTAAATTTCGTAAATTTTGAATTGATATCTGCAACTTATTTCAATTTCGACCAGTATATAATTTTCTTGTGTGGTAATGGGTTAAGGAAAGACTTCATAATAAAAGTGGCCCAATATTTCTCTATCATGATCTAGATGTGCCATTTAAAATGTTGTTCAGGTTGGTTTAACCCTTTCCCAAACCACAAAATTTTAGACTGGTCCAAATTCAAAGGAGTTGGAGACTACAATTTTCAGTTAAAGAAATTTTGAATTCTTTGTCTTTTAAGGTAGAAAACATTGTAAATAATGAAGAAATTGCTTGTGTCAAGTAATTTCTTCATTTTTCACAATTTTTCCTAATAGTTTTTTTTTTCTTTGGGCATCTTTAAGTTTTAATTTATGTAAATGGGTTAGGATGAAGATCATGGCTTAGTACAAAGTTTCATTCAGACCATAACTCTTTTATGCATGTATATGGTTAGAATCAGATATGAGTTTGCAAAGCTCTTAGTCATCAGTGGTTAAGATCAGAAGTTTGCAGGCACAATACAAGTTGTCCTTGTAGATCCAGTCTAGGCTTGCAATTAGAATGCATGGTTAATAAATTTATCTCTAAGTCTTTAATCAGCCTGAATTCATTAAAATACTTCAGTCTTGTGATTCTAAGATTTATGTAAGACCACTCCACCCAACCTACAAAGCTTTTCCATTAATAAACAATGCCTGACGACCCTGTTTCAGGGATATTTCTGTGGCTTTTTTGATAAATCATTAGTTTCTTAATCTATTACCAGACAACAATATTTTAGACTGGTCCAAATTGTAAGAAGATGCGGCCAAAAATTTTGTTTTAATGAATGTGAATTTTTTTGTCTTTTAGTAGAAAAAAAAACATGTGGGATATAAGGAAATTACTTTTACATACTTTTTTCAGAGGGATTTAAAAAAAAGTGGGATTTTGTTGGAAAAGGTTAATCTTCTGAAAGAGGAGTTTCTGGACTAGTTTGGTTTTAGAGCCTGTCCAAGACTATTTGTTTGTCAGTTAGGGTTTGGTCACAAACTTTTATGTCATGCTCAACCCAGAATATTTCTACTTAAGCAGATGGTATAAGTGAAGGTCAGCCTCCACAAATGTGCAGTCTGATCTTAGTCTACACCATCAGTTAGTCCCCTCAAGCCAGAATTGTTAATGAAATTAATTGAAAAAAAATACTACCGCCTTTGGTGCTTTCAGCCCTTTACTTTAATGCAGTCCCCAAAAAGATATTATTCAGCCTGACAAAGGTTTAGTTGGAATTCTATACGAATGATTGAAGTATTATTGATATATTTCAAATGTATTTATGGAGTTAATGCCTTTTTATTAAAGATAGAAATATTGTTCCTAATTCCCATATTTCCTCAGCTTTAATTGCAAGTAAGATTTTATTAGAGCTTGATCCTATATCACATTTTGTCAGTTTTTTGACACACAAAATGTAACGATTGGCTCCACATCACCTCATCACAATCACACATAATAACCTAAATTTCCTCAGAAATAGATTTTTGAAAGAACGTCACCTTAAATAACTCATTACCTTAAAGCAAAATTCAAGAATGTTTCAAATTGAAAGGTGTTGCAGACATTGATTGAAAGTTAGAAAAATTTTGGATTTGGACTTCTGGGTAAGAAACATTGTGTAAAATGAAGAAATTGCTTGATCAAAGCAATTTCTTCATTTAACGCAATGTTTTTCAATTGTTCTTCATGTGGGATGTCAAAAAATGTCTTTGTGTGGAAATGGTTTAACGTGTTTACAGTTTGTTTGCCATGCTGAATGACCTTCTGTAAGACAGATAACCCATTCCTACACAATCCTGTTTTTTACACCCACAACGAAGAGACCTTGGAAAGAATCGTGGAAAATGAAGAAAATACTTGTTTCAAGTAATTTCCTCATTATATCTGTTTTCTGCCCAAAAAGACAAAATTTTATGAGCTTAAAATTGTCACCTGCAACTTTTTTTCAAATTTGGCTAGTTTAAAAGCTTATAATGGGTCAAATGAGGTATCAAACAACGTTAGTTTGCAAATGAAAACAAAAAATATTCTCTTCATTTCTTATGATTAATGGCATCAAGCGAAAAATGCAAAAATTTTACAAAATTTGAAACTTTTTTTGTATGGAAGTATTTTGTGCTGAAGAATAAAGAATGGCTGCATGCTCAAAATTTTGTTTATGGGGGTATAAATAATTTTTTGGACCAATCAGAACACCTGTTTTTGACGAAACTAAAAATTAAAGTATTAAGGCAGGATTTCCTTTACTTCTCTCACGAACTTCAGAAAAGATATACTTCCTGCATTGCCTGTTTAACCCATTCCCACACAATGACGCTTTTAAACCCCCCTCAAGAAAAAACAATTGGGAAAACATTGTTGATAATGAAGAAATTGCTTGTGACAAGCAATTTCTTAATTATCCACGATGTTTTCCTATCCAAAACGTTTCATAAACTTTACATTGTTGTCTATAATTCTATGAATATAGATCAGTCTAAAATTTTGCAATCTGATAGTTGGTTAAAAGAGTCTGTCCATTCATAAATCATGTTAGTTCATTCCTTTAGGCATGTTATAATTTACTAATTTTTTTTAACCCTTTCCCGTTCAAATACGGGATTTTACGATCCTTTGATTTCATAATAGAGAAAACATTGTGGAAAAAGAAGAAATTGCTTGTGACAAGCTATTTCTCCTTTTTCCACAATTTTTTCTACCACATAGGATGGTTTCATTTCAAATGGCATCCAGTTTTCATTTTCATCTGCAAACTCTTTCAATTTTTACTAGTCTAAAATTTCCAAAAACAGGAAAGGGTTAAATGATTTTTTTAACCATAGTTTTCGCTGACCAAAATAAATGCTATTGTAATCATAAACAGTTAATCAACCCATTACTAAATGACAACATTTTAGACTGGGTAGTTGATCACAAAATTTAAACTTGATAGCTTTACTTTATGAGAATATTTCTCAAATGAACCAAATTCAATTTATATTGACAATGTGTAAAAAGAGCAGTTACATTATTTCTATACTTTTCCCTGTAGTTTTTGGTCCTCAGTAAAAATAACCACCTAAATCACCTTAATGAATGCTTCTCTGTATTTGTAGACCCCCAAGATGTCACAGGTTTTAATGAAACATTTATAGTACAGATATGTACAGTACACAGAATACCTTCAGAATGGAAAGAAAGGTAAGCCGTTTAATAAGCCATTCTCACTCAATCCGGCCATTGTAAGTATTTCAAGCTTTTGAAAACATAGTGGACAATGAAGAAATTGCTTGTTATTGCCATTTAATAAGCCATTCTCACTCAATCCTGCCATTGTAAGCATTTCAGGCTTTGGAAAACATTGTGGACAATGAAGAAATTGCTTGTTACAGGGATTTTTTCAATATCCACAATGTTTTCTACCCTACAAGGCAGATACAGTGTATTTTCTTAATTCCATCAAACTGAAATTGTCTTCTGCAACTTCTTTCATTTGAACCAGTCTAAGATTTAGTTGTGTTGTACTTGGTGAATTAAACTTTGATTAACCCCATTATCACATAATCTAGCTTTTTTACGCATTTCTAAGCCCTTTGTTTAGCCATTCTCACTCAATCCCGCCATTTTAAGCATCTCAAGAAAAACCTTGGAAAACATTTTTGAAAATGAAGATATTGCTTGCCACAAGCAATTTCTACTTTGTCCACAAGGTTTTCTACCTTATAAGGCAAAGATTTTTTAAATTTCACCAACTTAAGATTGTTTTCTGAAAGATCTTTCAATTATGACAAGGTATTTTTTCAGCTCCCTTGTCATGCTGAATAATATTCATTGTTTAGAACTGCATTAAAATCAAAGGGCTGAAAGCATTGATAGGCCCTAGTTGTGGGTCAATATTTGTTTTGGTAAATGATTTGATAAACAACTCTGACTTAAATAAGTCAAATAGGTGGTGTAGACTTACATCAGACAGTACATTTGTGCAGGCTGAACTTATTCTATGCCTCCTGCCAAATCAGGAGCATTCTGGGCTCAGCATGACAAAGGTTAATTTGGGCCCAAAGGTTAATTTGCACAGGTCTACCATTTAGCGATGGGAATAGGTGAAGTACTTGTACTATTTTGTCTGTCTTGTAGGTTTGATGAATACAGAGTTGACTGTGCTCTATACCATGGTATAAGAAAACTCCATGTTGTTCCAGTAGTCAGCTCTACTTGTGCATCAATCTGTTCATCTGGTCTAGTGCCTTTAATCATCTGGGATGAATGGTAAGTTGGTATGTACTGTGTTATGTACAATGGTATGTACATATGTGCATCAATCTGTACATCTGGTCTAGTGCCTTTAATCATCTGGGATGAATGGTAAGTTGGTATGTACTATGTTATGTACAACGGTATGTACATATGTGCATCAATCTGTACATCTGGTCTAGTGCCTTTAATCATCTGGGATGAATGGTAAGCTGGTATGTACTGTGTTATGTACAACGGTATGTACATATGTGCATCAATCTGTACATCTGGTCTTGTGCCTTTAATCATCTGGGATGAATGTTAGTTGATATTTTCTGTGCTATGTAAAATTGTGTCAGAAATCTTTTTGGTAATCCAGTGGTCAGTTCCACTGTTTATCTGGTCTAGCGCCTTTACCCTTTCCCGTTTTTTGAAATTTTAGACTAGTCCAAATTGAAAGAGGTTGCAGACGACAATGACAACTGGATGCTATTTGAAATGAACCAATCCTATGTGGTAGAAAATATTGAGGAAAAGGAGAAATTGCTTGTTACAAGCAATTTCTTCTTTTTCCACAATGTTTTCTCAAGTATAAAATCACAGGAACGTAAAATCCCATATTTGATAGGAAAGGGTTGAATTATCTGAAATTGTTATTTGGTATGTATTGAGTTGTGTTCAGTGGTATCAGGAATCTCAATGGCAAATAAGTGGTCAGTTCCACATGTGGACATCTAAAAGGTTTAATTGCGATACTGCTCTAAGTGCCTCTACAATGTTTAGACTCTTGGAACAGTAACGGGATTTACCCTCAATCTGGGTTAGTGCCTTTAATTATCTGGGATGAATGGTTAAGTTCTAAGTTACTGTGTCCTTACCATGGTATGTGGAATCTCCATGTTATCCCAGTGACAAATTCTACCTTATAGTGCCTTTAAATGTCTAGGATGAATGATAAGTTGTTGCATGCAAAGCTTTATGCCTTAGTATAAGAAATATTTGCTGTTTTAATGATTTTGAAAGTATCATCCATCTGTATTTTGAGACAAGTGATTTTGATTTTCATGGATAATTTGTACATTTTGTATGTTGCAATGCAAGTTAAGGTATGAAGTGACATTGTGCTTAAAAATGGTATAGAACTATTTGTATGTAGTTCATTCAGAACAAGAAATGCTCTGTTGAGCTCTTGTAATGGGTCAATGTCCATTCATTTATTAGACTGAACATCCACTATAACATTAAAAAAATCTTCTCCCAAACTAACCATCTGGCTTCAACCAAAACTTCATATAAATGATCCTTAGGTCATGTGTTTTGAAATACTTCAAAGAATTGAAATCAATTAAGAACTCTGATTGCCATATCCAACAAAATGAAAAAAAAAGGAATAATATATTTTGTTGGTTTGGCAATTAAAACATTGTTACTACAGCATAAATAACCAGAGCTTTGAAATTGTGCAAATATCTTTGCCTTATGATCCTTCATCAAAATAATTCAAATTATGTCTCTTAGTTGAAAAAGTCTCCTTAGTTGTGGGATCCATGATTTTACATTGAAATAAATTCAAGAAATCTATTAAAATCTTCTCAACAACTGCATACAGCTGTCAAAATTTGCATGTAGATTACCTTATGAACCATTTACCAGAACACCTAACCCATTGCCAGATGGCAAAATTTTAGACTGGTCCAAAGTGAAAGGAGTTACGAACAACAATTTAAAGTTAATGAATTTTTAGATTCTTTCAATTTTCTAGGTAGAAAACATTATGTAAAATGAAGAAATTGCTTGTTACAAGCAATTTCTTTATATTACACAATCTTTTCCCAATTGTGTTTCTTGAGGAGCGTTCAAAAGCGTAACTATGTGGGAAATGGGAATGAATTAAAACAATTACCTATATTATTAGATCATGTACTTTAGAAAGGGATAAAGAAGAAAAATTTTAAGACTCATCACTTTCAAGACCTTATACATAGAATGGTTATATTTTGCATGAAGGATTGCTCTAAGATTTACTAAGATTTAAATTAGCAGGATGAATGGCAGGTCTGGGTATTGGATTATTCATAATCTTAGTTTATCATTGCACGTCAATTCATTCACACAATTTATATTTATTTGTAGGTTAACATTTAATGATATCTCCCTATGTATTCTACCAAGAGAAAGTCGACTGTGTATCACTTTGGTTGGACTGAGAACTCAACAAACAGGAAACACAACCTCATCAGAAACTCAGAAAGAGGTTGTAGCTCTGGGTGGGGTAACGATACAGTTATTTAACTGCAGAGGGTAAGATGAAATATTTGTTTCATAATGAATTCTGTCTTCTGATGTCCATTCATTTGCACAAAGGATACTCATGAGCTCCTCAAACCAAGTTTTCAATGCTTTGACTACAACTTAATTTGTTTATTCCTTTAGATACACCACAGCTGTTTTGTATTCTTAGAGCATAAATCCATTACCACAGGAAAAGATTTTAGATTTGTTCAAAATAAAAGAAGTTAGAGGCAACAATTTATGAAATTACTTAAAACATTTTCTTTCAAGAAAGAAACATTTGTTGGAAATCAAGAAAAAGCTTTGCAAAAGGGATTTCTTCTTTTTCATTTATTTTCTTGAGAACCAGAAATAAGTGGGATTGTGTGGGAATGAGTAACATGTTCTAGAGAAGAAAAATGTAATTCATAGCAAAGGTAACAAGATTGAGTATCAGTAGTCCGACATAGTCTTTTCTACTTATGGCAACTTCATTTTTTCATAGCCACTTGTCCGGGGTCAGTAAAGACCAAGGCAATCCTAGAATGGTACAAAATAGGTCAATAGATTTTATATTGAAGAGTAGAACATATTGTGGTTAATGAAGAAAAAAAGCTTGGTTCCAGCATTTTCTTCAATAACCACACTGCTTTCTCAAAATCTCTCCACTTTTCAAAGGACAAGTTCATTTTGATTCAGGCCATATAGAAAATCGCGTCTTACTTGTCCGAGGACAAGTGGAAAAAATCTGTATTTTGACACAACTGCCTATCATCTGTTATTTAACTGTTGATTATGTTTTCAGGGGTATCCTGGAATTGGCCTTTCTGTCAATCTGTGTGGCAGACTGTCTGTGTACAAAATTTGACTTAACCCTTTCCTGGATAAACCCGGGATTTTACGTCACTGTGATTTTATACTTGAGAAAACATATTGGAAAAAGGAGAAATTGCTTATAATAAGCAATTTCTCCTTTTCCCACAATGTTTTCTACCACATAGGATGGTTTTATTTAGAATTGCATCCAATTTTATTTGTCGTCTGCATCCTTTTTCAATTTGGACCATTCTAAAATTTCAAAAACCAGGAAAGGGTTAAACTTTGTGTTCAAACTCCTACATTTTGGTTCAAAAGTAAAAAAAAACCTTATCGCATACATTGATCACATATTGAAGTTTTGTAGCACACCATTCCTACACAGTGACGCTTTTGGACACCCCTTAAGATAAGCAAATGTGAAAACATTGTGTAAAATGAAGAAATAGCTCATAACAAGCAATTTCTTTGTTTTACACAATGTTATCTTCCCAGAAAGTTGAAAAAATTAAAATTTCATAAACTTGAAATTGTTGTCTGCAACTTCTTTCAATTTGAACCAGTCTAAAATATTGTCGGCTGGTATTGGGTTAAGTCTCAACTTCCCCTGGCAGAAGGATTATTTCCCCTTGATCTTAGACATTTTCTAATTATTAAGGTTCTCAGCAGGTTTGTTATCCCATTACCAAACAGCAAAATTTTAGATTTGGTTGAAAATGAAAGGAGTTGCAGACAACAACTTAAATCTTATGAAATTTTAGATCTTTTTATCTTTCTGGGTAGAAAATATGGTGGAAAATGAAGAAATTTCTTGTTACAAGCAATTTCAATTGAAATTTCACACAATGTTTTCTCATTAGTCAAAAGGGGCGTCAAAAGCGTCATTTTGTGGAGATGAATTAAGTTACCTCCAGTGACAAGTTCAAGTGTACTGAGACACTATTTTCCTACAGGTACATGACACAAGGCAGTCAGCTGGTACCGTTTCAGATGAATGCTGCTGCAGATCCTATCACCCCTTTCTGTTCAACACTTCAGACTGACTCTGCTCTCTTACAGGTAATTTTGTTCTTATTCAATTACCAGATGACAAATTTATGGACTGTCATTCAAAGAAGATGCATCTCAGTGGGTTTATAAATTGAAAACTAAGTGCAATGTTAGAAAGAAAACATAGTTACATGCTTATAACAAATTATTTCTCCATATGTTGCAATGATTATTCCCGTTATTTTTTTTCAGCATGTCAAATTGCAAGATTGAATTTCCTTCTGAGTTCCAACAGGAAGTTCTACTGAGATGCCAAACATGTTCTATTGCAAAATCTACTTCTAGTAACATGTAACAAAAAAGTATCAAAGTGCCGTACGCACTGTAATTGGTCGTCACTGAGAAATTGGACATATCCTTGCATTCCGACTTTAGAATTGGGTCAAACAACTTTAGCTTCTATTACATTCACAACACGTAGGTTCTATCCTAGTGTATGATATTTCCGTGAATATTAATTAGAACTAATATTATTTTACACGAACGTAAGACCTTGATGCGACATGGGTATTGACAAATAAGCAACTTTTTGTGAAAACTAAATTTTTAGAAATTCTCGATGTTATATAGTCATGGTTAGATCATCCCTGCAAGCTTTTTCTATAAAGTCAAAACAGAAAAATTATGGAAATATGATAACTTAAGTTTAAGAGCAAAAGCTGACAGCAGGTTCATGAAATTTCAAAACCTTCCTTTTTCTGGGCAGAAATTCACAAGACTGGTTAGACGCGTTCATCACTAGCGGAAAATCCATGCATCTTTAAAGCGTGTGACCGTCCAGTTTTCCTTTACTCCTTTTGATAATTCTTAACTTGTAAAATGAAATGATTTTTTTCTGTTTTCCCGTCAGAATATACGTCCAGTTGGGCTAAAGGCAGTTTTGGTAAATTGCAGCGACACAATCTCGAGTTTATGGTTATATAAATTGGTCTACGACCAATTAAAAATGGTTTGTTGGCTTCCTAAAGGTCATAACTATAGCTTGAGTTATAATATTTGAGTTGCCAAGTCAGCAAAAACATTTCCCATAATTGTTGCTCAGAGTCAGGGCTCAAAGTTCACTCCGGGTCCAAACGAAAGATTTGACTGGTTAATTGATTCTTTAATTGACAGCTGCAATCCATCAATTGTAATGGGCTAATTACATTATTACAGGGTTATTCATTTTGAAATACTTAGAATTCATTGCAATATTATTTGGCAATTTATTTTCATTCTTTCAGTGGATCGTGAATAAATATGTCTTATCCATGTCAATTAACACTTTCCTGTTTATTAATATTTTAGTCTTGTCCGATTTGAAAGAAGATGCAGACAACAATTAAAAATGAGTGCAATTTGAAAAAAAAAAAACCTACAGGGTAGAAGTTATTGTAGGAAAAGAAGAAATTGCTAACAAGCAATTTTTTCTTTCCCTGTAATGTTTCCTCAAGTAAAAAAGACCCACAGAGATGTTGAAAACGGGGAAGGGTTTGAAATAAATTCATCAATTAGCTGTTAGCTATAAATTGTTTGAAGGTGTTAAACTCATCCTTCACCCCAAAAAATATTTGACCAGTGCAAATTCAAAGAAGTTGCAGAGGACAATTTTTATGCCCCCGCATCAATAGATCGGGCGCATATTGTTTTACCGGTGTCCGTCTGTCTGTCTGTCCATCTGTCTGTCTGTCTGCAAAACTTCCAACTAAACATTTTCATATAACTTCACCCCTAATTAAGATACAATGCTAATATTTGGTATGTAGATAGATCTCAACATGGCGCAACTGGGGAAGGTCATTTCATCAAGGTCAAGGTCAAAATTTTAACCTTTTTCACTAAAACATTACTCAAAAACTTAACCTGCCAACTTAACATTTTCCTATAACTTCATCCCTAATTATGTTACAATGCTAATATTTGGTATGTAGATAGGTCTCAACATCGCGCAACTGGGGAAGGTCATTTACTCAAGTTCAAGGTCAAAATTTTAACCCTTTTCCCTAAAACGTTACTCAAAAACTTAACCTGCCAACTTAACATTTTCCTATAACTTTATCCCTAATTAAGTTACAATGCTAATATTTGGTATGTAGATAGGTCTCTACAAGGTGCAACAGGGGAAGGTAATTTAATCAAGGTCAAGGTCAAAATTTTAACCCTTTTCCCTAAAACATTACTAAAAAACTTACCCTGCCAACTAAACATTTTCCTATAACTTCATCCCTAATTAAGTTACAATGCTAATATTTGGCATGTAGTTAGGTCTCAACAAGGTGCAACTGGGGAAGGTCATTTTGTCAAGGTCAAATTTTAACCCTTTTCCCTAAAACAAAGAAAAAAAACCCAATAAAAATCACCCTGTTTCGGGGGCATTGTGTTTCACAAACACATCTTGTTATTTTATCAAATCTTAAACTCATTCGCCTTTTGTTGTATAAAACTTTGCGGATAATTTAGATATCGCATTTTTGTTTGATTCGTTTGAGATTTGTTCAGTGTCAAACTTAACCCATTCCAACACAGTGACACTTTTGGACGACCCTCAAGAAAAAACTTGGAAAACATTGTGGAAAATGAAGAAATTGCTTGTGACAAGCAATTTCTTAATTTTCCCTAATGTTTTCATCCCAGAAAGTTTAAAAATCTAAAATTTCATCAACTATGAATTATTATCTGCAACTCCTTTGAATTTGGACCAGTCTAAATTTTGTCATGTGGGAACTGGTTAAAAGACAAGCTAAAATCCAATATATAGGGTATATTCAAACAAATTGTAATCTAGATATTGATTCAGCTGGCAACATTTTAGAAGGAAAAAGGAAAAATTTCTTTTCTTTATTTTTCAGTTAAATCTTCCAGACTTTGGGAAACAAATTTTATTCTCGGAGCCTTTAAGAGTCCAAGACAGGTTAGTTGTTTGCTTCAAATTACAAATCCTTGCTTTGACATCCTCAGATGAATAGTGTTACTTTGCTTTGACATCCTCAAATGAATAGTGTTAAAGAAAAAATAGTTGCAATGGCAATGGGAGAAGTTGCTACAAAATAGGTTTTATAGTGAAATAGGGGGATTTAACCCATCATCAGACAGCAAATTTTTAGACTGACCTAAATTGAAAGGAGATGCAGATGACAGTTTATAGTTTATGAAATTTTAGATTGTTTTTAACAGAATGGGTAGAAAACATTGTTGAAAATGAAGAACTTGCTTGTTCAAGCAATTTCTTCATTTTCACCCTGTTTTCCCAATTGTTTTTCTTGAGGGCTTCAAAAGGCATCATTGTGTGGGAATGGGTTAATAGGTGTAGCAAACAATATGTGTACAGTCATGTGTAACATCAGAAAATCTTGTTTGACTAAATATGGAAGTAACTAGATCTCAACTACTGTAAGCCAGGATAAATGGATATCAAGAAATGTTTCTGACAGGTGTTCCTGACGTCATTACTGCAAACAAAACACAGTATGAAGTACTTGAAAGTAGCAAGCAATTTCTTCATTTTTCAAAATGGTTTCTAAGGTCAAAAAGCATAATTATGTGGGAATGGGTTAAAGACTGATTTTGAAGATGTATTAGACAAGGATGCTTGTGTTGGCTGTTCACTGTAGGAACAAGGGTAGATATATTAGACGATTTTAGCTTCATACTATGTGACCACTCTGTGCTGAATGATTTAATTTATTAATTGACAAAACACCACATTCTGTTTCGATATTTAATTGACTTTATTTAAGCCCAAAGAAAACAATGAATGATTTGGCTCCACCAGTGAGAGATGAAGTGAAGGAAGTGTTAAAAAAAGACTGTGTCTCATCGTAAGTAATCATCATCCTAAATATTCTTGAAATTGAACCTGCATTAGGTCTTTGTACTGGAGTGCAGACCTTTGAGGAAAATGTATTATTTATAGAGCTCTGTGTGTTATTAGCCCATTACAAAACAATAAAATTTGAGACTAGTCCAGACTGAAAGAAGCTGCAGACGACAATTTAAAGGTTATGAAATGGGTAAAAATTTACCTTTGTGGGCAAAAAAGAACATTGGGAAATGAAAAAATGCAATTTATTCATTTTCTACAAGTTTTTCCCAAGGTGTTTCTTGAGGGGTGTCAAAAAGCAGGAATGTCTTGAAGTTAAATGTTTTGCCCCAAACATGTTCTGTTGAGTAAGTGGAGCAGTCTAGGACCTATGCTCTCCCTATTTTGAGTCTGGTATGCTAACAACTGGATCTAGTGTTTGTAAAATGGCATCTTATATATCATAATGTTAACCCTTGTCATGCTGAACCCGGAATATTCCGGTTTTGGCAGGAGCTGTAGACTAAGATCAGACTGCACTCATGTGCAGGCTGATCTTAGTCTACACCTCCTGCTTGTACTTTTTCTGCCAGAGTTGTTTATGAAGTTGAGTTCAAAAAGAAATATTGATTTTTTATCAATAAGTTCTATCAGTGCTTTCAGCCCTTTGATTTGACAGCATTTCAGTAAGGTAACTTATACAGCATGACAAGGGTTAAAAATTGACAAATTGCTGGCCCTACCCACTGACCTTGAACTTCGCCTTTACAAATTATGTAATGGGGAACATAAAACAAACAATAGTTTGACATATAACTTATTACTATACAGAAATTTTTTAGACTGGGCCAAATTGAAAAGAGTTGCAGACAACAATTTAAAGTCCATTGATGTTTAGATCTGTTCAAAATTCTTGATAGAAAAAAAAAAACATTATGGACAATGAAGAAATTGCTTGTTTCAAGCATTTCTTTCATTTTACACTATGTTTTCCCAATTGTTTTTCTAGAAGGGAGTCAAAAAGCGTCATTGAGTGTGAATGGGTTAAGTTGCTTAATGAAAGAATTGTTCAACATGAATGTGGGAGTTCATCATTGAACTTCAGGTCTAGATTGATCATCTTATTCGTCAATTTATTCTTTGTTAGATAGTAGAGATCTATTAGTTGACTAATAACTAGCAATGGAAAAAAAAAATAGATAGATTACAACTCAAATTGACTTGTGAACAGCAATGTATTCTGGATACCAAATGACATTGGCTTGAATATGTGGGTTTCAACATATTTAACCCTTTACTATTGAGAAATATTGTGGAAAAAGAATAAACATCAGTCTGTGTGTGCAAAAAAGTGGATATTTATTGATATTTACATTACTAATATAGACATTCACTTGAAACAAGAAATATCTTCATTATTATAGAGCAATCTATACCAATATAATTCTTTGTGCATCTTTTTATGCCATTTTTGATTTTTCGCTATCCAGCGCCGTCAGATGAGTGACGCCCCTGCATGTTATGCCTTTGTTATCCCCCGCCGGTTTTGGCGAAGGGGATATAGTAATGGTCTCCGTCCGTCCTTCCGTCCTTCCATCATTCCGTCATTCCATCCTTCCGTCACTAAACTTGTCCGGAGCATATCTCTGAAAGTCTAATTGCTATCAACTTGAAACTTAATAGTTGGATAGATCTTATTGAGGAGACGTGCAGTGCACAAGAACCTGAACTCTTGCTTGCATAATTTTGGAGTTATTGCCCTTTGTTGTTTTAAAGACTAAGATTTTGTCCAGGGCATATCTCTGAAAGTATAATTGCTATCAACTTGTTATTTCATAGGTGGATAGATCTCATTGAGGGGAAGTGCAGTGCACAAGATCCACAACTCTTGCTTGCATAATTTTGGAGTTATTGCCCTTTGTTGTTTTAAATACTAAGATTTTGTCCGAGGCATATCTCTGAAAGTATAATAGCTATTAACTTGAAACTTCATGGGTGGATAGATCTCATTGTTGAGAAGTGCAGTGCACAAGAACCACAACTCTTGCTTGCATAATTTTGGAGTTATTGCCCTTTGTTGTTTTAAAGTCTTAGATTTGTCTTGAGCATATCTCTGAAAGTATAATAGCTATTTTCGAACTAATTGAGAAGAAATGCAGTGCCTAAATCTAACTGGCTTCAGTTTACTATCAAGCTTTTAAGGCGGGGGATGGCCATGTCCGACATGGCTCATGTTTGAATTTGTAGTAATACATTTAGAACTCCATAATCTCACTCTTCCCTTAGTGTAACAGGATTGGTTAACTTAACTTATTTAACAGATAACTTATTTAACAGATGTACAGCAGACCAGTTAGAGGTACTGTGGTTACACCGTCACTATCTGTATGACCACCCAGGCTTGTTACCATGGATACTACAAGCTGCCACTCACTGGGACTGGGCGGGGTTACCAGAAATCTATGCTATAGTTGAGAAATGGACCACTCTATTACCCATGCAGTCTTTAGAATTGCTTTTACCACAGTAAGTTAGAATGTTGCATTCTGTATTTGTGAATGTAAGAGGACTTACAAAAACCATTACAAGACCACAAAACTTTAAACTTGTTCTAATAGAAGAAATTACAGACGAAAACTGCAAGACAATAGGATTGTCAATATCTCTTTCCTTCTGGGTAGGACATTTTCTTTCATTTTCCACAGTGTTTTCCAAAACTTTTTTCTTCATAAAAAAGCAGGTTTGTGTGGTAATTGGTTAATTCCGTTCTGATAGACCCAATTATAAAACTTTTTTCTTTTCATACAAGCCCACCAGTGTTTTTTTGTGGTATACTCGCAATGGCCTATCTTTGTGTCTGTCTGTCAGACTGTGTACTAAAATCAAGTAATTTTGCGTCTCAAACTCCTATCACAACTTTGCTTCAAAAGGCATAAAACTTTATACATACATTGATCACACATTGAAGTTTTGCAACACACTCTTTTGAAGTCTCAGCTTCCCCTTGCAGAAGAATTATCTTCCCTTGAACTTTGACACTTTGTCATGTTTTACATAAATATCAGCAAGACTCTTGTAGGGTTTTCAGTCACCTGCTATGGTAAGTAGCTACATTTTTCAGACCGAATTTCAGGGCTTTTAAAGTTATCTTTTCAATAAGTAGCCATACATTCAATATATGGTACTGTCATTAACTGTAATATGATGTCTGTTTGACTAGCCAAAAATTTTATCGTATGGAAAAGGGTAAATCTCTTCATTTAACCGATTCCCACACATCAAATCTTTATACTGTCCAAATTGAAAGAAGCTACATACGTCAATTTTACGGCTCCAGCCGCCGCGATATAACTGAAAGATTGTTGAAAGCGGCGTAAAACCCCATTCAAACAAACAAACAAAATCAATTTTAAGTTAATGAAATTTGAAGTTTTTTCTTGTTTTGGATAGAAAATTGTGGATAATGAAGAAATTGCTTGATACAAGTAACTTCTTTATTTTCCACAATGTTTTCCAAAGCTTTTTTCTTGAGGGGCATAAAAAGAAGGGATTGTGTGGGAATGGGTTAAAATCTCAAACATAGACAAAAAGTAAATTTTTAACATTAATACAAGACAAAATCTAAGACTAGTTCAAATTGAAAGAAATTGATGACAACAATTTTAAATTGTTATACTCCCCAAACATTTGTTTTGGGGCTATATAGGAGTCAACTAAAAAGTCCATTTTTTGTTATGGCCCTTTGGCTGATAGCACTTGTATATTGACAAGCACTGTTGGGGAGTATTAGTCCGCTTTGCGACAATGTCTAGTTGTAATTTAGAAAAGCTTTGCCTTGTAGGGTAGAAAAAATTGTGAACATTGAACAAATTGCTTGTTCCAAGCAATTTCTTCACTGTCCACAATGTTTTCCAAAGCTTTTTTCTTAAGACGCATAAAAAGCAGGATTGAGTGAGATGGGTGAAATATTATTCCTGTTACAGATACCCAGACTTGAAAGTGAGAAGTTTTGCAGTAGACTGTCTCAGGAAAATGCCAACTGATGATCTGATAGACTTTATACCTCAATTGATTCAGGTAAGCTATTATGTTATACTCAACGAAAATATAAAAAATGGATTCAACACTTTCCTGTTCAATCCCTGTTTTTACGTCCCTGTGATTTTATAATTGAGAAAATATTGTAGAAAAAAAGAAATTGCTTGTCACAAGCAATTTCTTCTTTTTTCCACAATATTTTCTAACCTACTGAATGGTTATTTCTCTAATTAAACCCTTTTTAAATGTTCATCTGCAAAACCTTTAAATTCAGACAGGTCTAAAATTTTGCAAAACAGGAAAGGGTTAAGGATGGAAAAGAAAACTTTCCTTATAAAACTTAAGTATAAATGATACAGATTTAGTTTGTACTACTCTTACTTTTAAGCACCAAAACTTAAAATGGATTTGATTGGTGAAAAAAGGGAATTTTAGATCCCTTCATTTTCAGATAACAGAATACTTCAAAAACATGATTAACCTATTAAGACTAGTTCCAAATCAAAGAAAATACAGACAACAATATAAGTTAATGAAATTTTAAAAGTCTTTATCTTTTTGGCAGAAAAAAAAGTGAATTGTGTCACAAGCAATTTCTTTAATTTCAACAGTGTTTTCAAAGCCGTTTTCTTGAGTGGCGTCAAAATAGAGGGCTTGTGTGGGAATGGGTTATGTAAATCTTTAGTAAATTAGAATTAAAAGTTTTAGAAAAATGCAGGTATACCAGATTCACAGATTGTGTATAATAATCAGTTAGTAAAAGGAGTAAATAACAAAACACTATAATGATACTATAATGATACTGGTGTTCGCTACATTTTGATGTATGTAATAAATCTTTTCTAAAAGTACAAACCTTAGCTTCCTATCAGAATATGTTACCAGCCTTGTTTAAACAACTCATATTACTCTTTCACCAAGAAATTGTCATGCGATTTGTTTCAATTTGTATAATTCATTGTGGATTTCTATTTGTAAAGAAAAAAAACTCAGACAATCTAATCTCCTTGTTATCATTTACAGGCCTTAAAATATGAAAGTTATCACAGTTCACCATTAGCACGATTACTTCTTGAACAATCATGTAAAAGTGTAAGATTTGCTCATCAATTCTTCTGGTAAGTATTTCTGTAACAGATTTTTGGCATTCTTAATCCATTACCAGATGTCCAAATTTAAAGAAGTTGCAAGTTGATGTTATTTAGATATTCTTTGCCTATTTGGGTTAGAAAACATTGTGGAATTGAAGAAATGACTTATTACAAGCAATTTCTTCATTGTCTATAATATTTTCCTCACTTGTAAAGGGTGTCAAAAAGCGGGATTGTGTAGGAATGGCTTAACCCTCGTCTTAGTTGCTGAATAAAATCCTGTACAACTCCATAAGCTTCAAAGGGCTGGAAACACAGAAATCATTAATTGTGGTTTAATAATACTTTGAATATTTACCTAAAAAAACAAATCTAGCTTTAAAGGTACAAGCAGAAAGTCTAGACAAAGATCAGACTGCACATGTGCAGGCTGATTCTTGTCTAGATCTCCTGCCAAAATATCAACTAGAAGAACAAAATAACTGTTTTGTTAACAACTGGTTTTAAACAATAATGAACCTGAATGTCTGTGTTATCACCGATTGGCTCCAAAAATTGCATAATTTTCTGTAATGTCCAAAATAATACCAGACCTCGAAAACTGTGGTATAGCAGTTAAAGTGACAGACACTCAAACCAAACCTGTCTGAGCTTGTTTTGTACGCTCAAGTCAGGAGACTGAGTGATCACGGACTGCCTATCCTTTGATTCTGTCCAAGTCCATGTTTTGAATGGTCGATCGACATTCAAAATAACCCGGTGCCGTTAGATCGACGATAAGGTAGTCGCCCGTAGATACAGTATATTATTCATCCAGATTAATTTTTGTACCTGACAATACCAATCTTTAAGTGTTTTTAAATCCAGATTTTCCCATGAAATTTTCCTTTAAACCCTCGCCCACTTGGAAAGGCAATCCAAGATGGTGAACAGAAATTATCTAAAACAAAATTTGTTGATATCATTCCATGCGGTTCCCAGGGGCCAAAAATGACAAATATGATAGAAATAAATACATAACAATTGAAAAAATGAAGCTGTTTCGAATATAGTTAATAGAATGATCAACTGGTTATTTTTGATATAAAAATCTCCGACTCCAATACCTTGTTATGCATTAGAAAAACTTGTCCTTCGGACTTCTTTTTATACGCCTGTTGAAAAACAGGACATATTATGGGATCACCAGTGGTGTTCAGCGTCCGGCGGGCGGCTTTGTGAACTTTTTGTCCAGAGTATATCTCAAAAAGTATATAAGCTATGATCATGAAACTTCATGTGTAGATAAATCTCATCAAGGAGAAGTGCAGTGCACAAGAACCAAAACTCTACCTGGCTTTTTTATTTTAAGTTATTGCCCTTTGTTTTTTTTCATACTTGGATCTTGTCCGGAGCATATCTCTTAAAGTATATTAGCTATGATCTTGAATCTTAATAGGTAGATAGATCCTACAAAGGAGAAGTGCAGTGTACAAGAACTATTACTCTTCCTAGCATATTTTGAGAGTTATTGCCGTTTGTTGTTTTTCAGACTTTGTTCATACTTGGTTTTTGCCTGGATTATAGTGTAATAGCTATGATCATGAAACTTCCTGAGTGGGTAGATATCACCAAGGGGACGTGCAGGTCACAAGAACCATAAATCTACCTGGCTTATTTTTTTAATTATTCACCTTTGTTGCTTTTCTCATTTGATTTTGTTTCAAATCTCTTATAGTGTGACAGTCTATGATTTTCAAAACCTCATAATAACAAGAAAGGCACCAGAACCATAAGTTATTATTGTGAATTGTTACTCTTTCTTGAAATTAGACTTTAATTTTAATCCCCTTCCCCAGTCAACAACCAAAAGTGTTATGGGCGTATTTTGTGACAATTTGCCACCTTGTTCAATGCCTAACAACACATTCTTGTGAGAGAAATTTTTCATATCAAAAATAACCAGTGGTTTATCCTTTATTTTATCTTTTGACAGGCTATTGAAAGGTGCCACACAGGACAGTTTATACAAGAGAAGATATGAGTTGATGTTTGTTGCTCTAGTTAGTGTGGCTGGGGAGTCTCTTTATCAGGAGTTCAAGAAACAAGAAGAAATTGTCAAAGTCATCACACTCACTGCTGAAAAAGTACAGAAAGCTGCAAAAGATAAAGAGGTATTAACAAGTAAATTACTTTAATGGAATTAGTAAAATTCTTACTTGTGCACAGCACAAAAATGATTTAAATTGCTTTAAGTGAAAGGTCAAAATACCACCTGCATTAAATTATTAAGACTATAAGGTGGATTTTTATTTAATTTCATACACACTATTTAAGTTTGAGTCCTATTATGCAAGAAACAAAATCATTTCATTCTCCTTAAGTTTATGGTCACAGTTCAAAGTTGTCTTTTCTATATCTCTAAAACTTTTGGGTTAACTTTGATGTAATTTCGTAACTTAATCATTATTCACCAAAGTTGTTCAAGAAACAAAATCATATATAAGCTCCAAGTTCAAACTAATCCCTAAAACTATAAGGTGGATTTAGATGTTATTTCACACATTTTTTCAGGTATAGTCTAGTCATAATATAAGTTACTTATAACAAGATGTTAACAATATTTATCGAAGAAATGGGTTTATACTGGATAAGTTCACACACCTTGTCAATATCGGCCCAAAGTATTCAGGAATCAGGAATGATTCATACACCAAGTTCAAAGTCACAGTTCAGGGTCAAAGAAAAACATCTCATCTGATTCTTGTCTAAATGAAATCTTGGCAATTTTCAGGTTAATTATGCTGCATACTCAAATACTTGTTAACCTTGAGTCAAGGTTGGGCAAGAAACAAGAATGATTTTATTTGATCCATGTTCATGGTCAAAGGTCAAATTCAGATTAGATACATGTCTAGATGGAATCTTGCCAAACATTGAGCAGATTTTTTTCTTAGCTCTATCATTAAAGTTTTAATTGTAATTTAATCCTTGTCATGCTATACAAATTACCTTACTGAAATGCTGTCAATTCATAGATTCATAAGTATAATAGCTATCAACTTGAAACTTCATAGGTATATAGACCTAATTGAGGAGAAGTGAAGTGCATAATAACCACAACTCTTGCCTTCATAATTTTGGAGTTATTGCCCTTTGTTTTTTTAAAAACTTACATTTTGTCTGGGACATATCTCTCTAAGTATAATAGCTATCAACTTGAAACTTCACAGGTGGATAGACCTCATTAAGGAGAAGTGCAGTGCACAAGAACCACAACTCTTGCTTGCATAGTTTTGGAGTTATTGCCCTTTTTATTTTGAAAACTTACATTTTGTCTGGGGCATATCTCTGAAAGTATAATAGATATGAACTTGAGACTTCAGAGGTAGATAGACCTCATTGAGGAGAAGTGCAGTGCTCAAGAACCACAACTCTTGCTTGCATAATTTTGGAGTTATTGCTCCTTTTTATTTTAAAGACTTACATTTTGTCTTGGGCATATCTCTGAAAGTAAAATAGCTATCAACTTGAAACTTCACAGGTATATAGACCTAATTGAGGAGAAGTGCAGTGCACAAGAACCACAACTCTTGCTTGCATAATTTTGGAGTTATTGCCCTTTGTTATTTTAAAGACTTACATTTTGTCTGGGGCATATCTCTCTGAGTATAATAGCTATCAACTTGAAACTTCACAGGTGGATTGACCTCATTAAGGAGAAGTGCAGTGCTCAAGAACCACAACTCTTGCTTGCATAATTTTGGAGTTTTTGCTCCTTTTTATTTTAAAGACTTACATTTTGTCGGGGGCATATCTCTGAAAGTAAAATAGCTATCAACTTGAAACTTCATAGGTATATAGACCTAATTGAGGAGAAGTGCAGTGCACAAGAACCACAACTCTTGCTTGCATAATTTTGGAGTTATTGCCCTTTGTTATTTTAAAGACTTACATTTTGTCTGAGGCATATCTCTCTAAGTATAATAGCTATCAACCTGAAACTTCACATGTGGTTAGACACATTAAGGAGAAGTGCAGTGCACAAGAATCACAACTCTTGCTTGCATAGTTTTGGAGTTATTGCCCTTTTTATTTTAAAGACTTACATTTTGTCTGGGGCATATCTCTGAAAGTATAATAGATATCAACTTGAGACTTCATAGGTATATAGACCTCATTGAGGAGAAGTGCAGTGCTCAAGAACTACAACTCTTGCTTGCATAATTTTGGAGTTATTGCTCCTTTTTATTTTAAAGACTTACATTTTGTCTTGGGCATATCTCTGAAAGTATAATAGATATCAACTTGAAACTTCATAGGTATATTGACCTAATTGAGGAGAAGTGCAGTGCACAAGAACCACAACTCTTGCTTGCATAGTTTTGGAGTTATTGCCCTTTGTTATTTTAAAGACTTACATTTTGCCTGGGGCATATCTGTGAAAGTATAATAGCTATCAATTTGAATCTTCACAGGTGGATAGATCTCTTTGAGGAGAAGTGCAGTGTACAAGAACCACAGCTCTTGCTTGCATAATTTTGGAGTTATTGCCCTTTGTTATTTTAAAGACTTACATTTTGTCCGGGGCATATCTGTGAAAGTATAATAGCTATCAACTTGAAACTCCATAGGTGTATAGATCTCATTGAGAAAAAGTGCATTGCACAAGAACCGCAACTCTTGCTTGCATAATTTTGGAGTTATTGCCCTTTGTTATTATCAAAGCTACTGGCGGGGGCATCTGTGTCCTGTGGACAAAGCTCTTGTTTGGATAGTTTCAAGTTCAGGGTCAAAGCTCAAGGTCAAAGACTAAAATTGTGCTTGTCTGGAACATGATGGCTACAAAACTTTGCGGGCTCAACAGCAGTTGTCCTGGGACAACCATCTATTTCCAATAAACACAATGTTTTCCCGCTTGTTAGCTCTACTGGCCGAAGGCCACTAGAGCTATAGCAATGGCTTTTTCCCGTCTGGCGTCCATGGGTCCATGCGTCCGTCTGTCCGTCTGTTAAACTTTTCCTTGTTCACGCGATAGAGTCCACAGCTCTCATCAGATTCTCTTCAAACTTTCACAGAATGATTGTACCATCAAAAGGATCTTTCCTTTCGTATATGGCTATGATCCCTCAAGAAACACGGGAAAAGGGGCCTTATGTAAAATTTAATTCAAAATTCAATTAAAAATCCTCGTTTACACGATAGAGTCCACAGTTTTCATCGGATTCTCTTCAAACTTTCTCAGAATGATTGTACCATCATAAGGATCGTTCCTTTTGAAAATGGGTATGATCCGTCAAGAAACACAGGAAAATGACTGAAAGATTGTTAAAAGCGGCGTAAAACCCCATTCAAACAAATTCATCAGATTGTATTAAAACTTTCATAGAATGATTGTACCATCATAAGGATTGTTCCTTTGGGAATTTGGTCAGATCAATCAGGAAACACGGAAAAAAGGGGACTTATGCAAATTTAATCGAAAAATCTTTTTAGAAATACTCTTCAACACTCTGGAGTCAATAGTTTTCATCGGATTCCCTTCAAACTTTCACAGAATGATTGTACTTTCATAAGGATTGTTCCTTTCGAAATTTGGTATGATCCGTCAAGAAACACAGGAAAAAGGGGCCTTATTAAAATTTTAATAAAAAATTCTCATTAATATTCTTGAGCCAACAATTTTCAACAGATTCTCTTCAAACTTTCACAGAATGATTGTACCATCATAAGGATTGTTCCTTTCGGAATCGAATATGATTCCTCAAGAAACATAGGAAAAGGGGCCTTATTAAAATTTAATTCAAAGATCTTTGTTAACACTCTAGAGTCCACAGTTTTTCATCTGATTGACTTCAAACTTTCACTGAATGATTGTACCATCATAAGAATTGTTCCTTTCAAAAATTGGTATGATCAGTCAAGGACCACCGGAAAAAGGGGACTGATAAAAACTGGATTGAAAAAGTCCTCGTTATCACAATAGAGTCCATAGTTTTCAACAAATTCTCTTCAAACATTCCCAGAATGATTATTACATTAAATGGATTGTTCCTTTCGGAAATAGGTTTGATCCATCAAGTTTCATGGGAAAAGGGGCCCTATGAAAATTTAATGAAAAAATCTTAGTTAACACATAATGGCCCTAGATTTCACCTGATTGACTTCAAACTTTCACATAATGATTGTACCATCATAAGGATTGTTCCTTTCAAATTAGGTCTGATCCATTGAGAAACATAGGAAAAGAGGCCATAGGAAAATTCAATTAAAAAATCTTAATTAATGCTTGTGAGTCCACAGATGAGATGGGGTTGTCTTTATACTCAAACAGAATAATTATACTTTTGTAAGAAGAGTTCCCTTTGGAATTGGTTCAGATCCATCAAGTAACATGGGAAAAGGGGCTATATGAAAATTCAATTAATAAAACCCTGTTAACACAATGAAGCCCACAGCTTTGATCAGATTTTGTTGAAACTTTCACAGAATGATTGGAAGGTCATAACTATCATTCTTTTCATAACAGGGTTTGAACTGTCAAGAAACACAGGAAAAGGGGCCTAATGAAAATTTCATTTATAAATCCTTGTTACCAAGTCCAGAGCTTTCATCGGATTTTCTTCAAATATTCACAGAATAGTTGTTCAATAATAATGATTGTTGATGTTTGCATTAGACCTGATTCGTCAAGTATCACAGGAAAAGGAGCATTATGAAATTTAAATTTAAATTTTAATTAATTTGATTTTAAAATCATTGTACCAAAATAAAGTCAACAGTTTTCATCAGATTCTGTTAAAACTTTCACAGAATGATTATTCCATCATGAGGATTCTTTCTTTTCAAATTAGGCGTGATCTGTCTAGTATCATGGGAAAAGGGGCCTTTTGAGAATTTTATCTATGATCCTTGTAACCAAGTCCAGAGCTTTCATTGGATTTTATTCAAACCTTCACAGAATCATTTTACAATAATCACTATTGTTGATGCTGACATGAGACCTGATCCTTCAAGTATTTTAAAAATTTTACACCAAGATAAAGTCTGCAGTTTTCATCAGATTCTGTTCAAACTTTCACAGAATGTTTGTAAGGATTGTTTCTTTCCAAATTGGGCCTGATCTGTCTAGTATCATAGGAAAAGGGGCTGTATGAAAAATTATTACCAAATCCTCATAAACACAACAATGCCCTCAGTCTTTATCGGAATCTCTTCAAACTTTAATAGAATGATTGTACCATCATTTGGATTGTTCCTTTGTAAATTAGGTCTGATTGGTTAAGTGACACAAGAAAAGGGACCTTATTTAAATTTTATTACAAAACATCATTAATACAATAAAGTCCTCAGTCTTTATCATTTTCTTCAAACTATCATTAGGTTTTTTCCTTTTTACATTGGGTCTGATTTGTTAAGTTTCACAGAAAAAGGGGCCTTATGAAAATTTTGTTACAAAAATTCTTGACACAATTCAGTCCACTGTTTTCATTGATTCTTTTTAACTTTTAAAGAATGATTGTACCTTCATTAGAATTGTTCCTTTTGAAATTTGGTTTGTTCTGTAAAGTATCATGAGAAAAGGGGCCCTCTGAAGATTTCACTATAAACTCATTAACACAATAAATTCCACAGATTATATAGATTGTTCGTACCATCATTTCAATTGTTGTTTTTGACAGTGGATCTGACTATGGCAAGGGCACATAAAAAGGGGCCTTATGAAAAACTCTCTTAAATATTCTGGTTAACACAATGATGTCCCTTTATTTCACTGGATTCACTTCAAAATTTCACAGAATGATTGTACAAATACTTAAATGGTTCTTTTCAGAACTGGGTACAATCCATCAAGTATCATGTAAAAAGGGGCCATATGATTTTTTTTTTAAATATTCTAGTAAACATAATGAATTCCCAATATTTCATCAGATTCACTTTAACTTTCACAGAATGATAAAACCAACAGTAAAATATCACGGGAAAAGGGGCCTTATGAGAACTTGAATTTAATATCTTTGTTAACACAATAAAGTCAACAGTTTTATTGGATTCTCTTCAAAGATGCATGGAATAATTGTGGCATTCGAAACACAGGAAAAGGGGCCTTACAGATTATTATTCAAAACATTCTTGTGTATGTGATGAAGATCACAATGATTATCAAATTGTCTTTTAAATTTCACAGGACAATTGTCGGGTTGTAAGGAAAGTTCCTTTTGGAATGAAATTTATCCATCAGAAAACATAGGAAAAGGGACCTTATTGCTTTTCATTCAAAGCAATCTTGTTTATGTGATAATGTCCACAATTATTGTCAGATTCTGATGAAATATTCACAGAATGATTGAAGGGTCATAAGGTAACTTTCTTTTGGAAATGGTCGATTCCTGACGGCGGCACTCATCCTTTCTGACTATTCGTCTCTCACCAATGGGTCTATAATTGTAGACCTATGTGGGATAGCAGCTGGAGGCTAGGAAAGGATGTAATGGTAGTACTGGTGTGAGAAATACCAGGATTCCATTGTTAGGTGCTCCAGCCGCCGCAATATAACTGAAAGATTGTTGAAAGCGGCGTAAAACCCCATTCAAACAAACAAATCTTTTGGAAATGGAGTGGATCCGTCATGAAACATGGGAAAAGGGGCCTTGAGGATTGTTGCTTAAAATGATAAAGGGGATAAAGCCCTTTTTTTTATGCATTCTTCTTTGAGCAATTAACTTCCTTAAATATCAGATTTCTTTAACGGAAAACTTGATAACCAGTAGAGCGTCTCAGGCCCTCATGGGCCTCTTGTTTTTCTTAAGGGATGTCCAAAAGTGTCTCTGTGTGGGAATTGGTTAACACATTAAGGAGATACACATGTACATGTTTTTTGTTCTAGTTGGATTTTAGATCTAGAATGATATCAAATGTAGGTAACACATTGTGAATCATTCAAGGAAATAGATATAATTGAGCTTACGTGAATAATTACTCATGTTCACCAAGCTGAAAACTTGGATAAGCTTCTTGTAATTGTTTGTTATAGGGAATATCTTAGTTTTCCACAATGTTTTTTAACCCTTTTTTCTTTAGGGACGTGAATCAGTGGGATTGTGTGAAGTGAATATTCTCAAAACACTGTGTGGAGGTCCAGGCTGCCTTTTGTGCAAGTGAATTAGCTGGAAATTGTCATGTAGGCTTATATAGTGAAGATCCACAGGTTGTTCCCCAGTAACCATTTAATATATATATTATTTTGTTTCAGGGTATTTTAAGAAGTCAGCTATTACTACTGCATGACAAGTTCCATGAGAAGAACCATGTCCTTTTGCCCCATAATCCTGGCTTTGAAGTGTCTGGGATAGAACTCAATGTATGTTGTCTTTATTATTATATATATACAAAAAATATCTTGTTACTACAAATAATTGATGGATTACGGGTGTCAATCAAAGAATGATTATCTGATCAAGTTCACTTAGATAAGAAATGAACTTTGAACTCCAACATTAGGCAACATGTGTGTATCATTTTAGTTGATTTTGAAACTTTGATGCTGTAACTACAACTTGTTAAAGCTGTAGTTAAGATGTTTAGGTCGCCGACAAACTATCTAACCTTTTTGTCATGTGCTAATGGCCATAAATGTTTAAAATTAACACCATTTAACCCATTCCCACATAATCCAGTTTTTTATGCCCCTCAAGAAATGACTTTGGGAAACAAGGTTAAAAATGAAGAAAAATAACTTGTTACAAGCAATTCCTTAATTTTCAACCTTATTTTTTTTTCCAGAAAGACATATACTCAAAGTTCTCTCAAAGTTCTCTCAACTTGAAATTGTTGTTTGCAACTTCTTTGAATTTGGATTAGTTTGAAATTTTGCCATGTGGTAATGGGTTAATCTGAAATGTCATATAATTAAATTTTTAGTTCACCTGAGGACAACATGCTCATGGTTAGCTTTTGTGATACTTGAATGTTGATAGTCTGTCATTAACAATTCAGTGTTAACATCTACAGGTCACATTTTTAACTCATTCTTTCTCAAACTTGCAGAAGATGTTTGTATAGTCATGAGGAAAAGCCCTATTGAATATGGCGACATTAGGACCAATATAGAGTAAAAGGAAGCCTTATGAACAATATTGTTGTTACCACTATAGAGGTCACAATTTTGACTCTATTTGTCTCCCTCCAATGGGTCGATAATCATAGACCTATGTGGGATAGCAGCTGGAGGCTAGGAAAGGATGTAATGGTAGTACTGGTGTGAGAAATACCAGGATTCCATTGTTAGGTGCTCCAGCCACCGCGATATAACCGAAACATTGTTGAAAGCGGCCTAAAACCCCATTCAAACAAACAAATTGACTCAATCTTCCTCAAACTTGTTGTAAATGTTCCAGTGGTCATTAGGAAGAATCCTATTGAATATGGTGATATTATGATCAATATTAAGAGAAAAGAGGCCGTAGTGACAATTTCCTTATTACCACTTTAGAGCTCACAATTTGGGCTCAATCTATCTCAAACTTGTTATAAATGTTCCAGTGGTCATCAAGAGGTCTTAGAGATATTTTCCTTATTACCACTTTAGAGCTCACAATTTGGGCTCTATCTTTCTCAGACTTGTTGTAAATGTTCCAGTGGTCATCAAGAGGCCTTAGAGATATTTTCCTTATTACCACTTTAGAGCTCACAATTTGAGCTCAATCTTTCTCAAACTTGTTGTAAATGTTCCAGTGGTCATCAAGAGGCCTTAGAGATATTTTCCTTATTACCACTTTAGAGCTCACAATTTTGACTCAAACTTTCTCAAACTTGTTGTAAATGTTCCAGTGGTCATGAGGAAGAATCCTATTGAATATGGTGACATTATGATCAATATTAATCAATTAATGGACTTCAAAATTGTAGACTGGTCCAAATTGAAAGAAATTGCAGATGACAAGTTAAGGTTTGTGAAATTCAGATTTTTGTCGAGCCGGCTTGCGGTGAGCGATACATAGTTTTCACTTTGACAATTCGGTGTATGTGCGTAAGTGTGTTAGTACAGTAGTCCTTCCGTAAGTCTGGCCATCTGAAATTGTCTGGACAATTGCTCTTACATTTATGGACAATTTTCAAAATAACTCCGCACAATTATTTTCCATCATGAGTTGATGTGGCATTTGAAAGAATGTTTGGGATAGCTCTAATGTCAAGGTCACAGCTCAAGGTCAAACACTAAAAGTGTGATTGTCCAGACAATTACTCCTACATTTATGGATGGATTTCATGATAACTTGGCACAATTATTCTCTATCATGAGTAGATGTGCCATTTGAAAGAATTTTGGGATACTTCTTATTTCAAGGTCATAGCTCAAGGTCAAACACTAAAATTGATGGTCAAGGTCAAGTTCTTGGTCAAAACTTTGCAGGCTCAACAGCATTTGTCCTTGGACAACCATCTAGTTTCAACTTTCTGGGTAGAAAACATTGTGTAAAATGAAGAAATTGCTTGTTACAAGAAATTATAAATCTTTCTCATACTTGGAGAAAATGTTAAGCCATTAGGAAGCATCTTATTTAGTATGGAGTTTTTCTGAACTATATCATTGGCAAGGGGATCTTTTTTGCAATTGCTCTGTTGCCATTCTAGAGGTCATTATTTTGGCTCATTCTTTATCATATTTGGAGAAAATATTTATATAGTTGCGAGAGAGGCCCCTATTGAAATTGATGACATTCTGTTAAAATTCAGGGCAAAATGGGTCTTGTTGTTACTCTAGAGGTGATAGTTTTGGCTCAATCTATCTCATGCTTGCTGAAAGTGTGTGTATAGTCATGAAGAAAAATCCTATTCTAACCAATATCAAAGGGAAGGGCCTTCTTGGCAAATACCCTGTTACTGTTCTAGAGCAATTGAAACACACTCGACCATTCCTGTAAACTTTAGGAACGGACCTCCAACGTGTATAAGGCGGAGCATTATGTAACAAAACGATGCCTTTGTTAGCCGGTAACAGTGAAGGAAAACGTAGTACATAATGTCAGTAAACTCAGATAGTTCGGAAGTATCAAAATAGCTGAAAAACTGAAATTTCCTTTTGTTGTTCTATGCTCATCCCTATTTTACAATATCAAGTTTCCTTTGAAGACCAAACAGAGTTCTTACAGAACTTTATGGGATGCATTTTACGGCAGCTGCTTTGCAGATAGCACCATTTTGGAAATTTCGTCAAATAGACTTTTAAAATAACTCTACGATGTACATTGGAGATTTGATTCATAGAATTGAAGGAGGAGTTCCAATTGGTTCTTGAGGTCACAATTTTTTATCCATTTTTCTCAAACATATTATTAATGTATTGTCTTGAAAGAACAATGCCATTGGTCATTGGTCAATATCTATGTCATATGAAGTAACAGTTGGCATTATTGGCAATATCAGTTTTCTGCTCATCTTATCACAACCTTTTGCATTTATATCTATCTGATTTTAAAAAATATTTTATTGTTATCAAATTTGAGTTGAGCTTTAGAAAGTGAATTGAGGTGTACGATATAGGGCCATCTTGGTCCTATTGTTTACATACCTACTCTGTCTGTCTTGAAAACAAATCTTCTGTTTCTGCTAGATAATTTATAGTTAACCCATTCCAACACAATTCCACTTGTTTATGCACCTCAACAAAAAAGCTTTGCAAAACATGGTGGATTCCCAAAATAACTCCAAAGTTCAAGGTCACAACTGCAGGTCATGTGACAAGCACTAAAGGGGGGCACTTGTATCTGTGACTCATTTCTAGTTCTAAAGCATGTTATTTTGAATTTTATGTATCGGCAATGGAAAATCATGTCTACTTTGAAATTTTTAAAAGTAAATGTTTTATTTGCATCTTTAACCCTTTCCTGTTTCTCAAATTTTGGACCTGTCCAAATTCAGAGATTCTGCAGACAACATTCAAAGTTTTTTTGTTTTTTTTTTTAAAAAAAATCTTTCAGTAGGGTGGAAAATATTGTTGAAAAAGAAGAAATTGCCTGTTACAGGCAATTTCTTCTTTGTCCAAAATATTTTCTTAAGTATAAAAACTCAGGGACGTAAAAAACGTGGATTCAACAGGAAAGGGTTAAAGGAATTCTAGACAATATTTTATTTGTCTCTTTCCATTATTTACAGTCATGCTCATTTTTCACATCCAATGCATTCCCCATCAAGCTGGTATTTAAGAACAGAACGGAGAACGCTGGTCCTGTGTATGCGATGATGAAGGTCGGCGATGACTTGCGCCAGGATATGATGATGATGCAGTTTATACGTATTATGGACAGACTGTGGTTAAAGGAGGGACTTGACCTAAAAATGATCACATTTAGTTGTCTACCTACTGGACCAAGAAGAGGTGGGTGTTTAGTAAATTGAGGTAATCCTGACATTTTGTTCACTGAGTATTATTGTAATGGACAAAGGAGCCATCAATTAGTGGTTGTTGATTGCAGCAAAAGTTTAACACATTGTATGAAAACTCGTGTTTCTTTATATCTTGTGTTTCTTTATATAAGATATTCACTTGATTAGATCCTGAAATGATTTTGGAACAAATTCACTCATCTCATTTAGATTGTTTGAAAGACTAGCAATAATGTATATTTGTTTTAACCCTTTACCACACAATGAAACTTTTCAATGCCCCCCAGCAATATGGTCATATAAAACTCTGTGAGAAAAGGAGAAATTGCTTGTAGCAAGTCATTTCTCCTTTTCTCACAATGTTTTCTACCCTATTTGACACATATTTTTCAATTTGAGTGTGATTTGAATTGATGTCTGTAACATCTTTCAATTTCAACCTGTCTAAAATTTTGCCATCTGGAGTGGATAAAAAATGATTGTTTCTTAATGTTTTGTCAATTACACAAAATCGTCTTACAGTAGCCTATCATATCTGTGAAACTGTGATTGCACTCCAAAGTTATGATTGTGTTGTTTATCAGGGTTCATAGAAATTATCACAGAAGCAGACACTTTACGAAGAATTCAAGTATCTTCAGGGGTGACAGGATCATTTAAAGATCGACCAATCAAAGACTGGCTTCAAAAACACAATCCAACAGAGCTTGACTACAAAAAGGTAATACTTCTTGCTGTTCCTGTCAAGAGAAAACCAAATTGTGTGAAATCTTCTTGTCCAACAAACTTATCTATAACCATCTGTTGCTTCATAAGAGTTTTCAACCCATTACCACAGTAGCAAATAGTAGACTGGTCCAAATTGCAAGAAATTGCTGACAACAATGTAAAGTTAATAAAATTTTTAATTTTTCATCTTACTGTATAGAAAACATCGTGTAAAATGAAGAAATTGTTTGTTGCAAGCAGTTTCTTCATTTTACACAATGATTTCCCAATTGTTTTTGTTGAGGGGTATCAAAAAGTGTCATTGGGTGGGAATGGGTTATTTGCATAAATTTGTGCAGGTCTGAAATTTTGCAAAACAGTAAATGGTTATTGGATGGAATTTCATTAGATGTTTACCGTCACATGAGATAGTTTATATATATGTGTTTTTTTTTGATTTGCTGTTTTTTCAATGTTACGATTTTTAAAAACTTTGGGCAAATAAAAATGTTTATTGAATACATGTATTACCTCTTATAAGGTGGTTAGATTTGCTAAATTGATTTATTTTTTACTGTATAATTGTGGTATGAATTGGTTTTTATCTCACCTGAGCACAAAGTGCGAGGTGAGCTATTGTGATCGGTCCTTATCCATCATCTGTCCATCCACAATTTCTTTAAAGATCTTCTCCTCCAATACCAGTCGGCCAATCAAGCTGAAACTTTGCAGGGATGTTCCTTGGGTGAAGCTCCACAAAAGTTGTCAAAAGAATTTAATTCTCTGAAAAACACTAGTTGACATGGCATTTAGAAATGGGAAGTTTTAGTAAATCTTTGAAACATTGAATTTTTTTATGCCCCTGCATCAAAAGTTTGGGGGCATATTGTTTTACCGTTGTCCGTCTGTCTGTCCGTCATTCAGCTACCAGCCTATTCAAGATACAATGCTCATATTTGCTTGATACATCTCCATAATACACATCTCCTCATGTCAAGGTCATGTGATAAGGTCAAGGTCATATACCAAGGTCAAATGTTTAGTCCTGGGGGGGGGGGCATCGTGTTTCACAAAAACATCTTTTTTTTCAAAAACTACAAGGCCAAAGGCATTTATATTTCATATGTAGCTTGAGCACATGGTTCTCTGCCAAGTTTTCAAATTTTCAATCCCTAGGTAAAAAATTTCCTCGCCCCTGAGGTCGGAAGTTTGGAAAATGTTTAATTAGAGCGAGTTCAAAAGACTTCTCCTTGTAAACTATAAAGTCTAGGGCATTCATACTTGGTATGTAGCATTACTAGATGGTTTTGTACTATTTCTTTGAAAATTGTGCTCTTAGGATCAAAACCGGCCCTTCCATAGGCGACTGAAATAAGGTAAAACACAAAATTTGAACAAGTTGTTCACTTTAAGGCAAAGGGCATTTATGTTTGGAATGTAGCATAACCTGGCTGTTATCTATCAATCTTGATTGAATTATCCCTGATGGGTAAAAAACACCCCTTCCCTGGGTTTCCAAACTTTGTAAAATGCTCAATTAGACCATGTTCAACAGTCTTCTCCTCCCAATCTACAATGTCTAAGGCATTCATGTTTGCTTTATAGCATAAACAGATGGTTCTCTACCATGTTTGCTAAAATCTTAGCCCTGGGATAAAACATGGCCCTGTCTCAGCAGTCTAAAATTTGGGAAAATGCCCAATTAGAGCAACTTCAAAAGTGTTGGACTGTTGAAATATAGGGAGAAGGACATTCATGTTTGGTATGTAGCATTACTATATAATTTTGTACTATGTTACAGGAAAATGTGTGCTTATGATCAAAAACGTCTTGGCTCCAGGGGTAGAAAATTGAATAAAACACTCAATTTGAAAAGAATATTCTTAAATTTAGGGCCCATAGCATTTTTATTAAAAACATAGCATAACGTTATTGTTATCTACCATGTTTCTTGAAGTTATACCCTTTAGACAAATTTTTTTTGAAAAACGCTCAATAAAAGCATGTTCAAATATCTTCCTCTCCCAATGCATAAGTTGCAATGTTCATATTTGGTTTATTGTACAATCAGATTTTTCTCTACCATAGTTGCAAAAGTAATATCCATTGGGTCAAAAAGGCACCTGCCCAAAGTGCCCTAAGTTTAGTAAAATGCTCAAATATAGTAATTTCAAAGTCTTCTCCTCCTAACACTCTTAACACTAGTCTTTATTTGAAGAAGTTTCAGACAGTAATTAAAATTTGATTGAAATCTAAATATTAGGAGTTTTTAGAATAGCAAACATTGTGAGAAATGGAGAAATTGCTTGTAACTACTAGACTGTCCCTTTGCGGCAATGATTTTCCTTTTCAAGAGATTCTAGCTTTAAAAGTAATGTGATAAAAGAAGATTGCTTGTAAAAATTCTTCTTTTATCACAATGATTTCCAACTTATGTGATACTAAATTTTCAATCTAAACAAACTAAGTATGTTGTTTGAAACCTGTTTCAACTTGGACCAGGCTATAATTTTGTTGTCTGGCAATGGTTTTCAATTGACAGACTCTTTGACCCACCCACCAACTCCGACAGAAAGTTCTGCTTCGAATTTAACAGCATTATTTCTCAAAATTTATGGCCAGTAGCATGTAATAAAATATTGAAATGGTTGGTTTGCTACCAAAGCATTGTAAATACTGCTTGAATTAGCTGTTGTTACAATGTTAAAGTCGCCAAACCAACAAAAAGGTTAATAAAAAAGGCGGCCAATGTCGAGGTTTAAAGCTCATGTCCCTGCTGAATAAATGATTTGATTGGTCAGTTGATTCCTTGATTGACAGCCATATTTGTTCAGTTTAAAAGTTGTATTTATTTTTCAGGCAGTAGAGAACTTCACTAGATCCTGTGCTGGTTATTGTGTGGCTACCTACATCCTTGGTGTATGTGATAGACATAATGACAACATCATGTTAAAACAGACTGGTCATCTGTTCCATATAGACTTTAACAAAATACTGGGTGATGCACAGATGTTTGGAAACTTTAAAAGGTAAAATACACATAATGACAACATCATGTTAAAACAGACTGGTCATCTGTTCCATATAGACTTTAACAAAATACTAGGTGATGCACAGATGTTTGGAAACTTTAAAAAGTAATGTGCACATAATGACAGCATCATTTTAAAACCGACTGGTCATCTGTTCCATATAAATTTTAACAAAATACTTGGTGATGTACAGATGTTTGGAAACATTAAAAGGTAATGTGCACATAATAACAATATCATGTTAAAACCGACTGGTCATCTGTTCCATATAGATTTTAACAAAATACTGAGTGATGCACAGATGTTTGGAAACTTTAAAAGGTAATGTGCTGTCTGTGGTTTAGTGGTAGGATGTGGACCTTGGGTTCGGACGGTCCCAGGTTCCAATCCCACCTGGACCATGGGAAATTTTCTGAGCAAAAAACTTACTTCTTAATGCTTCTTGCTATGAAGGTGTTTAAATGGGTACTTGTTGGGTTGTAAGCCAAAGTGCTTTGGCTGCCAGATGCGCCTTATGATAACAGCTGACTTGCAATTCAATGTTACAGGTCTAAGATAAAAAGATATGTTAAATGTCTATCTCTGCTCCATAAGTGACTATTACAAATGGATTTTCTTACTGCTAATGTTGTTATCTAACCCATTTGCACACAATGACGCCTTTGGACGCCCCTCATGAAAAACAATTGGGAAAACATTGTGCTTGCAACAATTTTTCATTTTCCCCAATGTTTTCTACCCAGAAATTTAAAAAATCTAAAATTTAATGAACTTTAAGTTGTCATCTCTAACTACTTTCAATTTGGACCAGACTAAAATTTTGTTGTCTGGTAAGGGGTTAAGTTATAACATATACAAGTTAAAAACAGTAACTATTGTTTCCATGTATTTTTCAAAACATTTTTTTATTTTCTCATGTGACTACATCAAAAGATGGATATTTTTGTCTATTTAAATCTGTGCGTCTGTTCATCATGAACTTGATCTGAAATATTTTTCTATTGAAACAGTTGAAGGCACTGTATTCATAAATGGTATTTAGGTCCCTTTCAGCGATATGTTTCTGCAAACAGCAATGTCTTCTTTTTCCAAAATATTTTCACAATGATTATATCTCCAGGACATAAAAAATAGGGACTGTATAGGAAAGGCTTAAATAGTGTAACTTTCTAAAATTTATGGCCAGTAACATGTAACAAAACAAGGAAATGGTTGGTTGGCGACATTAGAAATACAGCTTTTACAAGCTGTAAAATGACTGAAATACTGTTAAAAGCGGCGTTAAACCCCATTCAATCAATCACATGTTGACCAATTTCCACGTTCAAAGTTCTTTTCCTGTCTTAATTAGTATTTTGATTGATTGAATTTTTGATTTACGGCAGTCAATTAAGAAGGTCATAATGAAGAACAATTGCTGCTATTATAGTGCCAGTATTTCACTTACAAATCTTATTTAGATAAAAAATCTTGACTCAAGAATGAAGGTGTGGATGTCAGTTGTCAATCAAAGAATCAATTGCCCAAGCAAATCATTCATTTAGACCAGAAGTGAACTTTGAACTCAAACAGTAGCCAACATTTATGAAGCATCTTTGTTGGTTTAGAAACCAAATGTCCTTATAACGTATAGGTTGCCAACTAACCATTTTACAACTTATGTTACTACCACATATTATGCAAAATAAAACCGTTAAATATTGAAGTGGAAATTCCTGTCAGAGCTCAGTGGTCATGCCCAGCGATTCATCAATCAAACTTTTGTAAATAGAAAAGATGTTGTTCTTCGTCCTTTCTAGTGAAGTCAAATTGACCTCCAATCAGTCAATCTGAGATATCAAACATTATTAGTTTGCTCAACCCATTCCCTAATGAAATATTAGACTGTTCCAATTTGAAAGGATTTGCAAACAACAATTCAAAGTGTGTTGAACTTAATGAGTAAGTTAAATATAGGGTAGAAAATATTGTGAGAATTTCTCCTTTCCTACAATATTCCAAGTAGTTTTTTTCCCTTGGTGCGTAAAATTGCGGGATTGAATAACATAAAAAGTTGTTAAACCAAATGTCAGACTTCACCATTCACTTCCAGTTTAACCCATTCCCACACTATCACACCTTTTTATGCATCTCGAGAAAAAAATCCGGAAAACATTGTGGAAAAAGAAGAAATTGCTTGTTACAAGCAATTTCTTCATTATCCACAATGTTTTCTAACCTAATGGAGAAAGATTTTTTAAAATTTGGCCAACTTAACTCTTGTCATGCTGTATAAATTACCCAACTGAAATGCTGTCAAATCAAAAGCTGAAAGCATTGATACCACTTGTTGTTCAACAATCAATATTTGTTTTAGAAATCAACTTCATGAACAACTCTGGCAGGAAAAGTAGTAGCAGGAGGTGAAGACTAAGATCAGTCTGCACATAAGTGCAGTCTGATCTTAGTCTACACCTCCTGCCAAAACCGGAATATTCCGGGTTCAGCATGACAAGGGTTAAAATTGTTGTCTGCAGCATCTTTTAATTTGGATCAGTCTAAAATTTCATAGTGTGGATATTGGTTAATTGAATGATTTGATTGGTCAGTAGAATCTTTTATTGACAACAGCAGTTCTTCAATGATTTGACCATATGAGCCTGTGCGTGACATTTCCAACAATTTCGCATGTGCGTGACTCGCACACATTTAGCACCTTGGACAGCCATTCGTGACAATTAGAATATTCGCTGATTGTTTAAAGAAGCTTTGGGTCAGTATCTTTCTACAGAGTGCAGAGTGAAGACTCTGATCAGACTGTGCGGATGCACAGACTGATCTGAGTCTTTACTTGGCGCACATGTGTAATGGTTGGAAATGTCACGCACGGGCTCATATTTAAGACCACATGAAAAAAGTAGTAACCAGTGTTTGTATGTTTTTTGTTTCAGTAATATTTACAGTTTTATATTTTCCTGTTTACAGAGACAGAGTGCCGTTTGTTCTAACATCAGACATGGCTTATGTTATAAATGATGGGGACAGACAGACGGACAAATTTCAGCATTTCATTGACATGTGTTGTCAGGCTTTCAACATACTGCGGAAACATGCAAACTTGTTCATAAATCTTTTGTCATTGGTGAGTTACTCTGTCACTCTTTCATGATAAAAAGTTTCAGCAACAAATTAAGATCTGGCTAAAAATTACATATTATCTTATCATGTGTTCAGATAATATAAAATTATTAAATCAGCTACATAGTAGAGGGGCAGTCATGGCGAAGACCGTCGGACCTTCGGACCTGTCCGATGAAATTTCACAATGTCCGACATGTTTTTCCTTTCCGTCAGTCCCACTGTCCGATAATAATTTCGATGATTGTCTGTATAAGAAAGATCGGCAAATCTACCTAACAAGACCCTAGACTGTCGCCAGAAATTACTTTTATTTTGTTTATGCCTATTTGATTGGTAGCAAGAAATACTACCGAAAATATTAATCGAACAAAGTACATCGAGGCTGTAAAAGCATGCAACGTGTATAATCGAGTTCGACCCGGTTCAGTTTCTAGAACATTCCTCGCGATAGTTTTTATGATAATGTGTTTCTCACGCCGTTCGTTTTTTGAGCACCGGTCTTTGTTCGCCACTTTTTCTTTCGCTCTTCGCCAGCTGATTCAGACAGAACCGATTTAGATAAGTATTTTTACGCATTTATAATGAGTTTTTTTGATAAGATGAAGTATTTTTCCGGCGCTCGACCTGGTTCTAAGCGCAAATCTGAGTCCACGGAGGACAGTGATGACAAGCGCAAGGAAAAATCAAAAAAGTATGAGGCAACCAGACCTGACAGAACATTTCAGGTGGCGTGGCAAAACAACCGTTCCTGGTTGGTATACAACAAGGAAAAAGGTGTTATGTCATGTCAGGTGTGCATTGACTTCTATAATTCAGAAAAACCAGTGTCTTCCAATCTGAAAAACACTAATTCATTCATAACCGGTTGCACGAATTTTAGGGCATCCACAGTTGTTGATCATGAGCATTCTTCTGCTCACATGAAGGCAAGTGAGAGACTCATTGCCAAGCAGCAGTCAGGATCACAAAAACTTAATTCTTCTGCTGGCAAGGCCCTTCAATGTTTACAGGCTGCCCAACGTCATAAACTGGCCATGTTGTTCAGAAATGTGCATGCGGTGGCAAAACAGAATAGGCCTTTGTCAGATTACGAATGGCTTTGTAAGATTGATGTTGCCAAAGGCATAGATATTGGCGACACCTATTTGAATAGAAAAGCTGCCTTAGTTTTTTTGAAATCCATTTCAGGTGCCGAGAAGAGCTCAACAACTGAATTCATAAAGAAGTCAAAGTTCTTTTCTTTCATGATGGATGGCTCAACCGACATAAGTGGAGATGAGCAGGAGGCCATCTACGTCAGATCGTCAGTGGATGGTGTTGTTACAGAAAAGTTTCTCTCCATTGGGTCACCAAAGAGCACTTGCTCTGAGGACCTGTATGATTTCTGTATCAAATGTTTTGACGAATCAGGGATAGACAAGGGTACAACTTCATTACCATATCATCTGTTTACTATTCACAGTCCAATAAGATTATTTTACTATAATTTCCTTTACTTGAATCATAATTAATGTTTGCTGTTTTTACACAAGCTCACAATTTATTATACTTTTTAGTTTTATAAACTGTAAATATCAAACTTGTGCATAATTTAATGAAGATAAGATAAGAAATTATATCTCATTTTTATTGAAATAATGCTTCGACGAAGCTATATATTCTAGTTATTATGCAATAATCTTAACTAACAATCAGTGTCTATGATTCATTTTTAGAGAAATTAGTTGGATTTGGGAGTGATGGTGCTTCTAATATGGTTGGGTCGAAGAAGGGACTGTCAACTCTGCTTAAAGAAAGGATTAATCCCGAGATCATCAATATTCATTGCTTGGCCCATCGATTAGAGCTTTCCTTTAGAGATGTTTTTAAGTCAAACAAATTGTATGAAAAATTGATGACTCTATTAATTGGGTTACATTATTTCTATAAGAAACAATATAAAAACAAAAGTGGACTCCTGACAACAATTAAGGTATTAAATATCAAGGGTACTTTGCCCCCAAAAGTAACTGGAACTCCTTGGCTGCCCCATCTGCAAAGAGGAATCAAGAGTCTATTCACAACATACAGGGCATACGAAGCACACTTAGCAACACTAAGTCATAATAATCCAAAGGCAGAAGGCTTATACAAACTTTTACTGGACAAACATCTGATTTGTTTTGCTCTTTTTTTGAAGGTAAAAAATTTCATATGATTCTAAATGAGGTTAAAATTATTCTTTATACTCTTTTGGTAAGTTCTCGAAGATAGATATATGTTCCTTTTCCACAATATTTTACATCTTTTTTTGTAAAACTAAGTGTGATGACCTTCCAATGTTTTTAAGATTTAAACAAAAATCATAAATACAGAAACTACAATTGATTGGTTGTTCCAACTTGGGTTAATTCAACAACCTGAAATAAAAGCATTTATTAATATGTTACTTTTTCATTCATGAACAGGACTTGCTCGATCCTTTGATGAGATTGTCCTTAAAGCTTCAAGCTCCAGAGACAGCTTTTGCAGATAGTTTGTTTTGGGTGGAAACCACAGCAGACATGCTTTGTGAGCTGAAAGAAAGGTAATTAAATTTTTGATAGGCAGTTCCCTATAATTCATTATTATTATTTTCTTTGTTTGCAGTTTCATGTATAAACTATGTCATAAAAGATTGTCATAATGTATATCACGACTTAGCCTTGTCAAAGATTCAAGTCTAATAAGCATTTCATTGTTAAAGTAATCTATTTAACATGACATTATAAAAGCATTTCTGTTTTCTTTTTTTAAACTGTTCTATTTCAATTTTTAGGGAAAGTGAAGAACTGAAAACCATTCTAGCGTCTGGTCCCTTTCAAGGTTTGCAATTAAAAGGGTCCTGCCCCCAAATGCTATATAAAAACACAACCATCAACCAAATAGAGGAGGCTATCAAAAGCAGATTTGACGTTGACAAAAGTGTATTAGCTGCTACAAAAATATCCAATTTTAAGAAATGGCCAGCAAGCGATACAGTTGATTCTTTCATAGGTGAACTACAGTTCGAAGTTCGAGTTTCACAGTTGTTATGTTTCATGTATTGCCAACATGTTCTTGTTCTGTTGATTGGTTGTTTTTTTAACATTGTTGAAAAATTTACTAGCAATTTGTCATCTGTACAATGATCATATCATTGTCAATATTTTTTATATCTTTGTATTGCTAATCTTTTTTCTCATTTGGATAAATGATAAATAAATGGCACATAAACTGTATCTTATATAATTCTATAAATCTATTTCAGAATTTGATGTTGAAGACGTTGAAACATTTTCCAAACATTTCCAATCCTCCCTTGTGGAAGCCAATCCTGAATTTGATCTGGAGGAAGTGGTATCTGAGTGGAGACTACTGAAAAAGATATTATTTAAAAGGTTTGTATATTTTTTAAATATAAAGTGGGCTTTTATCTAGGAAAGTGTATAACTCCTTTATTCAAGAATCACTAAATCATGTTTCCAGAAAGTTAAATTATTTAACTTTATTTATCTCATTCCTCTGCAGACATGGTACAAACCTACATAACATGACCTGGGCCGAACTGCATGACAGAGATCTTCCCCAAATTATGCTGGTTATCGACCTAATGCTCACCCTACCGCCAACTTCTGTGACTTGTGAAACAACATTCTCTCAGTTAAAGCTGATAAAGACTTCGAGGAGAACGAGGCTGAACAACGATACATTAAATGATCTTCTCACAGTAAAGCTTCAGTCAACAAACATATCAAAGTTTGATCCAGAACCAGCCATCGATCACTGGCTTTTATCAACCTCTAAACGACTCCCGACATATCAAAGAAAGTCTGAACAACATATTGAAGAAGAAGCTGAAAAAGAAAAAGAAGAAGAAGAAGAAGAAATTGTTAACTTTTTATTTGGAACTGAAAAAAACGAAGATGATGATTTTTCCATGGACTTTCAATCTGAACAAGACAATTTAGTCAATCTAATGAACTACCTCAGAAACAGTGATTGAAATATAACCACATACTGACATTTTTGACATCTTTTAAGATGAAGGCTTGAGAAAACATTGTGGGAAATGAAAGGATTGCTTGTGACATTAATTGTCACAAACAATTCGTTTATTTCCTACATTTTTTTTTTTCATTTCATTTAATTGAGATTGTTGTCTGCAACTTTCAAGTGGGTAGTCTAGAACTTTGTGCTATATCTACATCTTCTCTTTCTCTTTTTCTTGGACTTCTCCTCCTCCTTCTTCTTCTTTAACTTTGAATGATAATTATGTTTCACATCATAAGGGTTAATAAATACTTTGAAAAATATCGCAAATTGTGTCTTTTTATTCTGATCTTTCGGTCTGACAGAATTTCATTCAGTCTGACAGATTATCTAGCACTGTCAGACCGAGTGTCTGACAGAAATTTCCAGATCTTCGCCATGTCTGGAGGGGGGTATATTGGTTTCACCATGTCTGTCTGTCTGTCCACCCAACCATGGACTTTTTTTCTGTGCTCTAACTTAAGAACCAATTGACCTACAACACTGAAACTTCACTCAATTGTTGCCAAATGATCCAATGAAGTGCCCTTTTGTTTTTTGGTAAAGTAGGTAGAAGATCAAGGTCACAACTGAACTTTGGTTGAAAACTGTTTCCATGCTCTGACTCAAGAACCAATTGACCTACAACCTTATATTCTTATACAGTTGTTGCCAAGGTCAAGGTCACAGATGACATTTTTGGCTAATGTATGTCAATGGTCAACTGTGCTACTTCAGTTACAAAGTACCTGGTAGGGAGTATGAGCCTGCTCTGCGACAATTCTAGTTTTCATTAAAAGGTCAATGTTTAACCAATTACCAATCAATAAAATTTTAGATTAATCCCTATTGAAAAAAAAAAGAATTATATTGCAATGGAAATGAAAAAAAAAAACAACGACAAAAAACATTAAAAAATAAACATGCATCATATATGAAGCCAGTATTGTTGGGAAATGAACTAATTGCTTGTTACAAAGAATGTCTTTATTTACAATAATGCTTTACAAGATTTATCTCATGAGAGTGTCAAAATTAGGTTTAATTTGAAATGAGGAAATGAAACATCTTTAACCCTTTCCTATTTTGCAAATCTCTAGACCTGTCCAAATTCAAATGTTTTGCTGACAACTGTTTAATTTGGATTTAATTTGTAAAAATAACCATGCATTAGAGTAGAAAATATTGTGGAAAATGAAGAAATTGTTTGTTACAAGGAATCTCTTCTTTTTCTACAATATTTCTCAATTATTATTTCACAGGGACATAAAAACCAAGAATTGAACAGGAAAAGGTTAACATTAAGTATTCAACAATAAAGGAAAAACAAACTTCTTTTGTCAGATTTTTGATAGAATAGAAATTTTGCCTAAATGGGTATTATTTCATATACTTGAATTACCTATTACCTACAGAAACCCCCAAAACATAGCTTTTGTAACTTTTATCCTAGTTTATGTTTTCTCCTGCAGATGTTGCGTTCAGGTATCCCAGGTATAACAGATAAAGGTGTAGAGTTTGTGCAGTTAGCTCTACTGCCAGAGAGATCTGAAACACAGGCTGCTGTAGAATTCACAAAGTAAGATGGCAATCACAATTTCCTATAAACCCATTCCAACATAAAATTTTTTAGACTGGTCCAAGTTGAAAGGACTTGCAGACCACAATTTCGTGTTGATGGAATTCCAAGTTTTTTCCTCTTTTTTTATAGAAAACATTTGATAGTACAGATGTGAGGAAATCAAGGAATCTGTGGTTAGGTGCTCAAACAACTGCAATATGACTGAAAAACTGTTATCAGAGGAGTTAAACCCCTTTAATTAATCAATCAATTTATTACTTCTGCTAGTTCAAGAAAATTAAAGATGGTTGTAGAAAGTTGTAGTTGTAATGGTCGTAGAAATGACATGAAAACATGGTATGGTGCACCAGCCATTGCAATATAACTGAAACAGTGTTAAATGTGGAATCCTCTTACTCTAAACCCTAATAATAGCAATCTGCTGCTTAATCCATTAACAAATAGCAAAATTTTAGACTGGTCAAAATTCAAAGAGGTTTACAACGAAAACAAAGTTGGTATGAATTGAAAATTAGGTGCTATATGAGTAAGAAAACATTGTGAGAAGAGAAGAAATTGCTAAGAAATAATTACTTCTTTTCTCACAATGTTTGCCATAAGTGTGTATCTTTGAACCGTAAAAATGAGGCATTGCGAGTTAATAGGTTAATTTCGACTCACATTTTGCACAAACATTAGATTTATAGAACAACTAGCTCCATTTAGTAGCAAAATCTAGTTAATTGCAAAGAAAGCTTTTGACAAAATGATGTTGTAATTAACAGAACTACTCTGTATCTATAAACCCCACATAATCAATCAAGAAAATTGCAATGTCAGGATGGAACATGCATGGAATGGAGTCAAGAGCAAAGCCTTTCAGTGCTCTCTGCACCACATGTGGATTGTCCTCATGGGTGACATTTCAGTTGTTGCCAAGTTAATATTTGAATCCCCTCAAATGAAATGGAGCAGTTGAAAATTATGTTTATTATATACCTTGCTGTGAAATCTGTAATAAATTTTGATATTGTCACTGGAGTGATGATAACACTTTTCAGTTTCATTCTCTGCCGTAATTTAGGAACTACTTTTTTTCGAACCCAGAGACATTATAAAGAGTCTATAAGAGTATAAAAATGGCGACTTCTTCAGTTTTGTTGGAGTTGCTTTGGTATTTAATTGTGTATTCATTCGCCTTTTTTCAATAGACCTTCTATCAAAAAGATTTGTTTCGATATTTTAATAAAAAAAGAAAAGATAATAAGGTATATAATAAATAGAATAATCAACTGGTTTTTCCAGATATGAAAAAATATTTCACGAGGATGAGTTGTTAGGCGTTAAAAAAAACTTGTGCTGTGCACTTGTTTTTTTAACGCCTAACAATGCATCCTCATGAAATATATTTTCATATCTGGAATAACCAGTTGATTATCCTCTATTTAATCCATAACCAGATGACAAAATTTTAGACTGGTCCAATTTGGAAGAAGTTACAACTTTTCTTTTCCAACAAAGTTTTCCATGATAATATTTCTTCAGTGCATCAGATAGCATCATATGTGGTACATATATTCTTGAAAGAGTTTGCATCTAGTGGTTGTCAATCTAGTTAAGCCATTACCAGACGATAAAATTTAAGGCTGGTTCAAATTGAAATAAGTTGCAGGCAATGATTTAAAGCTTATGAAATTTTGGATTTCACTTCTAGGATAGAAAACATTGTGTTTAATGAAAAAATTGCTTGTTACAAGCAATAACTTAATTTTCCACAATTTTTCCAAAGCTTTTTTTCTTGTGAGCTTCTAAAAGCATCATTGTATGGGAATCGGTCTAAAAGCGTCATTGAGTGGGAATGGGTTAAGTTGTCAGAAAGAAATTAATGTAAGATGGAATTATCATATCTGAATATACATGTATTCAAAAAGAGAAATGTTTCAACCTGCAGAAGGCAGCCTGATTAGGGTTCAAAGGTTTTTGATTTTTTCCCTTTAACCTTTCCTGTTTTGCAAAATTTTAGCCCTGTCCAAATTCTAAGGTTTTGCAGAGGAAAATTTAAAGTGGATTTAATTTGAGAAACAACCATTCAGAAGGGTAGAAAATATTGTGGAAAAATTAGAAATTGCTTGTTAGAACCAATTTCTTCATTATCTACAATGTTTTCTGAATTGTAAAATGACAGATAAAAAACCAGGGATAAAATAGGAAAGGGTTAACACTTTACTGTATTGCAAAATTTTGGATTTGTTCAGTTTGAAAGAAGTTGCAGATGGCAACTAAAAGTGCTTGCAATATGAAAAGCGATAAACCTACAGATTACAAATAATTTCTTTTCCCGCAATGTTTTCTTAAGTTTAAAATCACAAAGACAATAAAACAAGGCACTGAGTAGGACAGTGTTCACCTGTTCCCATACACTCATCCTTTCTGACACTCCAAAGAGAGAATGATTTGACAGAGAATGTGGGGAATGAAGAAACTGCTTGTTGTGAACAATTTCTTCATTATCCACAATATTTTCTACCCATTAAGATGAAGATTTATAAAATTTCAGGAACTAAAATTAGGAAAACATGTCGGAAAATGTAGAAACTGCTATAAACACGTTATAGGCAATTTCTTTATCGCCCACAAAATTTACTTCATCAAAATACAAAAATGTTTAAGATGTCATCAATTATAAATTGTCATCTGCAACATACTTGAAATTGAGTTAACCCTTTCCTGTTTTAAATATTTTAAGACCTGTCCAAATTCAAAGGTTTTGCAGACGAAAATTTATAGTGGATTTAATTTGAAAAATAACCATTCAGTAGGGTAGAAAATATTGTGGAAAAAGAAGAAATTGCTTGTTACAAGCAATTTCTTCTTTTCCCACAATGTTTTCTCAAGTATTAAATCACAAGGACGTAAAAACCAGTGATTGTACGGGAAAGGGTTAATATAAGATTTTATCTTCTAGTAACAGGTTAAATATGTGTTAACCAATGGTTATATTTGTTTACAGGATGATTCAAGAGAGTTTAAGTGCCAGGTCCACACAAATCAATTTTTTCATCCACAACTTGGCTCAAATGAAGTTTTCTAGTCATAATGAAGGGGCCCTTCTGTCTTTCATACCCAAAGTTTACAGGTAAGACATATCATGACTAAAATTATACTGTTAATATTAAAACATAATTGACCTTTGGATCATGTTAAAAAAAAAAGAGTTTTAATGCTTGCCTTGTCATCTCAAAAAGTGAAAAAAAAGAAGCTTTTATTGGGGTTGTTTTTTAGCCTGCCCCTGATTAAGTCTGTCTCAATAGCTAGTCAGTTGTGAATGGATTTCAAAATAATTTGGGAAATTATTCTCTATCAAAAGAAGATATCCAATTTACATCATTTTTCTCAGGTAGTTACAAGGCCATGGTCGAATAGTTGTCTAGACTAAATTCCCACAATAATTGATGTATTTGAATCTAATTTGGCACACATATCTCAACTTTTAGTAGTTGTGCTAATATAAGCTATATTTTATGTCTGAAGTCAAGATCACAGTGAAATGTCAATGTTTTTTTCTAGACAATTACCCATGAGCCTTTGAAAGAAATCAAAATGATCAAGTTCTGATTTTCTTAGTTTAGAATAGAAGTGATCTATTGAGTAATATTTTGGGTCTTGCAGGTTGAATCTTTTGGTGCTTGACACAAGTTTTGACACAAGTTTTTTTGTTGGCAACTATCCTAGATTTATTACTTCCCATATTTTATAGATGTAAATAGTTCTTTTGATTGTTGTTGTAGTTAAACTGATTTGTATAATCTTTGCAGCCAACAGACTGATGGGAAAATTACACATGTTGAAGTCTATGGCTTCCAAAAGAGATACACACCCGAAAAACATTATGTAAGTCATTTTTGAAATGGGACTTTGAGCACCATTGTGGTATTGCAACTTGATGACAATTCACCATTTCACCCATTCCAAAACAATAAATTTTTGGACTGGTCTAAATTAAAGAAGCTGCAGACGACAATTGCAAGCTGATAGAAATTCAAATATCTCCATCATTCTGGGTAGAAAACAATGTGGAAAATGAAGAATTTGTTACAAGCAATTTCTTTATTTTCCACATTGTTTTCATGAACTATTCTCTTGAGAGGTATAATAAGGCAGAATTGAGTGGGAATGGATTAATTACAGGCCTTATGCACAAAGAGTGGATTAATAGAACTAGTAGTTGCGACAAATGACAAGACTCCATATGAAAAAAGGTACAAAGTCTGAATGTCTTTTAAGTTTGACCTTGACAAACAGAATACTTTGTCATTTATTGAATGTTATTGAATGTTTTCTTCAGTACTATCTCGCTAAAACTGTTTATTTAAGATTTCATCATTTGATGAGCAAATGTCATAAATGCTGCTTGTAGACAAAACATTTTGCTTGCCGAAGGACACTATAGTTGTTAATTACATTTAATAGTATTGCTTTCTTTTCAGATTTATACATTGAAGATAATGAGGGAAAACCTTAAAGTCCCAACCTATGTTTTCAGAATCTATTCAGAATTTGTAGAGTTCAGGAACAAGTTGGCTGCTATGTTTCCTCTTGTCAACTGGCCACAACTTCAAGGAAGGTAGGTTGTTGAAAAAATAGGGGGAAGGCTGCTGTCTTCTCTCTGTACAGAGGTAATAGCCAATCCTCTTATCTAATGTGAGGACTTGGTCATTCAGCTATACATAATGTCACTGAATTAACCCATTCCCACACAGGGATGCTTTTGGACACCCCTAAAGAAAAACTATTCGGAAAACATTGTGTAAAATGAAGAAATTGCTTGTTACAAGCAATTTCTTCATTTTACACAATGTTTTCTACTAAGTAACTTGAAAAAGCTGAAATTCTTCCAACTTTAAATTGTCGTCAATGCTTTTCAATTTAGACCAGTTTAAAATTTTGCCGTCTGGGATTGGGTTAACTGGAATTATCATCTTTTCAAATTTTAAAACTGCAAGGTATGCGAGATGCTTCTGGTCAATCTAGGTCATAACTTCAGCTTATCCAAGCTGCAGTTACAATGCTTCTGGTCAATCTAGGTCATAACTTAAGCTTATCCAAGCTGCTGTTACAATGATTAGGTTGTCCTCCATTTATTTGCATTTTTCACCAATGGTTGGATATTGTACGCCTAAATGGGATAGTAGCTAGAGGCTAGGAAAGAATGTTATGGTGGTACTGGTTTGAGAAATACCAGGATTCCTTTGTTAGGTGCTACAGCTGCCGCAATATGACTGAAATACTGTTAAAAGTAGCATTAAACCCCATTCAATCATTCTTTTATTATTTGCATTTTTGTTTTATTTTAGTATTCGCAATATAGATAAAAACACAGTTTATGTTTATCTTTTGATAAAATTAACAAAACATTTTATATAGTTTATAAGATGACTAGATGAATGATGTAATACTGCTATTGAGTACATTTTCCTATTGATAAAAATAAAACTATGCTCTGTTTGTTAAACATTTTGTTACTACATTTGTGGATTTCATACTATGTACACGATAAGCTCTTGTTGAACACATCTGAGTGCTCAGATACGATCCTTTACTTTGTATTAATGACAGCATCCTAGGTGAAGGTCCATTACATTGCTTCCTGACTGTTGTAAATCCATGTACTCCCTGTGACTGCCTGTGTCTGTATAACCACTGGATGACCATTTCTAAAATAGAATGACTTTGGCGCAGATACGGCTGTCATACATGTTCAAGGATAATCTACCATTACCAAGCAAAACATATATTTATGATATCCCTTAATTATGCAATCTACATACATTACAGATTATTGAACAATACATATGAAATTACTGTCCTAAAGTAGACAGTAGGAAAGACAAAAGAAACAAAGTATGGATACAACTGTTAAATAGAGAAATCACTCAATCAAGCAAGGGTGTGGTGGGTGGGTTTTTGCTAAAAACTGAGTTCTTTCAAACCGCCAAATCTATTTCCGTGAACGTTATGAAAACGATTTATATGGACACCGGGTGAATTTTTTACCTGAACACCGCCTAAGGGTAGATCACTCACCGACTACAAATGGCAAAATAAAATAAAAACGATCATTGAATATGAAATAATCACCATTATTTTAGTATTCGCAATATAGATAAAAACACAGGTTATGTTTATCTTTTAATAAAATTAACAAAACATTTTATATAGTCAATTCCTAATGTCTAATGTTAGAAATTAAACCTGATTCTTCTACTATTAATAGATACTATATTTCTTGAAGAAAGAGTGGAGTTTTATGGCCGCAACAAGAATCCAAGTAGGATCATAGCCTCATTGCAATAGGGCCCTACTAAGATTAACAGTAGCTGAAAGGCAACCCTGATTGCCCCTTAAAATTATCCTCCAAAAGCTTATTCCATCACAAAATCCAAGCAAATCCATATTCATCCTATGAAATTTATCAGAAGCCAAATGAAAGAGCTGGAAATTACCTATTGATGTCCGAGCAAAATCCACCTCTTAGAAAAAACTATAATTTGAACAGAAAATCTAATGGCGGCCCCAATGATAGGATTAATCCCCAACAATGTTAGGCCTACCAAAGGGGATTTACCAAAATATTTTCTATACAGAAGCAATTTTTTAATACAATCGTAAAACCTATAGTAGACACCACGACAGGATTGATCCCCAGCTCGATAGCTAGGCCTATCAAAGCATATCCCATAGGTATAATTATCCCAGCAATACTCCAATTGCAACAAGTTGCAGCATAAATGCAATCCAGGGTAACTCTCAGCCACTTGAATTTGCAAACTTATGACGTTTGATATCTTAGAAAAAAAACCTTGTCATTGTAGTCTCTATGGTAAGTGATCTGTCAATTAACAAATCACAGCTGTCAATCAAAGAATCAATCAACCCATCAAATCATTCATTTAGTCTAGAAGCAAACTTTAAAATCTAACATTGACAGACTTTTTTGTTGGTTTTACGATTTAAACTTAGAATTTTCTGTGCGCATCTTCTACTGCTTCAAAAAAATGAATTTAAACTTGCCACAAGGAGTTTCTATGATGTCTAGTTGTGCATGCCATAAAAGTTATTTTGACTCCCTAAGTGGTTTTGTATTGATCTGTCCTATAATTAGCAAACTAGACCAAGATTGTAGTGTTTCTGCATTTTTCGTTAGATGAACTGAAATTTGCCAGAATAAATTTCTGTGATGTCTAGTTGCGCATTAGAAAAGAAGAGAATATTTTGATCCCTTGACCCATACCCACACAATCCCCCTTTTACCCCCTCATGAAACACAAGTAGGAAAACATTGTGGGAAAATGAAGATATTGCTTAAAAGAAGCAATTTCTTCATTTCCAAAATGTTTTTTTACCCTGAAAGTTGAAATATCTAAAATTTCATAAACATTATATTGTGGTCAGCAATTTCTTTTATGATCAGTCTAAAGTTTTGTTGTCCAGTTATGGATTAAGTTGTTTCTGGTTTATCTGTCCTTGACTTAGCAAAATAGCTTAAAATTACAGTGTGGTTTTTGTATGTACCTCCTACATTTTTTATTGGAATGAATCTGAAACTTTCTACAACAAATCTCTATGATGTTTAGTTTGATCTCTGAAGTGTTGTTTCTAATTATCTGCCCTTGATGAAGCAAAGTAGTTTAACCCATTCCAATGCTTTTTGACAACCCCCCCCCCCCCCTAAGAAAGGCAATTGGGAAAACACTGTGTAAAATTTTACACAATGTTTTCTATCCAGAAAATTGAAAAAATAACAGACAAGCTCCTTCATAACCCTATGGTCCTCAGGGAGTGGAGTCCCAGGGAGTGGTGTTTAACTAGAAATGAAAAGAGTAAGCATGAAGCATCAGTTCATTGACTTCTTTCTTATTTCTAAAATTCTTACCTATGGATCAAGAGGGGAGGAAAAAATGTTGTCCACATTACCTTTAAATTTGTTATTGAGACTTTATGAACCCCAGGTAGAGAGTCTATAGATGTGTAAACTATAGTAAGACCCACTGGTATCATAATCCTAACCTTAAAATTAGCTATTTAAAGGAAAGGAGCCTGTATCTCAGGTGAGCACACCAGGGCCAACAGTGCTCTTGTTTTTCAAATTAAATCCACTTTAAATTTTTATTTGCAAAACCTTTGATTTTGGATAGGTCTAAAATGTAGCAAAGTAGGAAAGGGTTCACATGTTTTGTTCTTTACTAATTTCAGAGTCTTACTGGGTAGAAGTCATGTAAAGGCTGTGGCAGAAACTCGGAAGGCAGAAATAGAAAAATTTATGAAAGACCTGTTTGACAACACACCAGAAGTATCACATGTAAGCTAAATTCATGTTCTTTCTTCAGTGAGGGAAATGTGTACTGGCCTCAAAATTTGCAAAATAAAGTCGTTAAAAATAGAAGCGCAACTTCCTGCTTGAGTCAATGGACAGGCCTGAAGGAGTCAATGGGTGGGACCAGCAATTGGTCATTTTGTTTTTGAACTGTTTTTCAAAACAACAAATTATTACTTTGCCTTCTTTACCTGAGCCACCATTTGCTCAAACCTTATTTTACTGTAATTTTATATTTGAGAAAACATTGTGGAAAAAGGAGAAATTGCTTGTCGAAAGCAATTTCTTCTTTTCCAACAATATTTTCTATCACATAGGTTGATTTCATTTTAAATTTCATGCAATTTTTATTGCTGTCTGCAACCTCTTTCAACTTGGACCAGTCTAAAGTTTTGCAAACATGAAAGGGTTAATACATATGATTCTATTTACAGAAGCTAAGTGACTAAAACACTGCTTATTATTATATCCCCCAAACACTCTGTTTTGGGGTATGAAGAAGCAGCTTGTCAGTTGGTTGTTAAGTCAGTTGGTTTGTCTAAAGCTTTTTATTGTCCACCCATTTATTCCTAAACCACTAAATGGATTTTATTTGAATTTCACACAAGCACTCAGCACTCACTCATAACCAGCAAATGATGTCGGTCAGTTGGTCCGTCTGTCTGTAGCTTTTTCATGTTCGTTCAATTTCTCGGCAACTATTGGACAGAATTTGTTCAAACTTCACTTATGTAATCAGCAGAGATGTGCATATTTTATTTTGGTTATGGTCCATTGATTTTTGTCAGAGTTATGACCCTTTGGTGAAAAATCCTGTCTGACCAATTTCTCAGCAACCATTGGACGGATTTGATTCAAATTTCAAAGAAAGACTCGGTGTAAGTCAGACATTTGCATATCCTATTTTGGTTATGGTCCATTTATTTATTACTGATTTATGACACTTTAATTAAAAAGTCCAGTGCTGTTGGGGAGGTTTAGTCCGCTTTGCAACAATTTCTAGATTTTCTTATAGTTATTGCCCTTTGTTTTAAAATCTTGTCCACTCATTTTCTCTTCAACTACTTCATTGGTTTGATTCAAATTTCACATGTGCAGTACGTATCAACTAAAGATGGGCTTTTCTTATTTTGGTTATGGCTATTTTCAAATGACAAAATGTTTTTATTTGACTTTGGCCATTTTGGGGTAATGATTCTAAGTCAGTAATAGTCTTGTTAAATTGCTATTAACCCATTCCCACACAATGACGCTTTTAAACGACCCACAATGTAAAAGCTTTGGAAAACAATTTTGAAAACATGCTTGATAAAATGCAATTCTTCATTATCAACTATGTTTTCTACCCCAAAAGACAAAAATTTCAAAGAATTTATCAACTTAAAATTGTGCAACTTCTTTGATTTTAAACAGGTCTAAAATTCTATGTGATGGAATGGGTTAAACTCTAGCCTGAATTAACCCATTACCAAACATAGATTCCTTTTGACACTTTGGAAAGATTGTGGACTGAAAGGAGTTGCAGACAACAATTTAAAGTTTATGAAATTTTAGATTTTTTCAATTTTTTGGATAGAAAACATTGTGATACAAGCAAGTTCTTCATTTACACAATGTTTTCCAAATGTTTTTTTCTTGAGGGGTGTTCAGAAGCGTCACTGTGTGGGAATGGGTTAAAATAGCCAATACTGTTGAAGAATTACACATTGTTAATCAATCTCACATATTTTATTTTACAGAGTGAAATTGTCTACACATTCTTTCATCCATTATTACGGGACGAACAAGAAGCCCAGAAAGACAACATAGGACTACAAAAATTGAGAGGTATGGGGCTTTTAAAAATCATTGATATAGTCTTTTAGAATCAGATGTATATCCTATTAAAATGTGATCCAAATAATATAATTAGAGGTTACTTTAACACATTAACACTATCCTGACTTATTTATACAAAAAACAACAACAACAACATATTTTAGAAAAATGTGAAGAAAGGAGCAATTGATTTTTTCCCTTAAAAAAATTTCTCATTTTCTCAAATATTTTTCTGCTAAAAACTGATCCATGTTTTGTAGATCAAACAAAATTTGAATTGTCTTCTTACAATTTTGGCCTGACTAATATTTTGTTGTCCGATATTGGAAAATGAAGAAGTTGCTTGTTACAAATAATTTCTTTATTATCGGCAATGATTTCTACACCAAAGGTTAAGAAAAATACAAAATTTCATAAGCTTTAAATTGTAGTCTGCAACTCCTTTCAATTTGGACCAGTCTAAAATTTTGCAGTCTGGTAATTGGTTAAACCAGTCAGTTAGGGTTATTTCTTCTAGACTGCTGTAATATATATGTTCCAGTTAATGCAAAAAGGAACCATTATATGAGACAGGTAGAAATTCATTTGGAATAAATTTTATTAACCCAACCACACACAATCCAGCTTTTTGAAAACATTTCTTTGGAAAACAATATGGAAATAAACTTGTCGCAATTTCTTCATTATCTACGATATTTTCTACCCCAAAAAGGAAGGATTATGACATTTCATCTACTTAAAATCATCGTCTGCAACTTCTTTAAATCAGGACTTATCTAAAATTTTGTCTTCTGGTAATGGGTTAAATAGCTAATAATTGTTTCTTTAAGGCACCATAGGAAAACTTACATAGTAGAGCAAGATTGAATTTTCTGAATAACATTGTCAAAATATTTTGCTTTCAGTGAGACGACAGAGCTCAACTAAATCTAAATTATCACCTAAGTCACCTATTATATCAGGTTTTTGTCTTTGAGTGTTTTCCAACAGAATTTCCTTGTACCTAATCCTTTGCTTTTAAATCTACTCATTCAGCTTATATACTTTTTTCCCAACAACTCAAATGAACCTAGATAGAAATAAGTCTGAACTGGTGAGGCATAAGGAGAAAATGCTAAGAAACTGGGGGAAAACAGATGGTAGATACAGTGATAATCTGATGAATTCCTTAATTTTCTTTAAAACATTATTTTCTTTGTTCTTTAGCCTATTACCATTCTGCATGAATGATGACTGTGGACATATTTTGAGAAAAGTAGAATGAGGTTGTAACAAGCAATTCTTTTTCTCACTATGTTTTCTACGTTAAAAGTGCATATTTTTCAATTTAAACCTACATCCAATAAGGGTCTGCAACTTCTTTCAATTTAGAGGTGTCGAAGATTTTGTCGTCTGGTAATAAGTTAGAAATGTTAGAGATTTTCAAGCAATTTCTTCATTTTACACAATTTTTCCCAATTATTTTTCTTAAAGAGCGTCATAAAGCATCACTGTGTGGGAATGGGTTAAGAATTTTTCAAGCATGTAACAAAAGTTTCAGATACTCTAAAACTCCATCAACACTTTTAGTCATTTGAATGAATCATATTCCTTTTATTTTGTGAAACAACAATATATTAATTGAAAATATTTCTGTATGTTCAAAATTTGATTTATTTTAGAGAACTTACAAAAACCTGTCATTCTTTCTTTTTTCTCATTGTGCTTGTTGAGTTATTGATTGCTATTTTGTGCACTGACTTTAAAAACCTGAACATTTTTTCAACTATCTACATTTAAGGATAATCCATATTTACCCCTTATTATGCTGAACCTAAAATTTTGCTGTTTTTGGCTGGAAGTACAGATGAAGATCACACTGCACACATGTTCAGTCTGACCTTAGTCTACACCACCTGTTTGTCCCTTTCAAACAAGATTTGTTCATTAAATAAGAGTTCAACGGTATTATTGATCCACAACTAGTGCCCCCAGCCCTTTGATTTTTACCCATTCCCACACAATGACGCTTTTAAACGCCCCTCATTATACAACCTTTGGAAAACATTGTGGAGAAGGAAGAAATTGCTTCTTACAAGCAATTTCTTCATTATCCACAATGTTTTCTACCTCAAGAGACAAAGATATTAAGAATTTCATCAACTTGAAATTGTCGTCTGCAACATTTTTGAATTTAGAATAGTCTAAAATTTTGTCATGTGGGAATGGGTTAATGCAGTTCAGAAAAGGATTTTATTCAGCATGACAAGAGTACCAGTTTTAGGCACTGACAGTAAAAGTCTCCCAAACTTTGTCATTTCTGTGTCTATAAGGGGTGGGTTATTTCTGTTACAATTACAGTTATTGCAAATACAAACACTTAAGGATTTGTTGGATAGAAATATTTTGATAGCCTTTTTGAAATCGATTAACCAGAATTCTGATTATCTTTTACTATAGTTAATTTGTGAACATAATGCCCCCACATTTATATATTCTTCTTCTGTAAAGTACTTTGTGATGCACATAATATCAGAATTTTGCTTTTGTGTTTATTAGCTTTTTGTCTGACAAATTGATGACCAACCTATTTTATAGATATTTCCATAGGACACCTACTTCTTGATCATTTACACAACACGTATTTCTTCTGATTCTGAATATACTGTCAATCTTGCCCAAGCAAACAAACACCTCTTTAAGTCACCAGTTTCATTAACCCTTTCTTGTTCAATCCCTGTTTTCTACGTCTATGTGATTTTTTACGTCAGAAAATTTTGTGAAAAAAGAAGAAATTGCCTGTAACAAGCAATTTCTTCTTTTCTCACATTAATTTCTACCACATAGGATGGTTGCATTTCAAATTGCACTCAATAAGCATTGTTGTCTCCAACGTCTTTCAAATTGGACCAGTCTAAAATTTCGAAAAACAGGAAAAGGTTATGTGACCAGCATCAAATTTCCCTTTCCAAAAAGAAAGTGTCATTATAGTTGGACTCTTGCTAATAAAATGATCAAACCCTAAATCCTATGTTGATGGATCTCATTAGAATGGGTCCCTACCGATATACGGAGTTGTCCTGAAAATTGCCCTCTAATTAACTCCCTTGACTTGACTGGGTAGTTCCAGTTTAAATTTGCTATAGAGGGTGTAGGGCTGAGACTAAATGCTCCTATTGTGAGTAGAATCCGATATTTTTTCAGAATTTCATACAAAGGTATTCTTGTATCTTCCTGTCTAAAAATAGTGTACAAATATAGACCGGAACTACCCAGAGTTCAAGGAAAGTAACTGATCAAGTGGAGTAAATATGTATATTGGTAGGGGCCCATTGTCTCAACAATACGATTCTGATGAGTCCCATCAACATAGGATTAAGCGAGAATCTTGCTATAACTTAAGGACGCAGTCAAACCAATCCCTTAAATATGCCACAAAGACGTGTATTAAATGACCACATTTTGGCCATCCTTGAGGGGTCACTTAATACCAGTTTATCTGTATGTTTCGAGTTCCTGTTTAGCTTGAAATTATTATCCCCCGCCGAAGGGGATATAGTAATGGTCTCTGTCAATCCTTCCGTCCTTCCATCATTCCGTCACTAAACTTGTCCAGAGCATATCTCTGAAAGTTTAATTGCTATCAACTTGAAACTTCATAGGTCGATAGATCTCATTGAGGAGAAGTGCAGTGCACAAGAACCAGAACTCTTGCTTGCATAATTTTGGAGTTATTGCCCTTTGTTTTTTTAAAGACTAAGATTTTGTCCGGGGCATATCTCTGAAAGTATAATAGCTATTAACTTGAAACTTCATAGGTGGATAGATCTCTTTGAGGAGAAGTGCAGTGCACAAGAACAAGAACTCTTGCTTGCATAATTTTGGAGTTATTGCCATTTCTTGTTTTAAAGACTTAGATTTTGTCCTGAGCATATCTCTGAAAGTATAATAGCTATTATCGAACACATTGAGAAGAAATGCAGTGCACAAGAAGCCTAAATCTAACTCTCTTCAGTTAACTATCAAGCTTTTACGGCAGGGGGATGGCCATGTCCGACACAGCTCTTGTTGTCCTACTTATTATTATAAAGCCCATCTACAAAGTAAAGTCATGTGTATTAGTTTCACCATATCTGTCTGTCTGTCTGCTCATCTATCTGTGCATCCATCTATGCATCCATCTGTTCATAGACTTTTTTTTAGCTCCTCTGGCTGAAAGCCAGCAAGCTATTGTCATGGCGTTGTGTCCTTTGTGTGTGCGTGCATGCCTGTGTCTGTCCATAAACTTTTACTTTAAAAATCTTCTCCTCAGAAAGTACTCAACAGAATTCAACCAAATTTCACAGAAAGGATCCTTGGGTGACCCTTTATCAGATTCCTTCAAAGATTTGTAATCGGATGAAAAACATGGCTTTAATGGGCAGGGCTAGTTCCATATATGGTGAAACCTTAAAAAATCTTCTCAGAAACCAGATTATAGATTTCAACCAAGTTTTACAGGAATGATCATAGGGAAACCATTTAACAGTTTCCTTTGAAGAATTTTGATCATCATAGGAAAAAAAAAGGCTTTAATGGGTGGAACTAATTTCCATATATATTGAAACCTTTAAAAATCTTCTTCTCAGAAACTGGTGGATGGATTTCAACTTAATTTAATAGGAATGATCTTTGGGTGACCCTTTATCAGATTCCTTGTTGATCTGTTGAAAAATATGGCTTTAATGGGCGTGGCTTATTTCCATATATGATGAAACATTTAAAAGTCTTCTCAGAAACCAGATGATGGATTTCAACCAAATTTTACAGGAATGATCAATGGGTGACCCTTTATCAGATTTCTTCAAAGACTTTTGTTTGTTTGGTGGTATTATTTTCCATATATGGTGAAACATTAAAATCTTCTTCTCGGAAACCAGTGGATTTTAATTTAACAGGAATGATTGTCTGGTGACTATTTTTCAGATTTCATCAATTTCAATTTTGACACATTGAAAATATGGCATTTATTGTTGTGGCTTATGTCCAAAATTGTTATTCATAGAACTTTTAAATTGCAATATATTCATAATTGGGTGAACTGTTAAAGGGTTGAAAGTTTACAGTGAGTTTCTGAGACTTCTAGGTTTTTGTGTATGTATACCTGGATTGTTTGTATGAAGAATATCTTTGCCTTTTAGAATAAAAAACATTGTGGACAATGAAGAAATTGCTCGCAACAATTTGAAATTGACCCTTTAACCCATTACAGCACAACAAAATTTTAGACTGATTCAAAGTTGCTGGAATTCAGAAAATCTTTACCTTGTAGGGTAGAAAACATAATGGACATTGAAGAAATTGCTTGTTACAAGAAATTTCTTCATTGTTCACAATGTTTTCCAAAGCTTTTTTCTTGAGATGCTTAAAAAGCGGGATTGTGTGGGAATGCAAATGCAGATACTTGTACTTAATTTGACATGTTTACTTTCATGTTCCTTAACCTTTCAATCAAACCTGACATTGTCAAAATTGTGTATTTTAAGCTTATAGCTTAGACCATTCCCACACAGTGACACTTTTTGACGCCCCTTCAGAAAAAACAAAATGGGAAACAAAAGTGTAAAATGAAGCAATTTGCTCATTTTACACAATGTTTTTTTACCATGAAAGTTGAAAAAAAAAACTCTTTAAAGTATCATCTGCGACTCCTTTCAATTTGGGCCAGTCTAAAATTTGGCCATCTGGTAATAGGTTAAAAACTCTAAAATCAAGGATGCTAATTTTTAATTCATTTTCATTGTAATTTTGTGACTTTTCCATCTGAGGTATATTACTAACCTCGATCCTTTTAAACGTTACAGCACAGGTTCAGGCATCTGCATACAAAATAAGTTACAAGAAAACCAAAAGATAGTTCTTGCAATAGTACTCTCATATTTACAGTTCAAACAACTGAATTAAATCAACACTTAACCTTGAACCCATTCCAAAACAAAGAAATTTTAGATCAGTGAATATAATTAGGTTTATATTGAATTCCAAAAATCCTCATTTACCCAACCAGTACAATCGGGCCTGTGGAGCGATACAGGCGCTCAAGCGTCTCTAGTGTTTCAATGCTCTAACTCTAGTACCTATAGACCTACAACTGTGAAACTCATACGATTGTTGTCAATATTCCAAGGAAGTGCTGAATTGTTTTGGGGTCACATTAGTAAAAGGTCAACAGTGCAACTTGAGTGACAAAATCCTGTCAAGGATTATAAGTTGGCTTTGCTTTAATTCTAGTTATAATTCGGTAATGTCAAGAACTTTTTTATTAGATTCAGATATTTTTATAAAAGATAGAAACCAAGAGAAGGCTATTTCACAAGTTTGATATACTCGATGAATCCAGAAATCCAGTTAAAATCCTTTAACTTTTTCCCACACGATGAAATTTCAGACATGTCCAAATCCAAGGAATTTGCTGACAACAATTTTAAATTGATGAAATCTTTAAAAATTCTGTCTTTTCGGATTTTACATTTTACAAGCAATTTCATCATTTTCCACACTTTAATTTTCCAAAACAGTTTTCTTGAGGGGTGTAAAAAGGCGGGATTGTGTGATTTTGATGCACTTAATGCATAATAATTGAAACATAGAAAATGAAGAAATTATCCTTACTTACCATGTTTACTACAGTATATGGTCTCAGTATTTCAATTCAATTGCTCTTGAAATACCATATGCAACTTCTTTTAACTTTAACCAATGAAATATATTGTCATCTGGTATTGAGTTTTCTGTACATAGAATTTTTCCAAGAAAACAAACAGGTACATGTATAAAGAATTAACCCTTGTCTTGCTGAACACAGAATATTCCTCTTTTTGTCAGAGGGTATAGACAAAGACCAGCCAGCACAGTCTGATCTTAGTCTCTACCTCCTGTTTGTCCAATTCAAGCCAGAATTGTTTATGAAATCAATTTGTAAAAGAAATACTGACTGATAACCAATGCTTCCTTACCTTTGATTTCAATGCAATTCTGAACAAGAATTTGATTTAGCATGACAAGGGCTTAAGCAGATTGGAAAGTAAAGACTGTTTCAAATTGAAGAGGGAAGCAGACAACATTTGATATTAAGACAAATAAAAAAGGATAGAAAAATGTTGGAAAAAGTGCTTCCAATACTCCTTTTCCAACATTGTGTTTTAAATAACATTTCTTCTTTGAATAAAATCAAAGAATTTTGGGCCATTGGGTTAAGATAAGAATCTCTCTTTTGTTTCAGAAAATCCTATACTAGTTCAAACCAAAGATGGTCAAGTAAAATTGTCCCTGGAATATATCAAAGATACACTTCACATTATGGTGATGCATGCTAAAGATTTGGTAAGTTTTCCATTTACCAGATACAATATAGTTTTAGACAGGTACAATTGAAATAAGTTCCAAACAACATGTACAAGTGTATTCAAAATTATTATTACGACAAGAAATTTCTGCTTTTCCCTTAATGGTTTTGAAAGCTTTATCAATGACTAAAAAAAGTTGCAGACAACAATAATCATAGTCAAATAATTTTATTCCGGGATGAAAACATTGTTGGAAACTATTACTATGATTTCCAAAGCTTTTTAGCTCATGAAGTGTGAGGTGAGTTACTGTGATTTGATCATTTTCTGTTTGCCAGTCCATCTGTCTGTCTGTCTATCTATCCATCTGTTCACAATTTCTTTAAAAATCTTCTCCTCTTATCAGTAATCTGATTTAGCTGAAACTTGACATGAGTCAGTAATCAATGGATGAAGTTCTACAAAAGTTGTTAAAAGAAATCATTACTGTGAAAAATTTGCTTGCCATGGAATTTGAAAATCGGAAATCTTGGTAAATCTTTGAAAATCTTTTTTTCAGAAACTACTTTTCAAGGGCATTCATATTTCATATAGTGCATAAGTAGATGGTTCTGTTCCAAATTTGCTAAATTATACCCCTGGTGTTGAGAATGTCAATGCCGAATGTAGTGGTTTTACTGGTTTAACCCTTTCCTATTAATTTTAGACCTGTCCAAATTCAAGGTTTTGCAGACGAAAATTTAAAGTGGATTTAATCTGAAAAATAACCATTCAGTAGGGTAGAAAATTTTGTGGAAAAAAAAAGAAATTGCTTTTTCCATAATGTTTTCTCAAGTATAAAATCACAGGGATGTAAAAACCAGGGATTGTACAGGAAAGTGTTAAGAAATGATAGCCATGGTAAGGTACACTAGCCACCATGATATAACTGTATTACTATTGAAAGTGGCTTGTAAAATCAGTCTTGTTTCAACTTAATTAAAATTTGTGACAACATATTGTACAAAAGTGACAAAAAATTGTTTGCTCCTAATAATCAATATCTCCTGTTAACATAGTTTTGCTTTAGGTAAAATTTTTACTTTTCATTTTACAAAGACTTAGATATTGTGAGCAATTTCTTTCAATATGATTGATCTACAACTTAAACCATTACAACACAATCCTGCTTTTTTGGATCTATGAATGAAATTTGCTCTGGAAAACATTTTGGGAAAAGGAGAATTTGCTTGTTACACACAAGTTCTCATTTTCTCACATTTTTTCCAATTCTAGTTGGCTTTTCATTTGAAATGCTACATTTGAAATGTAACATGAAATTTCTTCATTATTCACAATATTTTTCCTTCCAAAAGTCAAAGTTCTTATAATTTCATTATGTAAAATTTGTTATCGGCAACTTCGTTAAATTTTATCTAGTTTAAAATTGTGTTGTCTGCTAATTGGTTTAAAGGCATTATATGCCATATCTTTATGTTGCCATATAATGTTAGCAAATTTGTCAATTTCAGCCAGTTCATGGATCAGAATTACCAAGTCCTTATGTGAAGACATATCTATTGCCTGACCCAGAAAAACAGACAAAGAGAAAAACAAAGATAATCAAAGACACAACACATCCTACTTACAATGAAGTGGTAAGAAATACATACAAATAGGGACCATACAAGAAGGAGGACCATTCCTGTTTTATATTCCTTTTATTTTATGTGAATAACTCATTACCAGATGACGAAATGTAAGACCTAAGTTGCAGACAACCAGGGTTCTCCCCAGGCCAATATGGCGTATCGGCCCCGATACGCCTTCATTAATAGAGAGAGTATGCCGATACGCCTTCATATCGCCGATACGCTTAAATTTGGTCACCGATACAGCTTAATTTCCAGCAGAAGAAAGGGTCAAGCAAACCATTAAAATTGGTTGCAGAAGCGCGGACACGACAGGCTCTTTATCTATAGTGTTGTATACCACGTATTACATAACATCTCTATTGATAAGACCCTTACACTCTTACTAATTGGTGATTATCGATTTTTTTCTCGCGTTTCCCACTGGTACCTCGCTATCAGTCACCAAGCATGATAGGTACCAATATGTAAACAATGAGTTCAAAATGGCGACCCGGTTCCGGAAAATTGTCACTTCGGCTGAGATTGGTCTAGTTAAAAGTAAAAGATTTGGTTATTTGATGTGACAACTATCAAACTAAAGCCACAGAGGTTTAAAATTTAATTTTTTGAAGGAAAGATTAATTGGGTCAGTTTATTTCATACATTGATCGCTGAAAACATACCCTTTTCGCGATCTCTTTTCCTTACGAGAATTTGCCAAAATAATAAAGACAGATTTGTATAGAAACCATCCTAGTTATACTAAGCTCTTGTTTTCAACTCAGTTTAATAATTACACACATGTATCTTCTGGAATAAGTCCATTTATTTTTTATCCAACATGGAGGGCATTATCTCAAACATTCGTACCCTGGTTTGTTCAACCCATTTTTTCAATAAATTTGTTTTAAAAGTTTGATGAAAAAAATTATTATACTTTTAGTAATCATCTAATAATATCTCATCCTCTCATGTTTTTTACCCAAAAAGGAATAATGCCCCCATAAAAATCAAAGTGCTGAAAGCACTTCAAGAACAGAATGCCTTAGACCAATAAGGGATTTCTTTTTATAAAAAGTAATGGTTTAATAATTATTTAGAATCAGGAAAAGATCATTCACGCTATAATATTTGGAGAAAAAATCCTCTTTTGAAAATCAAAGTGCTGAAATCACTTAAAGAAGAGAAGGGTAAAGACACTTGTTTTGATCAAGTTTCATGTTATAATTTTAGAAATAAGGTTAAGATTGGACACTGCTGATATATTATACTTTTTTTAATTTTTATTGAAATCAAATAGCTGAAAGTACTGTTAGAAGAATAGTTATAGTGTCAGACAGTTGAAGGCTTCTGAATGGGCAAATAATGAGCATTTCAAATTTTACACAGAGAATCTAATGGAGCTCTTTAAGGTGCAAAATTTGAAAATGAAACCAGGTATTTCACACAGGAACCTTATAAATACATTTTTGAAATTACTGATAATAATTTCTATTTTTTTTCTGATGAAGGGCATTTTTGTCAATCCAACACTCCATGCTTTTTTAAAGAGTCCTCAAGGATATGATTTTTGGACAGACTTGATAAAATGGCCAAGCATGAAAAGCTAATCCTATCTAATAGACAAGCAGTTGACACTTTTTTTTACTCATTCCTTTGAGACTTTTGGGTATATTCTTTGATTATCTTTCCTTTTCACATCCTTTTTATGAGACAATTTTGTGCCCTGGATAGAGAGTTGAAGTAAGCTGAGTAATGTCACAATTGGTTGGTATCAAATTAAGCCTCAGAATAGATAAATCAACTTATGATAATTAAAAAGTTGAAGAATATAATTCAAGAATTACTCTCAATTAAACAACAAGATGTCAATAATCAAGCTAAAAAGCACTTTTAATGACCTTTATTATGTATAGTCATACCAAGATAGTAACAGACAACACACCGCGCATTTGCCACTACGCCTTCAAAAATTTCTGGGGAGAACCCTGAGACAACAATGATTATTAAACAAAATTTTTAAATTTTTTGTCATTTAACAAGCAATTTCTTTATTATCCACAATGTTTTCCAAAGCCTTTTTAGCTCACCTGAGCACAAAGTGCTAAAGTGAGCTATTGTGATCACCTTTTATCTAGTGTCCATCTGGCGAGCATTGGCTGTCAACAACTTTTTTTAAATGACATCTCCTACCAAACCAGTGGTCCTTTTTTAGCCAAATTTGGCAGAAATGTTCCTTAGGTGGACCTTTTAAAAATAGCAAAAATAATTGTAATCCGTTCCATAACTCTGCTTGCCATGGCAACAAAAGTGAAACTTTAAAATATTCTTTAAAAATCTTATTCTGCTGACCCAGAAAGCATAGAGCCTTGATATTTTGCATGAAACATCAGTTTATTGACCTCTTTCAAAATAAAGAAGGATTTTTAAACAACGTCTCCTTCCAAACCATTTGGTCAATTCGAACTGAATTTGTCAGAGTTGGTACTGTTTCACAATAACTTCAATTATACAAATCCAATGAAAGAACTCTGCTTTCCATGGCAGTGAATGTTAGATAATTAAAAACCTTCTCCTCCTGACCCAGTCGGTCTTCAGCCTTGATATTTAGCATGAAACATCAGTTTATTGACTTCTTTCTTATTTCTAAAATTATTACGTATGGATCCAGGGGAGAGGAAAAAGTGTTCTCCACATTTCATGTAAGTCTTAAAGACTTGAAATTTTTCACTAAGACTTTTGGATCCCCAGGAACAGAGTCTACAGAGGTATTAAGTACGGTCAGGCCTACTTGTATCATAATCCTCACCTTAACATGAAATTAGACTGTTGAAAGAAAAAGAGCCTTTATCTCAGGTGAGTGCACCAGGTCCAACAGCCCTCTTGTTCTTTAGGAGTGTAAAAAGTGGGATTGTGCAGGAATAGATTAAAAACAAATTGTTCCAAATTTGTAAACTGGTAACTCTTTAGACTGGTGTCACTGTCATTGTAAATCAAGACTTTGTTAAAGTTAATAGCAGTATAAGTCTATTCACTCCATTACCTTTGTTTTTATCCTTGTGCAGTATTGAGAAGTTGTGATTTATTCTAGTTTATAAAGTATATCAATTCTAAGTTCTTTATCTTAAATTAACCCATTTCCACTCAATGAAGCTTTTAGACGCCCCCAAGAAAATAAGCTTTAAAAAATATTGTGGAAAATGAAGAAATTGCTTGTTACAATCAATTTCTTCATTATCCGCAATGTTTTCTACCCCAAAAGTGAAGACAGTCCTAATTTTCATAAGCTTTGAATTGTTGTCTGTAACTCGTTTCAATTTGGACCAGTCTAAAATTTTGCTATCTGGTAATGGGTTAAGTATTTTTGCTGTTGGAAATATCACAAAATCATGTCCTTAAAAACAAAAACAAAATTTATATTTTTTTCAGATTGAGTACAAACTCCCATTAGAGACACTTCGTCAGAAGATGTTACAAGTGACAATATGGAACCATGATGTTCTGAAGGAGAATGATTTACTTGGAGCTGTGTATATTAAGTTGAATGACTTGGATAATAACAAGACAATATCCAACTGGTACAAATTAGACAAGATACAGGTCACTGATTCTTACTGATAGTGCCTTTCAGAAAAATGTGACCGGTCAAGTGGAATGGGATTCTGTGAACTAAATATATGAAAAAAGAGATCAGAAATGTGTGGATTCAATTGACAGTTTGCTGGCCCTACCCTCTGAGCCCCAGAAGGAAGTTGATATTAACCCATTCCCACACAATGACACAAGCAATTTCTTCATTTTGAATAATCACTTCCACCCAGAAAGTTGAAAAAATCTAACATTTCATAAACTATAAATTATCATCTGCAACTCCTTTCAATTTGGACCAGTCTAAAATTTTGTTGTGTGGGAATGGGTTAAATGGGGGTAATTTGCAGAAGTTTTGATCTGTAACATTTAACAAAAAAGTAAAATGGTTTGTTGGTGACCTAAATGTCATAACTACAGCTCGAATAAGTTGTAATTACAACAAGAAAGTCACAAAACCAACAAAACTGAAATACATATATGCCGGCAAATGCTGGAGTTCAAAGTTCACAGCCGGTCTATATAAATAATTTGAATGGTAAATTGTTCTTGAAATTAACAGTCAAAATACATCAACTAGATCAAGTAATTTGATGATAAACGTACCCTAGTAATAATAGGGTTGTAAGTGCCTATACACTGTTAGCTCATTCCCACACAATGATGCTTTTAAATGCCCCTCAATATGAAAGCTTTGGAAAACATTGTGGAGAATGAAGGATATTGCTTGTTACAAGCAATTTCTTCATTAACCATAATTTTTTCTACCCTAAAAGACAAATATCATGAAGATTTCATTAACCTGATATTGTCGTCAGCATCTTCTTTGAATTTGGACTGGGCTAAAATTTTATCGTGTGGGAATAGGTTAGGCACTAAGACTTTGTATAATAAAGTAAGTACAGTCTGACCAGACTCAAAACTTTTTTGCAGTAGATCAATTGCTGGCCCCGCCCACTTGCTTTGTTATCTCCGCCTATTGACTGTGACAGGAAGTCACACTTTGATTTTAAACAGTGTTATTTTGAAAAATTTATGGCCAGTAGCTTGTTACTAAAAGGTAGTATAGTTGGTTAGCAACCTAAACATTGTAACTACAGCTTGAATAATCTGTAGTTACAATGTTTAAGTCGTCAAACCAACATAAAAAGTAAACAAAAAAGGCCACCAATGTTGGAGATCAAAACTCATTTCTAGTCGCAGTGAATTATTTCATTTGTCAACTTGTTATTTGATTGACAGCTGGATCGGCCAATTCATAGAAGGCTCGTTATTGCTGACAGGTTACATTTCAGTTAATTGGGTAATTCTTTCAGCCCATCCTTTATGTCAATGGCTCATTCTTCATAGTTATAAGAACAAAGGATTTTCTTGGCAAAGAGTGAAAACATGATTAGTAAAAAAGGCATCAATTACTAATATTAGCCCCATTACCACACCACCTTATATTTTTACAACCCTGAGGAATTATATCAACCCATTATGACACAAGCTGGCTTTTTGAGGAGCCCCCCTCCCCCCCCCCCCCCCAAAAGAAGAACTTTCAGGAAAACAATGCATTGTTACAAGCAATTTCTGCATTTTCATCATTGTTTTCTTTCCAGAATGACAGAGGTATTTGAGGTTCTATCAACCCGAAATGGTCATCTGCAACTTCTTTGAATACAGGCCAGTCTAAATTTTTTGGGTTTGGTAATGAGTGAAAGGAAAATTTGAGAAAAGGAGGAATTGCTTGTAACAAGCCATTCCTCCATTTCTCACAATATTTCGTATCCTACGTGGCACTTATTTCTCAATTTCAAGCCAAAATTTTGTCCTATTCTGTCCAAACTGAAAGGAGCAGCGGACTACAATTAAAAGTTCATGATATCATAAAACTCTTTATCTTTTGGGATAGAAATTAATGTGGATAATGAAGAAATTGCTTGTAACATTCAATTTCTTCATTATCCACAATGTTTTCCTGTTTTTTTCTTGAGGGGCATCTAAAGGTGTCATTGTGTGGGAATGGGTAAAAGAGTGTTTGTCGTTGTGCCAGGAGTGAAGGTTTTTGAGACATTTTCTTTTTCTTATTCTATGTATATATAATGGTCTGTGATATTGTTAACTTACTGAAATTATTTGTACATTTGTTATTCTTCCATTTATAGTTCTTTTCTGTGTAAATAAAAACTTGTATGTAGCATTTTAACCCAAGACAAAAGGTTGCAGATAACAATTTATGATGGATGAAATCCTTAAAGTTAGAAAACTTGGTGGGAAAGGAAGAAATTGCATATGACAAGCAATTTGTTCATTTTCCACATTGTTTTCTTGAACTCTTTTCTTGAGGGTTGTAGAATGCGGGATAGTGTTGGAATGGGTGAACTGTACAAATTAGTAGAATTAGGACCGATTCATCCTGTTAACCCTTTCCTGGCTTAACCCTGGTTTTTACGTCCCTGTGATTTTATAATAGAGAAAACATTGTAGAAAAAGAAGAAATTGCTTGTAACAAGCAATTTCTTCTTTTTCTACAATATTTTCTACCCAACTAAATGTTTTTCTACAAATTTAGTCCACTTTAAATTTTTGTCTGCAAGACCTTTGAATTTGGACAGGTCTAAAATTTTGCAAAACAGGAAAGGTTTAAACTCATGCGGGCAATCAATTTAGAAATACATTGTAATGTGTAATCTTTTAATATAAAATGTAATTGTGTTTATTTGATGGTTGTAAGAGGTACCTTATTTATTTTAGCTTTTAGTTTGTTTAAAAAAAACAAAATAGTTTTTAGAAAGTTCTGTTGTAAAAAGTGTTACAGGTAACATTTGAAAATATTACTTATTACATTTGTATTGAAAGGGTAGAAAACAACAAATTAGAAAAATGTTTTTCCTTTTTTCCCCCTTTTTTGTTGGTTAAATTAACTCATTTGCACACAGCACTGCTTTTTGACACCAATTAAGAAAAAATACTTGAGAAAACATCGTGGAAAATGAATAAATTTGCTTACAACAAGCAATATCATCATTTTCCACAATGTTTTCTACCCAAAGACAGATTTTCAAAGTTTCATCAACCTGAAATTGTCCATCTTCAACTTTTTATGCCCCCGCATCGATAGATCGGGGGCATATTGTTTTACCGGTGTCTGTCTGTCCATCTGTCTGTCTGCAAAACTTCAAAATAAACATTTTCCTATAACTTAAACCCTAATTAAGTGACAATGCTAATATTTGGTATGTAGATATGTCTCAACAAGGCGCAACTGGGGAAGGTCATTTCATCAAGGTCAAGGTCAAAATTTTAGCCCTTTTCCCTAAAATGTCACTCAAAAACTTAACCTGCCAACTAAACATTTTCCTATAACTTCATCCGTAATAGAGTGACAATGCTAATATTTGGTGTGAAGATAGGTCTCGACAAGTTCAGGTCAAAATTTAACCCTTTTCCCTAAAGTGTTACTCGAAAACTTAACCTGCCAACTAAACATTTTCCTAAACTTCATCCCTAATTAAGTTATAATGCTAATATTTGGTATGCAGTTAGGTCTCAACAAGGCGCAACTGGTGAAGGTCATTTCATCAAGGTCAGGTCAAAATTTAACCCTTTTCCCTAAAATGTTACTCAAAAACTTAACCTGCCAACTAAACATTTTCCTATAACTTCATCCTTAATTAACTTACAATCCTAGTATTTGGTATGTAGTTAGGTCTCAACAAGGCGCAACTGGGGAAGGTCATTTCATCAAGGTCAAGGTAAAATTTTTAACCCTTTTTCCTAAACATTACTCCAAAACTTAACCTGCCAACTAAAATATTAACCCTTTTCCCTAAAACAAAGGAAAAAAAAAAACCAATAAAAATCACCCTGTTTCGGGGGCATGTTGTTTCACAAACACATCTTGTTTAATTTGGACCTGTCTAAAGTTGAGTCTACTTGATATGGGTTAGATCTTATTTGCTCTTGCATATTAGTGGTGTATTTGCCTTTTCATGTCCCTTTGTTGTTCACCTCACATGAAGTGCCTTTAGGAGCTATTGCGGTTGCCAGATTTCAAAACTTCACAGAAATGATACTTGTGCATTGCTCCGCTGAAGAATTTCAAAGATTTGTATCATTGAATAACTCTGGTCATAGGCCAAGATCTTTGATATATTGGCATGGATTTCAAATTAATTTTGTACAATTGTTTTGCCTTTTGAAAAAAAACTTTTGAAAGATTAAACCATTCCCACACAACGAAGTTTAAGACCGATCCAATTCAAAGAAATTGCAGACAACAATTCAAAGTTTATGACATTTTAGAATTTTTCTAATCTCTGGGTAGAAAACATTGTGGAAAATTGATACACAACTGCTCAGGATATTTTTAACCCTTTCCTACATGGCAAAATTTTAGGCTTGTCCAACTTTAAAGGAGTAGCAGAGGACAATTTAAAATTTATGAAATTTTGGATTTTTATGCCCCCGCATCGATAAGATTGGGGGCATATTGTTTTACCGGTGTCTGTCTGTCTGTCTGTCTGTCTGTCCGTCTGTCTGTCTGTCTGTCTGCAAAACTTAACCTGCCAACTAAACATTTTCCTATAACTTCAAGCCTGATTAGGTTACAATGCTAATATATGGTATGTAGATAGGTCTCAACAAGGCGCAACTGGGGAAGGTCATTTCATCAAGGTCAAGGTCAAAATTTTAACCCTTTACCCATTTCGGGGGCATAGTGTTTCACAAACACATCTTGTTTCAACTTTCTGTGCAGAGAACATTGTATAAGATGAGGAAATTGCTTGTATCAAGCAATTTCTCCATTTTACACAATATTTTCTCATTTGTTTTTCCTGAGGGGCGTTCAAAAGCATCACTGTATGGGAATGGGTTAAGTGGCATTAGTTTCTCACAAATCCATCTTTTTTTTGCTTTACAACACCTTGAGCTAAATAGGACGCCAGCAGTTGGTCCTTTTTTTGTCTGCAAAGCACATACATTCAAAATGTTTTCCTTTCATAATGTAGTCAATATTGAACTGTTTTTCAGAATCTTAATTGTTAATCCAAAATCATTGATATGAAAAAAGCTATTTTATGCAGATCTGATGCTATGGACTGAGAGCCTGAAGAGAGAAGAGTTTATTAAGATGCCCATTTATTACTGGTTTTTAAACAAAAAGACTATGCTTTTATCCTGACTTCATTTCTGAAGCAAATTAAAATCATGTGACATATTAGGGCATCTGCTTGTGATACCTTGTAACATGTGTAACTTTTCAACTTGGCTGTTTTGGAATGAAAAATTGAGCAGCTATTGCATCCAATTGGGGTCATTGGGGTTGACAACTTTAACCTCTGTTAAAGACAAACTCTAGTTGATAGAGTTTTAGGTATATCTTGGGTAGAAAACATTGGGTAAAATGTTACAGGCAAATTCTCCCTTTTACTCTTTGTTTTCTGAAACACTGTTGTAAAATGAATATATTTGGGAATGAGATAAGTATCTGCTTGTCTATATTTAATCTATTTCATATTTTACTGTGTTGTGTACTCTGTCAAGTTTTGACTCAAAGGATGATGTTTTGTAAAGTTTTGACACAAATGATGATGTTTTGTCTCATGTTTTTGTATATTGATGTTTTTTAATGTATTTTTTCTTCAACCAACATGAAACAGTGGTTGTAATGACCCTCAGTTGAAAAAAAAAATGGGGGGGGGGGTATTTAGAAAAAGAGAAATGCTTATTTTCATCATAAATTTTCTTCATATAATCGTTTCTATCTTCTTTTAACTCATAACTGTTTTTCAAATTTTGGATTTTTCCAAATGCAAAAGGGTATCAGATGACATTATTTAGTAAGTACAAGCCAAAATGTAACCATCTTACATGATAGAAAATATTGTGGGAAAAAAAGAAATTGCTCAAATATAATAATTTTATCACATAGATGTAAAACTGTTGTATAGGAAATGGTTAACTTATAACTAGAGAAATAAATTAGAGACTGGTAAAAAAAATAAAATGAGGTTGCAGGCGACAATTCAAAGTATGTCTAAATTGACATATAAGATGATAGAATGTTTCTCTTAGATAAAATCTTTGGCAATCTGAAATTAGATAACCATGGGCAATATAGATAATTTCTTAGAAAAACCTTGTGCAGCTTCTAGCGGTCTCATATTTAGCTTAATTGACCTTGAAATTAATTAGAATGTTGGTGTGAAAGAAATCTAGAATGAGTTCGAAATTTGGTCTTATATTTTCACTTATTTAGCCTAAATATTGGTCAAAACTGATGTCTTGATAAAAACATGAATGAATCCGTAGAATTTGGTCATCTGGTGTAAAACACTAGCACAATACTTAGAAACACCTTGTTCACAATGTCAAGATATTTTCTACTCAACTGGCTTGAACATAGGTCGGATTGATTGTCTTGGCTGTAAACACACATGCAAAAAGATTTTGGACAATTATGGCCCTCATATTTGGGAAAGTTGTTATTAATCTGAAAATTTAAAAAGTTTATCTATAAATCAAGATTAAAAAACACTTGGAGGCCAGCGTATTATGGTTAGGAAATCCCTTTTATGAAGATACCATTTTCCTCAAAAAATGAAAGAATTGATGTTGATAAAGGCTTTTAGCATGAAATCTGTACTTGGACAAAAGTTTGTAAGTCAAGATTGTTTCAATGTTTCACGTTTGTAAAGGGTAAAATAACCTACACTTGTTGTAACTTTATCACTATTTTACTTTCTTCACTATTTTACTATAAAAAATACACAAGGATAGTCTGTGATCAAATTATTCTGGTTTAATAAACATGATTTTATCTTCTTGAAGGAGGGTTTGTGTTCGATTTTTAAAGCCTTCTAAAGGTCACAGTGTATTTTGGATAAAACCAAGCTATTCCTGTACCTATTGCTATAACCTTGTAATGGGTGTTGCTTGAACCAAAGAATAAGTGTTCACTGTCAAAAGACCAGTGTACTATCAAAGGTGGTAAAACCAAATTCAATTTTACCTACACTGATTTTATAGCTCACCTTGGCACAACATGATCATGGTAGGCTTTTGTGATCCAGTTGTGTCCGACATTGGTCGTCTGTTGTACATCAACTTCTTGTGTGCACCCTAGAAGCAACATTTTTGGATCAAATCTCTTGAAACTTGGTCAAAATGTTTGTCTCTGTGATATCTCAGTCAAATTCAAGACTGGTTCTCATGGGGTTAACTCTTCACCAGAAAACAGAATTTTAGACTGGTCTACATTGAAAGAATTGCAGATGATAAATTCAAATTGGGTCAAAAATGGAAAATAAGTGACCTAATAGGGTAGAAAATATTATGAAAAAGGGAGAAATTGCTCGTTATTGATTGTATTTCTTCAAGGTTTCGGAAAGCGTCATTTTGTGGTAATGGTTTAAAAACTAGGTCACTAGGTCAAATCTTAGAAAACATTTTGTGCACAATAGATTTTTGTCTCGAAAGTCTTGATATTTGGTCAGAATGTTTGTCTCCATATCTCCAGTTCAATATTGGGTTGTATGCGATAAGTAAGAAGGACAGATCTTGGAAAAGACTTCCTTGCTATGCATACACCACACTTCTGTTATAGTATCCATAAAAATGAGAAGAATGTCTGATCAGTTTTAATTTCTGAGACAAGAATTTGATTACAGGTCTGAACTGGTCGAGGCAAACTAAGCTCTCCTATGGTATTTTACTACTGTTGTCATCAACTAAGGTGAGTGCTTTAGGGCTAATGGCAAAACCCTCGTGATTGCTATAGAATTAAGTGTCATCCACACACAAGAACTTGGACATTTTGTAAAATCTATTATTATGAGAGATATGAGATCCTCTCTGAGTGGCAAATATATTTAAACAAATAAGACAGATAAATCTTGGTGCATTTTTCAAAAGAGTTGTGCCCCTTTGGTTACAACTTTGAATCTCAAATGTGGCACCCACATGATCTGCTCTTGTTTGATAAAAATGATTTTTTTATCAAATTTTTGCTAACTATCAGTAAGCTCAAATGCTCAGCCCCACTGGAATGTCACTGAAGGCTAACTGAATTTATTTCCGACAAGAGTTCCAGTCCAAACTTAAAGAAGTTGCAGACGATTCTTCAAACTGTGCTAAAATTTAAAAAATAAGTGCCAAAAGAGGTAGAAAACATTGTGAGAATAAAAGAAATTGCTTTTATAAGGATTCCTTTGTATGAAGAGGTCTTGGTGACATGCAAAATCCGGAGATTAAACATATTAACATTAAAAAAGTTACCTCCCTTATATTTCCCGCCGGATTTTTGTAAACATTTCCATGCGTAGAGGATTTTCGTCGTTTATGAAAATGTCTGGCGGACAAACGAAGATCTCAGGATTTTTCTCCACCAAACGACCCGCGGAAAATCAGGTATTGTATGCACTAAATCTGGGAAGCTCCTAACTGTGAGATTATTACAATAAAAATGTTCATCTCTGCGATTATTCGGTTTTCCTAGCTGCGATATTGTAGCCCTCTTTCTGATAATCTGCTGGCGAGGGTTAGGGTTAGCCCTAACCCTCGCCAGCAGATTATTAGAAAGAGGGCTACGATATCGCAGCTAGGTTTTCCCGGGTTATCCCAAGATCGCGGCAATAGTAAAACATTCAACGTTTATCCGTTGAATACTTATCCGTGGAAAAATAAGTAAAATTAAGTAAGTTTAACGGTAACCCTTTACTTTTTTTCAAAATTCTAGACTTGTTCAAATGAAAAGGATAAGCGATCATCAAAATTTCACCCTCACATATGAAAGAAAACAATGTGGAAAAAGATGAAATTGCCTTTTACAGTAACAACAATTATTTCATATTTTTCCACAATGCTTTAAGCATAATATCACAGGAAAAAATCCGGAATTGTATTGGAAATGATGAACCCCTTTTCACTAGCAGACTTGAACATTTATGTTAAATTCATGGAAATACCGGCTTGCAGGTTGCATATTCAAACATCAATGTAAATATCAACTGGTTTAAACAGTGATGTATGCAACATATAGAATTATAGCTTCACCAATTGATAGTTTTGGAACTAGGAAAAAATGTATTGCAGATTTTATTGAGTCTGCGTAATGCATAAGAAAAATCAATATAATCTCAATGGAATTAAAGGATGTTGTCTGCAGAATTTGATCTTGCAGACAACATCCTTTAATTCCATTGAGATTATATTGATTTATAATGCTTAAAGCATTGTGGAAAAATATGAAATAATTGTTGTTACTGTAAAAGGCAATTTCATCTTTCTCATCATCAATTGACCCTCTACCAAAATACTTCAAAGAATCACTGTTTTCTGAAAATTAACCCTTTTCTTTGTGATCCCTGATATTAAATAGAATTAAAGAAGGAAATCTTTAAAAATCTTCTTCTCTCAAACTATAAGGCCTAGATCTTTGATATTTGGTACATATCATCTATTGACCCTCTACCAAAATACTTCAAAGAATTACCATATTCTGAAAATTAGCCCTTTTCTTTGTGATCCCTGATTTTACATAGAAATAAAGAAGGAAATCTTTAAAAATCTTCTTCTCCAAAACTATAAGGCCTAGAGCTTTGATATTTGGTATACATCATCATCTATTGACCCTCTACCAAAATACTTCAAAGAATTACAGTATTCTGAAAATTAGCCCTTTTCTTAGTGATCCCTGATATTACATAGAAATAAAGAAGGAAATCTTTTTAATTTTTCTCCCTAAACAAAAGGCCTAGAGCTTTGATATTTGGTACAAATCATCATCTTTTGACCCTCTACCAAAATACTTCAAAGAATCACTGTATTCTGAAAATGAGCCCCGTTCTGGGCAATCCCTGATTTTACATAGAATAAAAAAAGGAAAACTTTTAAAATCTTCTTAACCCAAACTATAAGGCCTAGAGCTTTGATATTTGGTACATATCATCTATTGACCCTCTACCAAAATACTTCAAAGAATTACCATATTCTGAAAATTAGCCCTTTTCTTTGTGATCCCTGATATTACATAGAAATAAAAAAGGAAATCTTTTAAAATCTTCTTCTCCCAAACCATAAGGCCTAGAGCTTTTATATTTGGTACAAATCATCTATTGACCCTCTACCAAAATACTTCAAAGAATTACCGTATTCAGGAAATTAGCCCTTTCCTTTGTGATCCCTGATATTACATAGAAATAAAGAAGGAAATCTTTTAAAATCTTCTTCTCCCAAACCATAAGGCCTAGAGCTTTGATATTTGGTACAAATCATCATCTATTGACCCTCTACCAAAATACTTCAAAGAATTACTGTATTCTGAAAGTTAGCCCTTTTCTTTGTGATCCCTGATATTACCTAGAAATAAAGAAGGAAATCTTTTAAAATCTTCTTCTCCCAAACCATAAGGCCTAGAGCTTTGATATTTGGTACATATCATCAGCCATTGACCCTCTACCAAATTACTTAAAAAAAATAGCCCTTTTCTGTGTAATCCCTAATTTTAGTTTGGAATAAATAATGATATCTTTGAAAACCTTCTCTTAAACCATTAGGCCTCATCATACTCAGGGGAGTGATTAAGGACTATCATGGTCCTCTTGGGTTTTTTTTTCTTACAGATCCAAGGTCAAGGTCACAATTCAAGGTCATAGGTCAAAATTGAATTTGTCCACAGCATAGCTCCTTCAATTATAGATGAATTTAAAAATAACTTGGCAATAAATAATAATATATTGTTCTCTATTATGAATAGATGTACCATTTGAAAAAAATCCAAAAAAACAGATAGCTCCAAGGTCAAGGTAAATGTTCAAGATCATACGTTGAAATTAAGCATTTCCTGAGTATAGCTCTATCAATTATGGATGGATTTTGAAATAGCTTTACACAATTATTCACTAGCATGAGTAGATGGGCAATTTAAAACAAATCTTCAGATAGCTACAAGGTCAAAGTCAAATCCTGAGGTGGAAAGGTAAAAATAAGCATGTCCAGAGCATAGCTTCTTCAATTATAGAATGATTTCAATATAAATTGGCACAATTGTTCTCAGTCATGAGAAGATGTGCTATTTTGGATGAAAGAAATTGGATAGTGTCAAGGTCAAATGTTGACAATAGCCATGTGTGAAGCATAGGTTTTAAAGTTATGGATTGAATTCAAAACATCTTTACACAATTGTTCTCTTTCAAAGTACAGTCAATTACCTATACCTTGAACTTCAGGGGAATTATCAGAAAACTTCAATGTATAGATAGTTTGACGTGTAGGTGGTTTGATATTTTCCATGTATGACCAAAAATGGTGACGAAATACAGTCAGTAAATATGGCCACAATTGGTACTAGTATGATTATCTAATCGAACAAAAGATATCATGAAGATGTATTTATCCTTATTTCTTTTATTAAATTCTTATTATTATCACTCGAAGCTAGAGCTTTGTTTAGACTTGTCTTGCTTTTTTAGGTCACCTGACTGAAGGTCATGATGACCCTATTGCGATCGTGTTGTGTCGCTCGTTGTGCGTAAACATGTTACTTTTTTTACTTCTTAAGAACCCTTGGATGGATTTCAACCAAACTTGGCAGGAAGCATCCTTATGGGAAGGCGCTTCAGATTTGTACACGTCGTGGAGTTATCTCCCCTTGGGGCTCCATAAAGGGCAAAAAAGGGTACATCTTTGAAAATCTTCTTGTTATGAACCAGCTGTCAGATAAGATTCATTGATATTTAGCGTCTATAGGGCAAGGACTATCAAGTTTGTACAAGAAAAAAAAAATCTATCAAGAAATGGTCATGCTGGGGGGGGGGGGGGGCAAAGATGGATTTTGCACTTAAGCTTACATAGTGACAACTTTGAAAATCTTTTTCTACCAAACCAAACCAAAAGACCTATAGCTCTGATATTTGGTATCATCTAGTGGTACTCTAATGTATAAATTATAACTCCAGGGTCAAAATTAGCCCGTTCCCAGTTTATTATAGGCTTACATAGTAAAAATTTAAAAAAATATCTTCTTCTCCCAAACTAGAGGGCCCAGAGCTTTAATACTTGGTATGTAGCATCATATGGTGAACTTCTATCAAATTGTATAAATCATGGCCCCAGAGACAGAATTAGCCCATTTCCTGACGTCACAAGTTTTACAAAGGGCTTATATAGTGAAATTTTTATCCCAATTAGGAGGGCCTATAACTTTGATATTTGGTATACATCATCATCTCGTGGACCTCTATCAAGATTGTAAAAATTATTGCCTCAATATTAAAATTATCCCATTCTAGGATGTCACAAATTTAACATAGGCTTATATTGTGAAAACTTTAAAAATCTTCTTCTCTCAAACAGATAGGCCTAGAGCTTTGATATTTGGTATGTAGCATCATCTGGTAGATCTCCATCGATATTGTATGAATTATGGCTCTAGGGTCAGAATTAGTTTGTTCCAAGATGTCCCAAGTTTAACATAGGCTTGTTTAGTGAAAATCTTCTTCTCCCAAACTAAAAGGCAAAGAGCTTTTATATTTAGTATGTAGCATAATCTGATGGACTTTTATTTGTTTTAGTGCTCTTTAGACTCAGGTGACTGATAAGGCCCTATGGGCCTCTTGTTTGTTTGTTTTTTCTTCCATTATTGCTTACTCTTCATGCGGATTGCTTAGTTTAACAATTTTCTCTTTGCTGTCGAAATAACCCAAGGGTCAGCCCGTATTGGTTCCTTCCTTTAGCCTGTCATGTTGGTCAAAGTTGCTGGCCATCCCCTTAGTAGACCAGGACCAGGTTCGGCACCAAACATGTCCTGTATGGGCGTTAGATGTCTCTTTTGTCATTGTAAAGTTCCATTGTAACATTGTCTGCACTTCACCCAAAATCTTTCAAATTACCAGCTGGCAGACAAACAAACAAAATAAAATAAGCAATTGATATCCAATACGTAACACACTTATCTCTTAACTGCTTTTACGGGTCGAAACTTGTGAAAAACTCAGTTGATTGCAAATTTTGACCACTATGACTAAGCTGTGTCTTATAGAGGTGAGAATACATGCAAACAATAATGATGGGACTTTGCAATTGATTCGACATAGGGGTTGTTTATGAGGTAAAGCGAATGATGTATGGAGGTTCAAATACATCAAATTAAAGGGTAATAAGATCGGGACTTTAGAATAACTTTGATGTAGGGAGAACTGCGGCTAAGAGATATTCGAGGTAAAAGTATTCAACTAGATGTGCAATTTGAATAAAATTTTCAGAAAACTCTAAGGTCAAGGATCAAGGTTTAACATGAAACTTTAGCATTTGCAGAACATAGATCCTTCTTTTGAAATAACTTTACACAATTCATTATTGTTGTCTTTCATAAATAGAGGTGCCATTTGAAAATTAATTCATATAGTTCCAAGGTATAGGTCACATCTCAAGATCAAACATTTAAATTGAGAATATCTAGAGCATAGCTCCTTCAATTATTGATGGATTTCAATACAACTTGTCCCAATTGTTCTCAGTCATGAGCAGATGATTAAATAATTAAAATCAAGCATGTCTGGAGCATAGCTCCTAAAATTATGGATTGATTTGGAAATGATTTTGCACAAGTGTCCTCTTTTGTGAGTGGATGTGCAATTTGAAACAAATACTCAGATAGCTCCAAGGACAAGGTCACAGCTCAAGGCACAACCTGCTCAAGGTGAGCTTTTGTGATCATGTTTTGTCCATCATGTGTCGGAAAGCGTCATAAATTCCTTAAACACCTTCTCTTCAGAAACCACTGGGCGGATTTCAGCCAAAATTTGCGAAATGTTCCTTGGGTGACCCTTCTCGAAAGATGTTCAAGGAATTTTGATATATGCCCAAATATGGGCGTGGCAGGGCAGGGCAGTTTTTGACTTTGAAATCTTTAAACATCTTCTCCTTGGTAACAATTAGGCCATTTTCAATCAAACTTGCCATGGATGTTCCTTGGGTGACCCTTTTCAAAAGTTGTTCTTGAAATTTGATTTTCACCCAAATATGGGCATGGCAGGGCGGGGCAGTTTTTTACTTTGAAATCTTTAAACATCAACTCCTCAGTAACCATTGAGCCAATTTCAACCCAACTTGGCAAGAATGTTTCTTGGGTGATCCTTTTCAAAATTTGTTTGCAAAATTAAGATTTACACCAAATATGGGTGTTTTTGACTGAAATCTTTAAACATCTTCTCCTAAGTAACCATTGGGCCAATTTCAACCCAACTTGGCATGAATTTGCCTTGAGTGAGGTTTTTCAAAAGTTGTTCACAAAATTTTGATTGATGCCCAAATATGGGCGTGGCAGGGTTGGGCAGTTATTGCCCTTTGCAAGTCTTAAACATTTTCTCCTCAGTAACTATTGAGCCAATTTCAACCAAACTTGGCATGAATGTTCCTTGGGTGATCCTTTTCAAAAGTTGTTTGTGAAATTTTGATTGATGCCCAAATATTGGCGTTGCAGGGCTGGGCAAGTTTTTACTTTGAAATCTTTAATGTCACAACTTAAGGTGAAACATGCCCGTGTTCTTTCAAGTTTTTTTTCAGTCATCTTAAATTAGTCAGGTGAGTGATGTTAGGGCCATTCTGGCCCTCTTGTTTAACGACTTTAATCAATTATTATACTACAACAATATCACTTAGCTGATTATTTAATTAACAATAATATTCTACAAACATGCAAATTAAAACATGTAAACTATATAATCAATCCGTTTCCACACAATGACTCCTTTATATGCCCATCAAGAAAAAAAGCTTTGGAAAACATTGTGGTAAATAAGGATAGTGCTTGTCACAAGCAGTTTCTTCATTATCCATAATGTTTTCTAACCAGCAAGATGAAAAAATCTTAGATTTCATAAACTTTGAATTGTTGTCTGCAACTCCTTTGAATTTGAACAAGTCCAAAGTTTTGTTGTTTGGGAATGGGTAATCAATCAGTTAATCATTGAATTGACATAAGTATTACCATCTTGAGGCAAAAAAGTCTGATGAAAAAGAACTGCCACTATCTTTCAATTTTACTGAAATCAACTAAATCACTTTAAATAGTCTCTTGATACCTAATATTCACTTTTAACACATAAATATATTTCTGCAATAATTTGTTACATTTTTTTTCAGCAAGTTTATTGACTTTTGGGATACCCCTTTAAAGGATTTCATCAAAATGAACTCACATTATCACATTGTTGTATAAATCAGATATAAGCTCAATGATGTTATCAGCAATCTCTCTGGGTTTTTAATTGGTCGTAGACCAATTTATATAACCATAAACTCGAGACTGTGTCGCTGCAATTTACCAAAACTGCCTTTAGCCCAACTGGACGTATATTCTGACGGGAAAACGGAAAAAAATCATTTGATTTTACAAGTTAAGAATTATCAAAATCCGCTAGTGATGAACGCAAATAACCAACCCTTTCTTTCAATCATATTGAGGTGTAAACAAAGATGATACTGCCACTCAATTATTTTCCAGCCATAAGTTAATCAAAGTACTGAAAGTTCTTCTGGAGAGCAAATTTGATTATTATGCTTTCAAGCTGTCAAAAGAATTCGCCCAAAGAATAGTATCAATTGATATTTACTTTGATTATAAACAGCACTGTTTAGGAACTTGTTAATTTCTGCCTAGAAAAAGAGAGGGTTTCGAAATTTCATGAACCTGCTGTCAGCATTTGTTCTTAAACTTAAGTTATCATATTTCCATAATTTTCTGTTTTGGCTTTATAAAAAAAGCTTGCAGGGATGATCTAACCATGACTGTTTAACAATCGAGAATTTTTAAACATTTAGTTTTCACAGAAAGTTGCTTTTTTGTCGGTACCAATGTTGCTTCAATGTCTTAGTTTGTGTAAAATAATATTAGTTCTAATTAACATTCACAGAAATATTATACACTAGGATAGAACCTACGTGTTGTGAAAGTAATAGAAATTAAAGTCCAATTTCTCAGTGATGACCAATTACAGTGCGTACTGCACTTTGATTGATTCACTGATTATTTCAATTACGCTGATGTTCATGATGACAACATTCTGGAAGGAGTCCAATAAGTTGAGATACATTGTGCTGTCTCATCCGGCCCTTTCCAAACGAGCGACATCTGCCGGGGCCTGAAAATTAACCAGTTAATCATAGCAATGAGAGCTCAAAGAGCATATTATAAAATTCTGACATTTAGCTCAATTAACCCATTCCTACACAATCCCCCTTTTTAGGCAACTCAGAAAACAATCTTAAAAGCAATAAGTAAAATGAAGAATTCACTTGTTTCTTAGCAATTTCTTTATTATCCACAATCTTCATTGCAAATTGCATCCCAAGAAAATGTTGTTGGCTTTCATAGCAAACATATAATCAGGTGCCGCTATAGTTCAGTAGATTGCAAGCTACTCTCTTTAACCCTTTTCCAATTTTTAGCTCCACTGGCTGAACGCCAGCGTGCTATTGTCATGGTATTGTGTCTGTCATGCGTGTGTGCGTGCATGCGTCCGTCCGTCCGTAAACTTTTACTTTAAAATCCTCTCCTCTGAAAGTACTGAATGGAATTCAACCAAACTTCACAGAAATGATCCTTGTGTGACCTTCTATCAGATTCCTTCAAAGATTTTTAATCGGTTGAAAAACATGGCTTAAATGGGCAGGGCTATTTCCATATACGTTGAAACCTTTAAGAATCTTCTTCTCAGGAACCTGTTGATGGATTTCAACCAAATTTTACAGGAATGATCATTGGATGGCCCGTTATCAGATTCCTTGAAAGAATTTTGATTGGATGAAAAACATGGCTTTAATGGGCAGGGCTTATTTCCATATATGGTAAAACTTTTAAAAATCTTCTTCTAAAGAAACCAATGGATGGATTTCAAAAAAAATTTACAGGAATGATCATTGGGTGACCCTTTAAAGAATTTTGATCGGAAGAAAAACATGGCTTTAATGGGCAGGGCTAATTTCCATATATGGTGAAAGCTTCAAAAATCTTCTCGGAACATTGTGTATCAATTTCAACCAACTTTCACAGAAGCTATCCTTATTAAAATGATTTTTGATCAAATGAAAAATATGGCTTTAATGGGCAGGGCTAATTTCCATATATGGTATATACTGAAAACTTTGAACATTTCTCAGAAACCTGTTGATGGATTTAAGAAAATTTTTTACAGGAATCATCCTCAAATAACTGTTTGTCAGATTCCTTCATCTAATTTTGATTGGTTGAGAAACATGGCTATTATTGTGGTGGCTTTTAATAGCCATGTCCATATATGGTATACAGTGAAAATTTTGAAATTTTGTTTATACATTTTCAACTAATCTAGTAAATGAATTTTACATAACTTTACTTGACTTTTTTAAAAACAATGAAAAATCTGAAATGCTTCTCTAGAATTATTTCAAAGATTTTAGTGACTTAGATTAATTTTCCATATATTCATGAAAAGAAAATAATCTGCTTAATCTGTACATTCATGTGGAGAGATACAGGCACTAAAGTGCTTCTAGTTTTAATCATATACAACATGAAGGTTACTTTTTGAATTTAATATGTTGATTCACTGTGTTGAATTAAATGGCATTAAAGGTAGGTATCGATTTTTTTTTTTTCATGTTACAGATTATAATTATTTTATTTCCTCTCGTATACTATTTGAATACAATATGCCAAAAAGTAGTTTTGCAAAAATCTGAGGTTGCTTGTCAGAAAAACGCAGGGTATTTCCTTAATAGCCTACGTGGGCTATTAATCTATTTTAGATTAATCCGAGACTGTTGCAAGGAATATATGATCATTCAGGTGGTGAGAATAACCATTTGAACATTGAATTTAGTTTAAATTACATCACACCAACGTCATGGTTAGGTCATCAGGAGTTCTGTTCGCTAGCCGGTCTTTACTTCTGTAAAGATCAGTCCCAAACTGTCAAGCTTTATTACGAAAATAAACATTTACCTTAGTTTTGCGCAAACCCTTTCATGTGACATGAATTAGGACGTTGGCTGTTTCGCTGGTAAATTTGTTACCTTCAGTTGACTTTAGGTCATATGCAAATGAGGTCATTCAATGTTGACAGCCGAATTCGGTGATATCTAAAAATAACCTGGAATTACGCTGAACCTTTCCGATATAACCACATAAAGTCACTTTAGGCCTTTTAGATTACCACCAAGACAATACCTGACTCAACTTAAAATACTAAATGTTCATTTGAGTGTATTTTTTGGCACTTGGTATTTTTTTAGCTCACCTGAGCACAACATGCTCCTCCTAAACCATAAGGCCAAGAGCTTTGAAATTTGGTACATATCATCACCTATTGACCCTCTACCAAAATACTTCAAAGAATTACTTAACTCTTAAAATTTACCCTTTTCTGTGCAATTCCAGATTTTACAAATGAAATCTTAAAAAATCTTCTCCTAAACCATAAGGCCAAGAGCTTTGATATTTTGTATATATCATCACCTATTGACCCTCTACCAAAAACCTTCTTCTCCCAAACCATAGGGCCTAGAGGTCTCCCAAACCATAAGGCCTAGAGCTTTTATATTTGGTGTGTATCATCACCTATTGACCCTCTTCCAAAATACTTCAAAGAATTACTGTATTTTGAAAATTAGTCCTTTTCTGTGCAATCCCTGGTTTTACAACGGAATCAAGAAGGAAATCCAAAACCATAAGGATAGAGCTTTTATTTGGTACATATCCTTATCTATTGACCCTTTACCAAAATACTTAAAAAAATAATTGTTTTCCGAGAATTAGCCCTTTTCTGTGCGATCCCTGATTTTACAAAGGAATAAAGAATGATGTATTTGAAAATCTTCTTCTCCCTAACTATTAGGCCTAGAGCTTTTATATTTGGTATGTATCATCAACTATTGACTCGCTACAAAATACTTTAATGAATTACTGTATTCTGAAAATTAGCCCTTTTCTGTGCAATCCCCAATTTTTGATAGGAATAAAGAATGATATATTTGAAAATCTTCTTCTCCTAAACCATTAGGCCTAGAGCTTTTATATTTTGTATGTATTGATGTCTATACTTCAAAGCATTACCTTATTCAGGAAATTAGGGTTATATGGTGGGATCATCAATATACCTAGGATTAAAAGAGAAAATCCTTAAACATTTTCTCCAAAATAATTTGACAGAAGGCTTTGCTATTTTGTATATATCATAAATCCATGAACCATCATACTCAGGGGAGCGATTTAGGACCATCATGGTCCTCTTGTCTTATTTAGGTTTCAGAAACCATGATACCTCCCTTTAATGCTTAGTACAGTTTTTGATTGATCTCTACAGAATTGAAGACCGGCTACCGAACATAACTTGTGATGACGTAGGTATACGTAAATTCAAACTGAATGCGAGATTTCAACGGTTATAAGTAATATGTGACTGATCCAATATTCATTGCAACTGTCTCGGCTTAATAAAAAAATAGATTAACCTGCGTAGGCTATTAGGGAAATACCCCGGATTATTCTGATAAACGACCTCTGACTTTCTCAAAACTACTTTTCAGATTATTTTATTAAAATGATGTATGAAAGGGAATAATAAAAATTAAATTCCGTGACATGAAAAAAACCCATTGATACCTACCTTTAAATGACAACAACACATTTTGGGGGGGGGGGGCAAAATCAATTCAGTCATATACATGTATCACATAAGTATTAAAAAAATGCTTTAAACATTACAAAACAATGTATTTATCATCATAATGAGATATTTGTATAATTTGGTATTCATTTGGTAATTCAGGAATGATTTGGTATTTCCATGCACCCCAATACTATTTTATAAAAACATTCAATTTTACCAAATTAATTATTGATACTGGCTTAAAGTAGCTCTTGCACAGAAAGAAGAGTTTAGGCTCTCAATTTTCAAATTTCTAGGTGGTGATTAAGCTGACATTGGATATGCGAGTACATGACTTTAAAAAAAAGAAAGAAATGAAGCAAATATATATGGTGTTACAAGACGCCAAATAAGTCAGTAAAGTACAACCCGGATGGGATAGGAATTCATCGACTAAATACGCTGTATGCACCAAAAGTTAGTTTTAGTTTCCATGGCATATCAATTACATCATCAGCTTCCACTAGCAATACAGTTGTTAGTGACATCATCGGAAGACAAAGAACCTTTCCTGATTAATTTCGATGTTTCAAAGTAGGGCATTCAGAATATACCAATATTAATTTATGAAAACATTCAATTCCATTTGAGTAATTCATATTAGATCCAATAATGAAACTTAAATTTTAACCCTTTAATCCCTGAATATTCCTGTTTTGAGAAGAGGTAAAGACAAAGATAAACCTGCACATAAGTGCAGCCTGATCTTTGTCTACACCTCCTGTTTGTCCCACTAGGCCAGAGTTATCTAAATAATCAATTTTCAAAAGAAATATTGACCCTCATTATGACCTTCCAGTGCTGTCATTCTATTGATTTTAAAACAATTTTATATAGGATTTTAATTCAGCATGACAAGGGTTAAGATTACATTTCAACTTTTATGACCTGTTAACAAGCTTGATTTGGCCTAAAATTGATACGACATGTGGGTGAACAACATATATACAACTGGCAAGTAAACATGAACATTGTTTAACCCTTTACTGTTTTTTTTTTTTGAACTATAGACTTGTCCAAATTGAAAGAGGTTGCAGACAATAATGAGAATAGAATGCAATTTGAAATGAAGCCATTTCTTCTTCCACAATATTTTCTCAAGTAAAAATTCACAGTGACGTAAAATTCCAGGTTTGTACAGGAAAAGGTTAATACCAGATTAACACCAACTCTTAGTGTAGTTTGTTGTGTATTTTGTTATAATAATTAACGGAAATAATTTTATTGAAGATGTTAGGTTACAATATATTATAAATAAATTAGTCAAGAATTTCAGAGAGATCACTGGATTCAGGCGGAAGTCGAGTTAAATAGAAAGAAAACAATATAGCCAAAAAAATCCATGGAAAAGGTTAAAACATTGCCAATACATGAACATTTACAGTATCTCAGGTGAGAGATCCAGAGCAATGATGGCCCTCTTGTTTTCTTTATGGCATCAAAAAAGCGGTATTGCGTGGAAATGATTCATTAAGCATAAATTTTTGACTTGTATACAGTTTACATTATTGAATAACAGGTTCAAAGCCCAACACCAAAAAGTCTAAAGTCAGACCATTCCCAAACCTCGCCTAATAAGGAAAATGTTGATGCTAATATAGAAAAGAATACAGAGGTCACGACCCCAGGGAAAAATGGAAGTACAGACCAAGAGGCTGGAAACTCAAGCTTCAGTCCAGAGCAGAAGAAAAGAATGGAAGATAATAGACTGATTGCTGTGGCCAAACTTATGGAAAAACAAACCTGTGGTCTCTACAGAGATGTAGGCCTGTCATGGCTAAAAGCCTTAGAGGGAGAATTCAAGAAACCATATTTCCAAAAGGTGAAAACTTTGTATTTTTTTTTACAATCAACAGTATTTTAACCCACTGCCAAACTTTCAGGAATGTTTCTTAGGTTATTATTTTCAAAAATGGTTGTGAAATTTTGGTTGCCTCAACAAATACAGACCTTGCCGGGTGTGGCATGTTTCAATTTTAAATGTGTAACAACATGTCCCTTTAAACTGCTGGGCAATTTTGAAAAAATCTGCCTTAAATGACTCTTCTTGAATTGCTCATTTAATAAAAGTAGTTTTAGGCTTTATTCATTTTGAAATCTTAACCTATTCTTATACAATGATGCTTTTAGGCGCCCCTGAGGTAAAACAATTGGGAAAACGTGTAAATATGAAGAAATTGAAAAACAAGCAATTTCTTTATTTTACACAATGTTTTCTACCCATAGAGTTTAAAAAATCTGAAATTTTATAAACTTTTAACTGACGTCTGCAACTCCTTTCAAATTGGACCAGTCTAACATATTGCCATCAGGTTATGGGTTAAATGTACAAATGTATTTTGTGAAACCACTGAGCCATGTTTATATTAGGTGAGCACCCCAGGCCCATTCTGGCTGTCTTGTTCTAACATAGACTTAGGAGTCACCAGTTTGCTGTTATGTATGTACTTATCCATAAATTATTTTAACCAATTACCAGACGACAAAATTTTAGACTCACTGGTCAAAATTGAAAGGTTTTGCAGAGGACAATTTTAAGATTATGAATTTTTAGATTTTTTCAACTTTCTGTGACAAGCAATTTCTTCACTTTACACAATGATTTCCCCAATTTTTTCTTGATGGGCATCAAAAGGCATTGTTTGGGAAAGGGTTAAACAACCTTGTCTTATGCAAATTGTATGATTTGATCTACTTCAAGCATATGACTATTGCACAGCACCAAAATGTAAGTCTTATCTCATTTAGAATAGGACATTTGAAATTATGCAAAATCTGTAAAATCTCAAAGTCTCAAAAAGGGAGATTATGTCACGGGAAAACGAGTCTAGGTTAATCCTGGGTATGAGTTTTTTCTTCTGCTTTCCCTCTATTGTTCAAAGCTATATTTTTCTAGTATGATTGTGAGGTTACGTGAACAGAAAAAAATGGACAAGATCCATATTTCATCAAGAAATACTGTTATATTGGCCAGTTAAAAATTTGGTAAAGAGAAAACTGGTTCCTAAGTTTTCTACTCAAAGATGTTTGGAAAAAGGATTACTTCAACCTTTTTGTGTTTTGCATAATTGTAGTCCAAATTCAAAGGTTTTGCAGAGAAAAAAGGTAAAGTGGATTTGATTTGAAAAATAACCATTCTGTAGGGTAGAAAGTGGAAAAAGAAGAAATTGCTTGTAACAAACAGTTTCTTCTTTTTTTACACTGTTATCTCAATTAAAAATCAGAGGGATGTAAAACCAGGGATTGCATAGGAAAGTGTTAACTTATACCAGAGCTTGTGCTTGCCCTTGAAAATAGGAGTTGTCAAAATAATTGCTTGGTGTATGTGTGTTACTAACAAATTTCCAAATTTGGCCAGAATATAACTTCCACAATTGTAGATGGGTTTTAAATTTCCTAGGAACAATTGTTATTCTTCATAAGTAAAATGCTTGAAAGAATTATTTGGATAGCTATCAGGTCAAGGTCACTGCTCAAAATCAAATATTGAAGTTTTTAAAACTTGAAGTCCTGAACATAACTCTTTCATTTATAGATGGACTGCAAAATAAATTGACACATGTGAACATGTTAACCCAATTTTATTTAGGGCTGTCAAAAAGGTGCAGTTGTGTAGGAATGGGTTAATTAGAATCTCATCTTTTATTTTCAGCTTGGAAAGTTTGTTGAGACAGAGAGACAGAAGAACAAAATATTTCCTCCTGCGGAAAATGTCTTCAGTTGGACAAGAGCTTGTAGTGTAGAGGATGTAAGAAAGAGTTATTGTGAAAAAACATAAGCTTGTGTATTCTCTTGTTCTTGCAGTACTGGTTGATTCTTCTTATCAATAGAAATATGTATACGCCACTGCCATAGTGCATTGGTAGCGTGTAGGAATCCTAATCATGGAGTCCCTTCAATCCCTGGCTTCAGCGAATATCCTTTCCAACATTTGTCCCCCACAAATCGGTGGATAATCTTAAATATAAGAGGGATTAGCCACTCAGAAAGAATGTTGTGGTACTGCAATTTCTTCAATATCCGTAAAGTTTTCTCACCCCAAAAGACAAAGATTTTCTAAATTCCACTAATTAAAAACTATCATCTGTTTTGGCGAAGGGGATACAGTAATGGTCTCCTTCCGTCATTAAGCTTGTCCAGAGCGTATCTCCTAAAGTATAAATGCTTTCAACTTGCAACTTCATAGGTGAATAGATCTCTTTAAGGAGGAATGCAGTGCACAAGAACCACTACCCTTGGATGCATAATTTTGGAGTTTTTGCCCTTGGTTACTTTAAAGACTTAGATTTTGTCCAGGGCACATCTCTGAAAGTATACTGGTAATAGATACTTGAAACTTTATAGGTGGATAGATCTCGTTCAGGAAAGGTGCAGTGTACAAGAATCACAACTCTTGCTTAAATAATTTTGGAGTTATTGCCCTTTGTTATTGTAAAGACTCATAGGTGGATAGATATCATTAGGGAGAAGTCCAGGGCACAAGAACCACAACTCCTGCTTGCATACTTTTGATTTAATTGCCCTTTGTCGTTTGAAAGACTAGGATGTGGTCTGGAGCATATCTCTAAAAATATAAAAGCTATTAATTTGAAACTTCATAGGTGGTTAGATCTCGTTGAGGAGAAGTGCAGTGCACAAGAACCACAACTCTTGATTGCATTGTTTTGGAGTTATTGCCCTTTGTTGTTTTTAAGACTTAAATTTTGTCCAGAGCATATCTCTTAAAGTATAATATCTCTCATCGCTCTCATCGACTAGAAATGCAGTGCACAAGAAGCCTAAATCTAACTGGCTTCATTTTCCAAGATGTCTGCAACTCCTTTGAGATTGGCCCATCTATGTTTTGTCCTTTGGTAACTGTTTAAATTTTTCAAATCTCAAAGTAGGTCTGAAAGCCCCCTCAATTTCTAAATGATAAAATGACTTCTATTTTCAGGTTAAAGTTGTTATACTGGGACAAGATCCATATCATGGTCCAAATCAGGCTCATGGTAAGAGACATTTAAAGCATTTTTGTTGATTCAATGGTTCGACAATGTACAATTGTCTATAGCAGTCTATTTCAGTTTTCTTCTATCTTCTGCACAATTTAACCCTTTCCTGTTTTTGGAAATTTTAGACTTGTCAAAAGAGGTTACAGACGGCAATGAAAACTAGATGCAATTTGAATTAAAACCATCCTATGCGGTAGAAAATATTGTGGAAAAAGGAGAAATTGCTTGTTACAAGCAATTTCTTCTTTTCCACAATGTTTTCTCAAGAATAAAATCGCAGGGACGTAAAATCCCGTGTTTTAACAGGAAAGGGATAACTAACCAATATATCTTTATCACTTCGAATTTTACATGAACAAGAAATTCTTGATTCATTCTTAGCACACTTATTGACCTCAGCTGTCAAATCGCCATAAAACCCTATACATTATTCAAGCTGTAGTTACGATGTTTAGTTTACAAACCAGTTATTTTACTTTCTAGCTCACCTAAGCACAACATACTCATAGCTTTTATATTTGGTATGTACCATCATCTGGTAAATTTCTATCAAGATTGTATAAATCGTGGCCCCTGAGACAGAATTAGCCCATTCTCGGACATCACAAGTTTAACATAGGCTTATATAGTGAACATTTCAAAAAACTTCTTCTCCCAAAAAAGAGGGCCTAGAGCTTTGATATTTGGTATTTGATATCATCTGGTGGATTTCTATCAAGATTGTATAAATTATGGCCCCAAGGTCATAATTAGCCCATCCCCTGACATCACAAGTTTTACAAAGGGCTTATATAGTGAAAATTTTAAAAGTCTTCATCTCCCAAACAGGAGAGCCTAGAAATTTGATATATGGTATACAGCATCATCTGATGGACCTGTATCAAGATTGTACAAATTATTGCCCTAGGATTAAAATTAGCCCATTCCTGGATGTCACAAGTTTAACATAGTCTTCTATAGTGAAAACGTTAAAAAATCTTCTTCCTCAAACAGATAGGCCTAGAGCTTTGATATTTGGTATGAAGCATGGTCTGGTGGATCTCTATCAAGATTGTATGAATTATGGCCCAAGGGTCATAATTAGCCCATTCATGATGTCATGAATTTTACATATGGCTTATTGAGTGAAAATTTAAAACTCTTCTTCTTTGAAATAGGAGGGCCTAGAGCTTTAATATTTGGTTTGTAGCATCATCTGGTGGACCTCCATCAAGATTGTATGAATTATGGCCCAAGGCTCAGAATTAGTCCGTTCCAAGATGACCCAAGTTTAACATAGGCTTGTTTAGTGAAAACTTTTAAAAAATCTTCTTCTCGCAAACTAAAAGGCTTAGAGCTTAGATATTTGTTATGTAGCATAATCTGGTGGACTTTTATCTAGTTTTTGCTCTTTTGACTCGGGTGAGCTATAAGGCCCTATAGGCCTCTTGTTTTGTGGAGATTCCTTTATGATAAGTAAATTCAGGCTAGTGGAGAGAACCAGGCGCTCAAAAGTGCTTCTGATGTTGATCTGGCAACTTAAATGTTGTAAATACAGCTTATTCAAGCTCTAGTTTTGAAGTCTAGGAAGGCAACCAATGATTTTACTTTTTATGATTCTTCCCATGAATTTTGCAAAATAACAACATTTAAGATCACAGTGGAACTTCCTTTTGGAGTGGCCATCAATCTGTCAATTGTGCATGAAGATAATAAGTATTGTTTGTGTGATTTCAAGGTAATTGTGCATGAAGATAATAAGTATTGTTTGTGTGATTTCAAGTTAATTGTTCATGAAGATAATAAGTATTGTTTGTGTGATTTCATGTTAATTGTGCATGAAGATAATATGTATTGTTTGTGTGATTTCAAGGTAATTGTGTATGAATATAATATTGTTTGTGTGATTTCAAGTTAATTGTGCATGAAGATAATAAGTATTGTTTGTGTGATTTCAAGGTAATTGTGTATGAAGATAATAAATATTGTTTGTGTGATTTCAAGTTAATTGCACATGAAGATAATAAGTATTATTTGTGTGATTTCAAGGTAATTGTGTATGTTTGTTTGTTTGTTTGAATGGGGTTTTACGCCGCTTTCAACAATCTTTCAGATATATCGCGGCGGCTGGAGCACCTAACAATGGATTCCTGGTATTTCTCACACCAGTACCGCCATTACATCCTTTCCTAGCCTCCAGCTGCTATCCCACATAGGTCTACGATTATCGACCCATTGGTGAGAGACAAATAGTCGGAAAGGATGAGTGCAGCCGTCGGGAATTGAACCCGGGACCTCTAGATTGACGCGCTACCAACTGCGCTATGACGGCGGCTTGGTTATTGTGTATGAAGATATTAAATAATGTTAGTGTGATTTCAAGTTAATTGTTCATGAAGATAATAAGTATTGTTTGTGTGATTTCAAGTTAATTGTGCATGGAGATAATATGTACTGTTTGTGTGATTTCAAGGAAATTGTGTATGAAGATAATGAATATTGTTTGTGTGATTTCAAGGTAATTGTTCATGAAGATAATAAGTATTGTTTGTGTGATTTCAAGTTAATTGTGCATGGAGATAATATGTACTGTTTGTGTGATTTCAAGGAAATTGTGTATGAAGATAATGAATATTGTTTGTGTAATTTCAAGGTAATTGTGCATGAAGATGATAAGTATTGTTTGTGTGATTTCAAGATAATTGTGTATGAAGTTAATAAATATTGTTTGTGTGATTTCAAGTTAATTGTGCATGAAGATAAAAAGTATTGTTTGTGATTACAAGGTCACAGTCCTGGATTATCTATTTTTCACAAATGCTCAGTATTGATGAGTTGACCATCTAGCATGATTCAGTCCTAGTGGATTGAAAAGCGAGGAAGATCTAATCCATTTCCAGGTGACAAAATTTTAGACTGGTCTAAATTGAAAGATGCTGCAGACAACACTTGATGGAGTTCTTTGCCTTATAGGGTAGGAAACATTGTGGACAAAGAAGAAATTGCTGGTTACAAGCAATTTCTTTATCACCAACGATGATTTGCATTTTTATACGCCCGTCGAAGACAGGACGTATTATGGGATCACCCGTGATGTCTGGTCATCCGGGCGTCCGGTTGTCCTGGCGGTGTCCACTTCTTTGTCCGGGGCATAACTCTGTCACCGTAAGTCCGATTGACTTTAAACTTGGCAGTTATATTCTTCTCATCAATACGGAGTGCAGTGCGCAATAACCATAACTCTACCTGGCTTATTTTTTGAGTTATTGCCCTTTGTTGTTTTTCATACTTGAATCTTGTCCGGAGTATATTTCTGAAAGTATTATAGCTAGGATCATGAAACTTCATGGGTGTATAGATCTCACCAAGGGGGAGTGCAGTGCACAAGAACCATAACTCTACCTGGTCTATTTTTTGAGTTATTGCCCTTTGTTGTTTTTCATACTTGAATCTTGTCCGGAGTATATCTCTAAAAGTATAATAGCTAGAATAATGAAATTTCATGGATGGATAGAGCTCACCAAGGGGGAGTGCAGTGTACAAGAACCACAACTCTACCTGGCATATTTTTTGAGTTATTGCCCTTTGTTGTTTTTCATACTTGAATCTTGTCCGGAATATATCTCTAAAAGTATAATAGCTAGGATCATGAAACACCATGGGTGTTTAGATCTCACCAAAGGGGGGGGGGGGTGCAGGGCACAAGAACCATAACTCTACCTGGCCTATTTTTTTAGTTATTGCCCTTTGTTGTTTTTCATACTTGAATCTTGTCCGGAATATATCTCTAAAACTATAATAGCTAGAATCATGAAATTTCATGGATGGATAGAGCTCACCAAGTGGGAGTGCAGTGTACAAGAACCATAACTCTACCTGGCCTATTTTTTTAGTTATTGCCCTTTGTTGTTTTTCATACTTGAATCTTGTCCGGAGTATATCTCTAAAAGTATAATAGCTAGAATCATGAAATTTCATGGATGGATAGAGCTCACCAAGGGGGAGTGCAGTGTACAAGAACCACAACTCTACCTGGCATATTTTTTGAGTTATTGCCCTTTGTTGTTTTTCATACTTGAATCTTGTCCGGAATATATCTCTAAAAGTATAATAGCTAGGATCATGAATCACCATGGGTGTTTAGATCTCACCAAAGGGGGGGGGTGCAGGGCACAAGAACCATAACTCTACCTGGCCTATTTTTTTAGTTATTGCCCTTTGTTGTTTTTCATACTTGAATCTTGTCCGGAGTATATCTCTAAAAGTATAATAGCTAGAATCATGAAATTTCATGGATGGATAGAGCTCACCAAGTGGGAGTGCAGTTTTCAAGAACCATAACTCTACCTAGCATATTTTTTGAGTTATTGCCCTTTGTTGTTTTTCATACTTGAATCTTGTCCGGAGTATATCTCTAAAAGTATAATAGCTAGAATCATGAAATTTTATGGATGGATAGAGCTCACCAAGTGGAAGTGCAGTGTACAAAAACCATAACTCTACCTGGCCTATTTTTTGAGTTATTGCCCTTTGTTGTTTTTCATACTTGAATCTTGTCTGGAGTTTATCTCTAAAAGTATTATAGCTAGGATCATGAAACTTCATGGGTTTATAGATCTCACCAAGGGGGGTTGCAGTGCACAAGAACCATAACTCTACCTAGCCTTTTTTTTGAGTTATTGCCCTTTGTTGTTTTTCAGACTTGAATCTTGTCCAGAGTATATCTCTAAAAGTATAATAGCTAGAATCATGAAATTTCATGGATGGATATAGATCACCAAGTAGGAATGCAGGGCACAAGAACCATAACTCTACCTGGCCTATTTTTTTAGTTATTGCCCTTTGTTGTTTTTCATACTTGAATCTTGTCCGGAATATATCTCTAAAAGTATAATAGCTAGAATCATGAAATTTCATGGATGGATAGAGCTCACCAAGTGAGAATGCAGTGTGAAGAACCTTAACTCTACCTAGCCTATTTTTTGAGTTATTGCCTTTTGTTGTTTTTCATACTTTGTTTGACAAAAAATATTTATTCAAAATAACCTGTTCTATTCAAATCCCCAGTTAATATTAAACAGTGTGACGGGCGTATCTTGTGACAGTTTGGCACCTTGTTTTTTCTTGAGAGGCATCAAAAAAGTGGGATTGAGTTGGAATGGGTTTATGGCCTAAAGCTTTGAGGTCAGAAGCTCTTATTTAAAACATGTGCTCAGTGCAGATCTGTATCTTTAATGGTTTACAAAACTAATTTAAAGTATAATCAAAACATAAATCTATGAAATCATAGGTTGTTTAGAATCTGTGTTCCATGTCAATCATTAACCCCATACCAGACGGCTGAATTGTAGACTGGTCCAATATCAAAGAAGTTACAGACAACAAATTTTTGCTCATGAAAATTTTGAGGTTTCTTTTACTTGAGGGGAAAAAACAGTATGGTCAATTTAGAAAGAGCATGGGAAAAAAAAGATTTCTTTATTTTTGACAGTATTTTCCAAAGTTCTTTTGTGTCTTAGAGGTATTTAAAATCTTCATTGTTTGGGAATGAGTTTATCCTATATGACAATAATTTTCAGGTTTATCATTCAGTGTATTACCTGGGATACCTGCACCACCAAGGTAGGTTATTTTATATTTCTGATATCTCACATGAAATACAAACTCTAGACTGGTAGCATGTTGGACTTTCAATCATGAGGTCCAGGGTACAAACCCTATTCGCAGCAAAGATTCTTTCTGACATTTGTCTCCCACCATTGGGTGGATAATCTTGAACCTTAGTGAGATGCTCCAGTCACTGTGATATGACTGAAATACTATTAAACCTGATTCAAACAAACAAACCAACTCTGGCCAGACCCATAGGCTGTTAGGGTGCAAAATCTTGTTCTTTTTACAGATAGTGTCAATATAGAATGGTGAAGTAACTTCATTGTCTTTTTAATGCGGAAGATCTGTTATCTCTTTCCTGTTCAATCCTTGGTTTTAGTGTCCCTATATTTTCATACTTGAGAAAAAATTGTGGAACAAGAAGAAATTGCTTTTTACAAGCAATTTCTTCTTATTCCACAATATTTTCTTTCGTATATGATATTTACTTTTTGAATGATACTTACTTTGTGATGTTATCTGTTACCCTTTGAATTACCGTAGGTCTGAATTTGGAAAAAACTGTAAAGATATTACTTTTGCCTGTGTTAACCCTTGTCACGCTGAATAAAATCCTCTTCAGAAACGCATTAAAATCAAAGGGCTGACAATACTGGATACAATTACTGAGGGTAAATAATTCTTTTGAAAATTTATCTTATAAACAACTATGGCTTAAAAGGGACAAGCAGGTAGTGTAGACTAAGATCTGATTGCACATACTTGCAGGCTGATCTTTGTCTATACCTCCTGCCAAAACAGGAATATTTCAAGATCAGCTTGACAAGGGTTATGTGAACTTTTTATTTGATGATATAAAGATGAGATGGCAAAATTTTAGACAGGTCCAAGTTGAAAGAAGTTGCAGACAAAAATTTAAAATTTATGAAATTTTAGATTTTTCAAATTACTGGGTAGATAACATTGTGTAAAATGAAGAAATTATATGATACAAGCAAATTTCTTCATTTTGCACAATTTTTTCTCAATTGTTTTTCTTGGGGGGCATCAAAAAGTGTCATTTTGTTAATATGCCACAAAAAAAAGTGTAGGGATTTGACTGTGGTTACCAAAGATATAAACTTTAAATTTTGAATGTGTGCTCACTATCTCAAAAGCAACCTGTACTAAACAGGGGGACAATTAAAAGTATTTCTATCAGAATTATCTCCCTTATCCAGGTTTACATCATTTTTGTTTCTGTACTAACCAACACCTGCCGAAAAGTGTGGAAACCACATGGAGGGATCTTGACCATTAATTTTTGTTCACTATCAAATATTTGAACTTGGAACATCAGGAATCTGGATGTTTTTTTAGAATACTTTTGGTTCGTTGTCAAGGAAAACCTGCCTAATTTGGAAGGATTCACAAAAATGAAAATAGTCAATATCTTAAAGACTGACAGTGCAATGACTGCTTTTGTACATAAATCCTTTACCCGACTGGTCCAAATTTAAAGAAGTTCAGACAACGATTCAACGATTTTTAGTTGATGAAACTTTTAAGATCTGTATCATGGTTTAAAACATTGTAGATAAGGAAGAAATTGCTTGTAACAAGTGATTTATTCTTTTTCAACGATGTTTTCCAGAGCTATTTCCTTGAAGGATGGAGCAATAATCAGACAATCGTGACGTCATCAAGGAAATGGGATTTTACGTTGTAAAGTATCATCATTGAGGCAGGTTTTCATCAAAGCAGATAAATTGTTTGCTTTTCCGTCTGTGTTTAGTTTGCTGAACATGTACAAAGAGTTAGAAAAAGACATTGATGGCTTTAAGAAACCAAACCATGGTTATCTACAAGGATGGGCAAAACAAGGTTAGTTATTGAATTATGTACTTGTGTTGCTTGAGGAGATGGGGTTATTTAACTCATTCCCAATCCGCAAAATATTTAGACTGATCCATAGTCAAAGAAGTTGCAAACACAAATTTTTAGTTTAACCCTTTCCTGTTCAAATATGGGATTTTACTTCCTGTGATTTTATACACGAGAAAACATTGTTGAAAAAGAAATTGCTTTTCTCAAACTTTTTAGCTCACCTGAGCACAACCTTTTGTGCGTCGTGCGTCGGAAGTCGTCAACAATTCTTTAAACATCTTCTCCTCAGTAACCACTGGGCGGAATTCAACCAAACTTGGTAGGAATGCTCCTTGGGTGACACTTTTCAAAAGTTGTTCGCTGATTTTTGATTGACCCCAAATAAGGGCGTGGCAGGGCGTGGCTGTTTTTGACTTTGAAATCTTTAAACATCTTCTCCTCAGTAACCATTGGGCCAATTTCAACCAAATTTGGCATGAATGTTCCTAGGGTGACCCTTTTCAAAAGTTGTTCTAGAAATTTGATTGATGCCCAAAGATGGGCGTTGCAGGGCACGGCAGTTTTGACTTTGAAATCTTTAAACATCTTCTCCTCAGTAACCATTGGGCCAATTTCAACAAAACTTGGCATGAATGTTCCCTGGGAGACCCTTTTCAAAAGTTGTTCGTGGAATTTTGATTTATGCCTAAATATGGGCGTGGCAGTTTTTGACTTTGAAATCTTTAAACATCTTCTCTTCAGTAACCATTGGGCCAATTTCATCCAAACTTGGCATGAATGTTCTTGGGTGACCCTTTATAAAAGTTGTTTGCAGAATTTTGATTTATGCCCAAAAATGGGCGTGGCCAGGCGTGGCAGTTTTTGACTTTGAAATCTTTAAACATCTTCTCCTCAGTAACCATTGGGCCAATTTCAACAAAACTTGGCATGAATGTTCCTTGGGTGACCCTTTTTAAAAGATGTTCGCGGAATTTTGATTGACCCACAAATATGGGCGTGGCAGGGCGTGGCAGTTTTTGTCTTTGAAATCTTGAAACATCTTCTCCTCAGTAACTATTGGGCCAATTTCAACCAAATCAGGTATGAATGTTCCTTGGGTGACCCTTTTCAAGAGTTGTTTGCAAAATTTTGAACTATGCCCAAATATGGGCGTGGCAGTTTTTTTAACTTTGAATTCTTTAAACATCTTATCCTCAGTAACCATTGGGTCAATTTCAACCAAACTTTGCATGAATGTTCCTTTGGTGACCCTTTTCAAAAGTTGTTCCTGGAATTTTGATTTATGCCCAAATATGGGCGTGGCAGGGTGGGGCACTTTTTTGACTTTGAAATCTTTAAACATCTTATCCTCAGTAACCATTGGGTCAATTTCAACCAAACTTGGCATGAATGTTCCTTGGGTGACCCTTTTCAAAAGTTGTTCGCAGAATGTAGTTTCACGCCCAAATATGGGCGTGGCAGTTTTTGACTTTGAAATATTTAAACATCTTCTCCTCAGTAACTATTGGGCAAATTTCAAACAAACTTGGTATGAATGTTCCTTGAGTGACCCTTTTCAGAAGTTGTTCTAGAATTTTGATTGATGCCCAAATAAGGGCTTGGAAGGGTGGGGCAGTTTTCGACTTTGAAATCTTTAAACATCTTCTCCTCAGTAACCATTTGGCCAATTTCAACCAAACTTGGCATGAATGTTCCTTGGGTGACCCTTTTCAAATCGTGTTTAGGAAATTTGATTGACGCCCAAACATGGGCATGGTCGTTTTTTATTTAGAAATCTTTAAATATCTTCGCTTAAGTAAGCATTGGGCCAATTTCAACAAAACTTGGCATGAATGTTCCTTGGGTGAACCTTTTTCAAAAGTTGTTTGTGAAATTTGATTGATGCCCAAATATGGGCGTGGCAGTTTTTTTTAACTTTGAATTCTTTAAACATCTTATCCTCAGTAACCATTGGGTCAATTTCAACCAAACTTTGCATGAATGTTCCTTTGGTGACCCTTTTCAAAAGTTGTTCCTGGAATTTTGATTTATGCCCAAATATGGGCGTGGCAGGGTGGGGCACTTTTTTGACTTTGAAATCTTTAAACATCTTCTCCTCAGAAAGCATTGGATCAATTTCAACCAAACTTGGCATGAATGTTCCTTGGGTGACCCTTTTCAAAAGTTGTTCGCAGAATGTAGTTTCACGCCCAAATATGGGCGTGGCAGTTTTTGACTTTGAAATATTTAAACATCTTCTCCTCAGTAACTATTGGGCCAATTTCAAACAAACTTGGTATGAATGTTCCTTGAGTGACCCTTTTCAAAAGTTGTTCTAGAATTTTGATTGATGCCCAAATAAGGGCTTGGAAGGGTGGGGCAGTTTTTTACTTTGAAATCTTTAAACATCTTCTCCTCAGTAACCATTTGGCCAATTTCAACCAAACTTGGCATGAATGTTCCTTGGGTGACCCTTTTCAAATCGTGTTTAGGAAATTTGATTGACGCCCAAACATGGGCATGGTCGTTTTTTATCTAGAAATCTTTAAATATCTTCGCTTAAGTAAGCATCGGGCCAATTTCAACAAAACTTGGCATGAATGTTCCTTGGGTGAACCTTTTTCAAAAGTTGTTTGTGAAATTTGATTGATGCCCAAATATGGGCATGGCAGGGCGGGGCAGTTTTTGACCTTGAAATTTTTAAACATCTCCTCAGTAACCATTGGGCCAATTTCAACTTAACTTAAATGAATATTCCTTGGGTGACCCTTTTCAAAAGTGTTGGCAAAATTTTGAATCATCTTACATTAGTCAGGTGAGCGATTTTAGGGCCATTCTGGCCCTCTTGTTTAATGGGGAGGGGGGCCAAAAATCGGGATTATTAATTGATGGGTTAATTTCAAATCATTTGAAATTTCACCCTAAACATAATGTGTTTTCAAAAGCCTATACACTTGGGACGAGAATTTTACACAAACAATTTCTTCTTTTTCATCCAAAGTTTTCTGTATGGTGTACCCCTTTTGCACACTAACTTGTTTAACCTTGTCATACTGAAAATGGAACATTCCTGTTTTGGCAGGAGGTACAGACAAAGATCAGCTTGCACATAAGTTCAGTTTAACTTAGTCTACAACACCTGGTTGTTCCAGAGTTATTATAAGTTCATCTTCAAATTGAATATTAACACACAATAAGTGATTCCAATGCTTTCAGCCCTTTGATTTTAATGCAGTTCTATAGAGGATTTTATTAGGCATGACAGGGCTTAATTTAATTGTTGCAAAGCATTACTGTTTCGTTAGCATTTCATTTGAAAGATTGACAATAGGACACAATATGGATACGGTGTAAGGTAAATTGAAGTTGTTGTCCTTCTGTTTGTCTTGATATATTTTTGAGCTTGCCTATGATGAATATCTTGGAAGAAGTAATAAGTTTTTATGACTGTAAATACCATTCTTCCTAAGGTGCTCATATTTCTCAACTCAACTCATCAAGTGATGGGCCTACATTTTACACCAAGACCTGTTACCTTAACCCTTTCCTGTTCAATCTCTGGTTTAATTGTCCCTGAGATTTAATAATTGAGTAAAATACATTGTAGAAAAAGAGGAAATTGCTTTTAACAAGCAATTTGTACTTTTTCCACAATAATTTCTGCCTTACTCAATGAAATCCACTTCAAATTTTCAACTGTGAAAACCTTTGAATTTGGACATGTCTAAAATGTTGCAAAACAGTAAAAAGTTAATGCCTTGTGAGTTTGACCCATATGAAAAGAAAAAACACAACTATAAGGAGATGTGACAAAATCCTTAACCTTGTTTATATTTTGTGAATTCTCCTACCTAGGACTATTTTACTTCACGTATATACTCGTTAGGTGATAGGCTTTCAGTAGAGGATCATAGGAAAATGTTCTAGATGACTTTATTTTATCAAGCTCTCAATATCGACATTTTCTGTTAATTCCGTAAGTTGGCAAAATTATTAAACCCTCCACCTATGAAGTAAAGGGGCTATATTGGTTTCATCATGTCTGTCCGTATGTAGACTTTTTTGTTTCTGTTCTCTAACTCTAGCACCAATAGTGCTTCTATTTTGAAACTTCATACAATTGTTATTAATGACCGAAGGAAGTGCCCCATTGTTTTGGGGTCATGGAGGTCAAAGGTCAAGGTCACAATTTGCGGTCCCTTTGTGTGATGGGAAAAGTCACCGAATAAATAAACAAAGAAATAAATGACTTGCATGTGGGTCATTTGACAAAAATTGTTGCTTAATAGCCATGGCTATTTAAACTTTAACCTATTCCAACAAAGTGTCGCTTTTGGACGCCCCTCAAGAAAAACAATTGAGAAAACATTGTAGAAAATAAAGAAATTGCTTGTTAAAAGCAATTTCTTTATTTTACACATTGTTTTCTACCCAGAAAGTTGACAAAATCTAAAATTTCATTAACTATAAATTGTCGTCTGCATCTCCTTTCAAATTGGACTAGTCTAAAATTTTGATGTGTGGAAATGGGTTAATCCGCTTAATAAATTTTAGACCAATCCAAAATTCAAAGAAGTTGCAGGAGCGCATTTCTAATTGGTGAAATTGTAAGAATCTTTGGCTTATGGGGTAGAAAACATTGTAGATAATGAAGAAATTGTTTGTAACAAGTAATTTCTTCATTTCCCACAATGTTTTGCAAAGCTTTCTTTCTTGGGGCATCAAAAAGCATAATTGACAACCCCAAGAAAGAAAGCTTTGCAAAAACATTGTAGAAAATGGGTGTACATGTATTGACTTAATCTTTCCAGGTGTATTAATGCTGAATGCTGTTATGACAGTCCGGGCACATCAAGCTAATTCTCATCGAGACCAGGGTTGGGAGAAATTCACAGATGCAGCTGTCTCCTACCTAAATAAGAACAGACAAGGGCTGGTGTTTATACTCTGGGGTTCATATGCCCAGAAAAAGGGAGCCCAAATCGACAAGGTAACACTTTTGCAAATATTGTCAGTTAGCCCATTTCCAGATGATTATTGGTAAAAACTGTTAATATGTATGGAAAACATTGTGAGAAAAGGTCAACCCATTACAAGACGACAAAAAATCAGACATGTCTTAATTGAAATAACATTTAAACAAAAGTTTTAAGTTGATCGAATTTTGATTTCTTCTTTTTAACAATGATTTTGTTACATTTTTATGCAAGTGCATTGTATTATGTGGTTCTTGTTTAAGCCATTCCCACACAAGCCTTCCTTTTTATGCCCCTCAAGAAAAAAAGCTTTGGAAAACATTGTGGAAATTGAAGAAATTGCTTGTATCAAGCAATTTCTTCATTATCCACAATTTTTTCTATCCAAAAAGACAAAAAAAATATTGAATTCCACCAACTTGAAAATACCGTCTGCAGCTTCTTTCAATTCAGACAAGTTCAAAATTTTGTTGAGTTGGAATGGGTTAATTCATGTTTTATTTCAGAAGAAGCACTGTGTCCTTAAAGGCGTTCACCCGTCACCTCTGTCTGCACATCGTGGATTCTTTGGGTGTAATCATTTCTCAAAGTGTAACCAATACCTACGTGAATGCGGAAAAAAAGAAATAGACTGGACACATCTACCCTGTGAGTGAGCGATGCACTTACCTTAATAGGCTAGAACACTTACCGTCCGTCTGAAACAGACACTAAATAGACTGAGTCAAAGATTTGTTAACCCTTGTCATGCTGAATAAAATCCTTTTCTTAATTACAGTAAAAACACTGTAAATACTAATTATGGGTCAATGATTCATTGAAAATTAATTTCATATAAAAGTTAGGCTTGAAAGGAAGAAACGGTTGGTTTAGACTAAGAACAGTCTTATGTGCAGTTTATACATCCTGCTAAATCAGGAATATTCCGGGTTCAGCATAACAAGGGTTAAGGTTTTGTTAAGATGGAAGTCTTATTAGATCATGTTTGAAAGGGGTCCGTTTTATTCAGTCAAACATGCTTCATGTTCTTCTACTGAGTGACAGTGCTAATGTACAGTACTTTTGCTTTTAAAAAATTTAGAAGTTTAAACCATGGCTGGGCAAACATTGTTTCCAACATTTCATTAGAATCAACCTAAAGTCATTTTTCTCTCACCAATGGGCAAATTATTAGTCCTGCGCCAACGTTTGATTAGTATCTGGTGGCTTGGAAAGAATGTTGTGGTTATACTGGTGTGAGAAATGACAGGAAACCATGGATAGGTGCACAAGCTGCTATGATATAACTGAAATAGAATTAAACCCCAGACAACAAATTGATTTAAGATTTTAAGCTATAAACATCACAAGAGACAGATTTTTTGATGAGATAAATCCCAATGATGCCAATTAACTGAAAGAAAAAAGTGAGCAACCCACACAGCCATTCCCACATAGCTGGGACGATTTTGGACCCTCTCAAAAAAAGGTATTGGGAAAACAATGTGGAAAATGACGAAATAGTTTGTTACATTCTTCATTTTACACAATGTTTTCTACCCAAAAGGCGAAAAACCCTGAATTTTTTTAAACTTTAAATTGTCTACAACTCCTTTCAATTTGGACCAGTCTTTAATGCCCTTAAAGGTAGGTATATAAAAATTCATTTGTCTTTGCAATTTTGTGTGCAAATTTCTGAAGTCATTATATTTTAAACCCATGGATTATTTCAACTTTAGATTTGTTCACCACTATGAGTTAATGTGTCTTACACAAACCTCAGACCTAAAACTTGTCAACTTTTGGTTTAAATACTAACCATAACCTGTTTTGCCAAATTTAAGATTGTCCAAATTCCAAGGTTTTCAGACGAAATTTTAATTTGAAAAATAACTATTCAGTAGGGTAGAAAATATTGTGGAAAAAGAAGAAATTGCTTCTAAAAGCCAATTTCTTCTTTTTCTACAATGTTTCCTTGAACTGAAATCACAGGGACATAAAAACCAGGGATTGAACAGGAAAGGGTTAATGTCACCTGAGTTACTCTGTAACAAAAGGATAGATTTGAAGCAAGTTTATACAGACATTCACTACCATGGGATGTCATGCCCCTTTTTCAGTTCTATAGCTAAAAGGTCAAGATCACACATAGAATTAAAAGTTAAAAAACTATGGTTTGTCTTGACTTGTTAGCCCATAACCAGGCAACAAATTTTATTTTTTTCTATATTCAAAGAAGTTGCAGATAATATTTTCAAGTTGATGACTTTTTTTTAGAAATCTTTTGTTTTGATTTTGAGATAAAAAAGGTTTTTGAAAATAAAGAAATTGCTTGTAATCACCATTTTCTTCATTTTTGAAAAATTTTCCAAAGCCATTCTCTTGAGGCATAGAAATGTCCGATTTTGTGGGAATGGTTTAAAGAACATTCAAGTTTTCCATAGTCATATTCAGTAATGATGAATCAAACTTTTCCATGTTAACAATATATCGGTTTGTTTATCATTTATCATATATTTTTACTATTGATTAACAATAAATTCAGAAATTTGATAACTTGTTGCTTTAAGCTTGAATTTCATGTATGTTTGATCAAATATCTGCAAATATATTGGATTTTGTTACCCTGATCATGATGTGTAAACCAATTTCCACACAATGACACTTTTGTATGCCCCTCAAGAGAAGCAATTAGGAAAACATTGTGTAAAATGAAGAAATTGCTTGTGACAAGCAATTTCTTCATTTTACACAATATTTTCGACCAAGAAAGTTGAAAAAATCTAAAATTACACAAACTTTGAATTGTCGTCAGCAACTCTTTAAATTTGGACCATTCTAAAATTTTGCTGTTTGGTAATGTGGTTAATTCAAGTCAAGTTACTGTTACAATTGATCTATCCCAGTATGATTGATCTCAATGATTTCACACCTTTGAAAACTCTTTTCTGTAAAGCATTGTAAGAAAAGGCTTCTGACAAGCATTCATATTCATTTCTCAGAATGCTTTTTGTCCTTTTGAAATTTTTTGAAATGTCATCTGTAAATTCTTGGAAGTAAAAAATTTAACCCATTACCAGACAACAGTATTTTTAGACTTGTCCAAATTCAAAGTCATAGATGACAATTTTGGGTTGAAAATCTTTGTCTTCAAGGGAAGAAAACATATTGAAAACGAAGAGATTACTTGTACCAAGCATTTCTTCTTTATCAACAAACATTTTCTAAAGCTATTTTCTAGAGGGACATAAAAGGTGGGATTAAATGGAATATGTTTAAATTGGAAAATAGATGCCATCTAGGATTGAAATCATTTTCAAGGAACAGGGAAGAACTTTCATGTAACAAGCAATTTTTCCTTTTCCCCCAATATTTTGATATCTTTTTTGATCGGATTAGTTTTGTAATTGGTAAAGTGATGATAATTATGTTTTACACTTTCTGATGTTATATGTTTGAAAGTTTTTGATTTTGAATTAACCCATTCCCACATGATAAAATTTTAGACCAGTCCAAGTTCAAAGAAGTTGCAGACGGCAATTTAAAGTTGATGAAATCTCAAAGATCTTTTTCTAATTGGAGAGAAAACATTGTGGATAATGAAGAAATTGCTTGTGACAAGCAATTTCTTCATTTTCCACAATGTTTTCCAAAGATTATATATTGAGGGGGTTCAAAAGCGTCACTGTCTGGGAATGGGTTAAAGTATCTCCTTAACCCATTCCCACTCAATCCCTCCTTTTTACGCCCCTCAATAAAAAGGCTTTTGAAAACATTGTGGAACATGAAGAAATTGCTTGTATCAAGCAATTTCTTCATTATCCACAATGCTTTCTATGCAAAAAGACGAAAAATTTAAAATTCCATCAACTTGAAATTGTCATCTGCAGACCAGTATAAAATTCTACTGTGTTGGAATGGGCTAACCCTTTAACAGACGACAAAATGTTAGACTGGACCAAATTGGAAGAAGTTTAAGTTGACATTTCAAAGTATGTTGAAATTAGAAAATAATGTAGAACAATTATGAGGAAAGGAGAATTAATTGTTAAAAGAAATTTCTTCATTTCCAACAAAGTTTTTCGTAACTTTTTTTTCCGTTTGGGAAATAAACAGAATTTTTGATAATTGGTTAAAGTTATACAGCATTATTTGATTCCAAAAGGCTTATTTCAACTTTAACTCATTCCCACACAGTGAAATTTTAGACTGGTCCAAATTGAAAGAAGCTGCAGATGACAATTTCAAGGTGATGGAATTTTAAATTCATTTGTATTTTTGGATAAAAAACATTGTGGAAAATGAAGAAATTGCTTGTTACAAGCAATTTCTTCGTTTTCCACAATGTTTTCCTAATAATTTTTCTTGAGGGGCATCTAAAAGCGTCACTGTGTGGGAATGGGTTAACCCATTCACACACTTTGAAATTCTGCTGTGTGGTAATTGGTTAACCCATTACCATACAACCCTGCATGTTTACATGCCAAAGAGGTTCAATATGCAAGAATTATAGGAAAAATTTTACAAGCAATTTCTTCTTTTCACACTATATTTTCTATCACCTATGACCCTTATTTTTCAATTTAAACAAACTTTGTTTTGTCTTCTTCTGTTTCAATTAAGACAAGTCTAACAAGTGGACTAAAGTACGTGTAATGTAAATTTAGAGAGGTTGGAGATGATTTTGAAACAAAACTAGTTTAAGTGATTCAAACTGAGGTGCACTCCTTTCATCAAGATTCTTAAGATTTTCTTTAGATTAAGATTTTTAAGCTACTCAATAAGAATCTTAATCAAAGGACTGAACGTCCCGAGAGCGGTTTCGCTGGCTTACCAGTAACCGCACACAATAATGCCAGTATGTATCCTCAAGATGAGTATGTTAACCCTTGTCATGCTGTATAAATCACCTTGCTGAATTGCTGGCAAATCAAAGGGCTGAAAGCACTGATAGAACTTATTATTCAAAAATCAATATTTACTTTAGAAATCAAGTTCATAAACAACTCGGGCAGGAAAAGTACAAGCAAGAGGTGTAGACTAAGATCAGTCTGCACATACGTGCAGTCTGATCTTAGTTTACACCTCTTGCCAAAACCGGAATATTCCGGGTTCAGCATGACAAGGGTTAATCATGCACCTAAGTGGGATGAGCAGCTAGAGGCTTGATAAGGATGTAGTAGTGCAGTACTGTTGTGAGAACTACCAGGAATTTATGGTTAGGAGCTCCAGCCGTCCCGATATAACTGAAATATTATTAAAAATTGTGTTAAACCCCATTCAATCAATCAAGACCCTTACTGTTTACCAAAATCACTATTTTGATTTAATTAAGTTTTCTTTCATATTATTTCATCAGTGCATGAAAATTTTAGGTTGTGTGTTAGAAGGTTAAATGATAAAAGGTAAAGAAATCAAAGCTAACATTCAATTATTTTTGTGTTGAGCATATTATTATAACCATTGAAGTATAACACGTCCATTTTAAATATGTTGTCAAATTCAAGAGGTAAAATGGTGTTTTATTTGGCGGTATGTGTGTGTGTGTGTTAAATAGGCGCTTGAATCGCGACAACAAAAGGGTTGTAACTTGTAACATTTACTGTGTATACGGGCTGTAAAATTTGCTCAGCCTTGCCAGGTCAAGATTAGGAGTTTGTTTACATGTATTCGCTAACTCCACTAACCACTGGCCGAGATTCTTTCTTGAAAGGCGAGGAAATTCTTTTCTGTCGTTTAGACAATTCATTAGACAATTTAATTACCTTTGATATATTAAGTCGGATTTTTAAACCATTTTCCTTGGTATACATGACTAAAAGGAGGCTATTGGCATTCACCAAGTAAATTATTTTCTTCAACTGTGATAAAACAAAATGGAGGTGATCACATAGATTTTCATTTCAATTTTATGAGCATGCGTTTGAAATGAGCAGAAATGTGTGAAAACTTGTTTCAGGTTGATCGATTTGAAATACTGGTTTTGTTGTACAAAACCACTAAAATTCTTATTGAGGAATTGAAGTATACTCAGCAATACTTATACAGTATTAGTATCTTTGTCGATGTTAAATGTTTTCATTCAAAATAACATAAATTGTTATTTAACCCATTCCAACACAAGCCCTCCTTTTTACGCCCCTCAATGAAAAAGCTTTGGAAAACATTGTGGTAAAATGAAGAAATTGCTTGGATCAAGCAATTTCTTTAATATCCATAATGTTTTCTATCCAAAAAGACGAAAAAATTTAAAATTCCATCAACTTGAAATTGTTGTCTGCAGCTCCTTTCAATTTGGACCGGTCTAAAATTCCACTGTGTTGGAATGGGTTAAGGCATCTTGAAAAACTTATTTTGCAGATATTTTATCTCAAAGAAAAGAATGCACCTCTGATTTATGGTAAAGTTGAAAATAAAAAATCACGAAAAATCTGTCTGTTGTAATTATTAGCCCTGTGTGTTATTATTAGCCCTGTGTATTGATTATTCTTGAAAAAAATTGAGGTTGTTAATTGTCTGTTTAACCAATTCACAAAGTACAGTTCTTGGATTGGTCCAAATTCAAAGAAGTTGCAGACAAGATTTCAAAGTGTATTATTCAAAAAATAATGACTGAATATGGTAGAAAACAATGTTGGAAAAAGAGGAATGGCTTTCTGCCTTTTCCCATAATATTTTCTGTAGTATTACCCCCCCCCCCCCCCCCCCCCCCGCGCTGTTTCGGCGAAGGGGACATAGTAATGGTCTCCGTCCGTCCTTCATTCATTCTGTCCGTCCGTCCGTCCTTCCTTCATTCCGTCCGTCCGTCACTAAACTTGTCCGGAACATGTCTCTAAAAGTATAATTGCTATCATCTTGAAACTTCATAGGTGGATAGATCTCATTGAGGAGAAGTGCAGTGCACAAGAACCACAACTCTTGCTTGCATAATTTTGGAGCTATTGCCCTTTGTTGTTTTAAAAACTAAGATTTGTCCAGAGCATATCTCTGAAAGTATAATAGCTATTAACTTAAAACTTCATTGATTTTGTCCTGAGCATATCTCTGAAAGTATAATATCTATTATCGAACTCATTGAGAAGAAATGCAGTGTTCAAGAAGCCTAAATCTAACTGGCTTCAGTTTACTATCAAGCTTAAGGCAGAGGATGGCCATGTCCGACATAGCTCTTGTTATACAATAAAATTAATGACTAAATATGGAAGATAACATTGTGAGAAAAGGAGAAATGGCTTGTTACAAGTAATTCCTCCTTACCCCCACAATGTTTTCTTGTGTTTTAATTTATAGGGGTGTCAAAAGGCACATAATTGAGTGGTAATGGGTCAAGCTTACCCAAATGAATCCTGCACTGGCCACACGTTGAGTTTTTGTGGTTTGTCCATCTGTCAACAAAATGGTTATTATGTTCTAATAGCTGGTAAAGTCCCAAAGTAATTTCTGCCCAGCCCACTTGTAAAGAGGGAAAAAATTGTAGCAAACGCAAGTCAGTGTATGTTTTTAGCTCATCTGAGCACAACATGCTGAAGGTGAGCTATTGTGATCGATAAATGTATGGCGTCCGTCCGTAAACAATTATCAAAAAATCTTTACCTAAACCATAAGGCCTGGAGCTTTGATATCTGGTACATATTATCACCTAATGACCCTGTACCAAAATACTTCAAAGATTTACTGTACTCTGAAATTAGCCCTTTTCTGTGCGATCCCTGATTTTACTAAGGGAATATTCCCCTGCCATACCATTAGGCATAGAGCAGTTATATTTCGTACGTATCATTACCTTATGACTCTCTACAAAAATACTTCAAAGAATTACTGTATTCTGAAAATTAGCCCTTTTCTGTGCCATCCCTGGTTTCACGAAGGAATAAAGAAGGAATTCTGAAAATCTTCTCCTCCTAAACCATAAGGCCTACAGTTTTGATATTGGGTATGTATCAATGTCTATTGATCTTCTACCAAAAAACTTCAGTGAATTATTGTACTCTGAGAAAAGGCCCTTTTTGGGCAATCCCTGATATTACAAAGGGATAAAGATGGAAATCTTTGAAAATCTTCTCCAAAACCACAAGGCCAAGAGCTTTGATATGTGGTATGTTATATGGCTCAAGCTGTGTCATTTTATACAAAAAAGTACTGCAATTTGCATATGACACAGGTGAGTGATTTAGGACCATCATGGTATTTTTGTTTGGTATATTAGTCTGTTCGAATATGTAGCGTATGTCCTATGTTTATAGATAGATGGATTTCATCGTAGCTAGCCACAACTCTTTTCCTTTTAGAGAAGATTTGCCATTTGGCACAAATTTTTGGATAGCTTCAAGGTTCTAGGTCAACTGTTCAAATTGAGCTTATCTCATACATCCCTGTCTTGATTTCTAAATAACTTGGCACAACTATTGTCCATGACAAGTAGATATGTCATTTTAAACAAATGTTGAAATAGCTCCATGATAAAAGTCACAGCTCAAAGTCAAATATTTGGTAAACTCGACATATTCTCTATGGATGACTTGTTAGTTATAAATAGCTAAACTGAGCACTACATATTCATGATGAGCTTTTTTGATACTTGACAAGTGTCAGTCTTCAACAATTCATTGTACCTTTCTATAGGCACCAAATATGGCTCAATCATTCTCAAACCTACTGTAAATGTTCTTATCTTCATTATAAAAGCCTCTTTTGAAAATGGTGACGTTCCATCAAATATCACAGGAAAAGGAAAGCATTCCGTTTGATATCAAGAGAAAAGGGGCCTTATTGAGAGTCAAGGGGACGATCCCTGTTGAATATGGTGACATTTCGACCCATATCAAGAGAAAATGGGCCACATTGACAATTTTATATTTACCCCTGTCAAGTTTACCATTTACCCCTGTCAAGCTGAGCACGGAATATTCCTGCTTTGGCAGGAGGTATAGATTGAGATCAGCCTGCACATATGTGTAGTCTGATCTTAGTCTAAACCACATGTTTAACCTTTTAATTTTAGAGCTGTAAATAGTATTAACAAAAAATAATGACCCTAAATATTAGGCCTTCCAGTGCTGTTAGCGCTTTGATTTTGATTAAATTCAGAATTAGGATTTTATTCAGCATGACAAGGGTTAAACAGGTCGTAATTTGAGATCAATCTCTGTCAAACTATTTGAAAATAATTGTAAAGCCATGCAGAAGATCTCAATGGATTATGATGTCAATCTGTCCTGTATTTCGTGTTTCCGTTTATTTATCTTCGCTACCGTAGTACATTCCCATATGAGCGACGCCCCCTAGAAGACGGTTAGTTGTTACGGGGGATAGTGGAAGGGTACAGGACGAAACTGCTGAGAGCTCCGCCTGGTTCTTTAATGTGCTCGATGGATAGCATCGCCACACGGGGCCTCGGTTTAACGTCTCATCCGAAAGACAATTAATTTGTTAGTTGATATGGTCAGCTCAGGGCTCGGACCCGTGATTTTGAGGTTTGAGGTCAAGTGCTCTACCAACTGAGCTAATCGGGCTGACTAAGCTTTCCTGTATGAAGAAAAAGGGGCTTAAGTGGCAATATTGGTTTAACTGCTCATCCAATCAAATTATTGTGCATTTATAACCATTAAACAAAGTGAAAATATTTGTATTAGCACCAAATCCTAATTTGATTAGTTGAGATGAGAACATGAATTCATTCGCAATCTAGGGCTATTTTTGCCATCTTGTTATCATGAGGAAATTCCCTGCTGAATATGGTGTTATTCTGTCCAACATGAAGCTAAAGGGGGCCTTAACGCATTCCCAGAAATGACGCTTTTGGGTGTCTCTCAAGAAAACAATTGGGAAACCATTGTGTAAAATGAAGAAATTGCTTGCAACAAGCAATTTCTTCATTTTTCACAATGATTTCTACCAAGAAAGAAGATAATGCATTTATCTTCGTGTTTATTTCATTAGAATAGATGTCCATATAAACTCAATATCAGACGGCAACATTTTAAACTGGTCCAAACTGAAAGAAGTTGGAGACATTTCATATTGCGATAAAATTTGAAAAACAAATATCAACATTAAATTGTCATCAGCAACTTCTTCCAACTTGAACCAGTCTAAAATTATGCCGTCTGGTAATTGGTTAACCCTTTCCTGGTTTTGGAAATTTTAGACTAGTCCAAATTGAAAGAGGTCGCAGATGACAATGAAAACTGCATGCCATTTGAAGTGAAATCGTCCTATGTGGTAGAAAATATTGTGGAAAAAGGAGAAATTGCTTGTTACAAGCAATTTCTTCTTTTTCCACAATGTTTTCTCAAGTATAAAAACACAGGAACGTAAAATCCCGTATTTGAACGGGAAAGGGTAAGATTTTTGGTATTATTATTGAAGACAGATCGCAAAACTCTGCAAGGTGCCAGTTCAATATTTGATACAAATTGCCTTACATGTACAATATATAGTATATTGCCAGTATATTCAAAATTCTTTTGATGATAATCAGGTCGAAAAACGGAGACATTAACCTATTCCAACACAATGACACTTTTTGACGCCCGTAAAGAAAAAGAATTGCGAAAACATTGTGTGAAATGAAGAAATTGCTTGTGACAAGCAATTTCTTCATTTTATAGGATGTTTTCAACCCAGAAATTTGAGAAAAAGTTAATAGTTCAAAGACTTTCAATCGTCGTCTGCAACTACTTTTAATTTGGACAAGTCTAAATTTTTATTTGGTGGGAATGTACGATTCCTGCATGGTTTTTGTGAGGAGTTCGTACGTTTAGATTGTCATCATATAGATTGAGTTGGTCAACATTTAAACGTGCAATGCCTGTATGACACCCATACGATACATCTACAAATTTTTTAACCCGTTCCTACACAATGACGCTTTTTGACCACCCCCGAGGAAAAGCAGTTGGGAAAAATGTGTGAATTGAAGAAATTGCTTGCATCAAGCCATTTCTTTATTTTCCATTGTGTTTTCAAACCAGAAAATTGAAAAAAAAATCGCTAACTTTAAACTCCTTTAAATTTAGACCAGTCTAAAATTTTGTCTGGAAATGGGTTGAGATATCCAGCTTTCACAAAGTTCTCCAAAGTGTACCAAATATCTGCAAGTATTTGCGGCGAATCTCTTTCTCTGGTATTTTGAGAATAATGAATTCATTAAATTCTAGATACACAAATATAGTACTGTGTTTAAACGTTTATGTCAATCAAAGATGTTTCGAGCAAAAAATTGACAAGACAAATCACGCCTACCGACCCCCGACATGCAGTATGACTTGGACACCAAAGAAGTAATTTTTCAAATATGTATACGGTCAGTGGCATACAAAAGGTAAATATTGGTTGGTTCATATTGTGAAGAATAAATAAATAAGGGAAACATTTAAACAATTACGAGGAGAATTTTCACCAAACACGCCATACCACTTATTATAGGATTTCACAGAGTGTTTTGATTATAGGAGAAAATGCTTGTAATACACATTTTATACTTTTACCAAATTAACATTTCCATTTTCTTTCGTATCAGGACAATAAATTTCTGCACCGATCATTTTTATCCATTCACCCACAAAATTCAGCAAGAAATACATTCCTGCATAATAATCTAATTAACCCATTACCAAACCACACAATTTTCGAAATGGTTCAAATTCAAAGAACTTGCAGATGAAATTATAAATGCAGTCAATTTTTTAAAATCTGTATCTGCGATATAGAAAAACTGTTCTGGGAAAAGACGAAAATCATATTTATCAGTATTTTCTTGTCCACAATGTATTCAAAAGTTATTTTTCTTCAGTATGTGAAAATTTTATTGTAAAACAAATAAGCAGCCTAACCCGGTGAAAGAAAAGGACATTTATGAATTTCGATGATATTTAAGGTATTGACGGGTTAGGGCAAGTTCAAAGCAGGCAAGTTTACGTTTAACCGATTTCCACACGACAAAATTTTAGACAAGTCATAATTGAAAAGGTTTCAGAGGCAATTTAAAGTTAATAAAATCTAAGACTTTTTTCAACTTTCTTGAAAGAAAAAATGTGAAAAATGCAGAAATTGCTTGTTATGGGCAATTTCTTCATTTACGTAATGTTTTCCCAATTATTATTCTCGAGGGGCGTGCAAAAGCGTCATTGTTTCAGAATGAGTCAAATCTATTTATTTTACATTGATTGTGAAACAAGTTCTTCCAACTTTGATTAATCCCTGTCAATTCTGTTTCCTGGGTAATGCATTACTCGTGTTTAATGTGCGGGGCAGTGAAAGGACCAAGATCGACAGCTGCTCTCGGGAATCGAACTCTGGACCTCTAATTCAGGAAGCCTACGCTGTACGGCCCAACCACGGACACTACTTGTCAAGTTGAGTACTGTGTCCGCAGTAGTATTGTAATAGTCCTGATACATGCAATATCAGTAATATAAACTTATTCAATTCCAAGTCATCTGCCAGTTCAATAGACTAGAAATTATTGGATCTACATGTTTGATTGTCAAAAACTAATTTTTAACCTCAGAATATTTTATTTGGTATCATGTGTGTATGTAATAATTAACTAGACCAATTACCACACAATGACGCTTTTCGCGTCCTCTAGCAATATGATCATAGAAAACTTAATGAGAAAGGAGGAAATGCTTATTACAAGAAATTTCTCCTTTTCTCACAATGTTTTCTACCTTCTTTGGCATTTGTTTACCAATTTTGAAATATCATCTGCCACTTCCTACAGTTTTGACCAGTCTGGTATTGAGTTTACATGGACATGTTTTGATGAAATAGACATGAAAATAAATGAACTATTTTCCCTCTCATAAGTTATGATAAAAATATTAAAATGCACACACACACACAAAATAGAATACGTCCCAATAATGCCACCATAGATTTTATTCTCAAAAAGCAAAAAATTCTTCAAATTACATCGTTTACAATTGTTTATAATCGAGAATAGATGCATGTTTTTTGCCACTTGCCTTTCACATCAGTTTAACCCTTTTCCACACAACCCCAATAGTTCATACTACTGGAGAAACATTGCTTTGAAAAATGCATAATGCAAAAATAAAGAAATTGCATTTTAAGCAATAAATTCGCTATTTGCTACTTGCCTTTCACATCGATGTAACCCTTTCCCACACAGTCCCACTATTTTAAGCTCCCGAAGAAAAATTCTTTGAAAAACATAATAGAAAAAGAAGAAATTGCATGTTACAAGCAATTAATTCACTATCCAAATGTTTTTCTACCCCATTAGTCAAAGAATTTCAAAATTTCATGTTCTACAAGTTTTCGTCTGCAACTTCTTTCAAATTAGACCTGTCTTAATTTTGTTGGCGTGTTATCATTTGAAAGCGTTAATAATGAATTTCAAACATTTGTTTATACATGTCCATTTTGTATCCAAGTTGTGAAGTAATATATATTTACTTTCACCACTTCGCTATAAAATATACATGTTTATCATAAATATTTATCAATAAAAACAAGACAGTCACGCACTTGCTCATGTTTCTAACAAAATTAATTAACCAATTCCGACACAACAAAATTTTGGTACAAACTGAAAAAAGCTGAGCACGGCAATTTCGAATTGATGAAATTTTTATTTTTGATGATGAAGAAATTGCTTGTCACAAGCAATTTCTTCATTTTCAACAATTGTTCCCAACGTTTTTCTTTTCTTCAGGGGCGATAAAGGGAGTGATTTTGTAGGAATGGGTTAAAGCAATACTAATAATAAGGTCAGGGATCGACACTAACACCAGTCCTTTGGGCTTGAGGCCTCTGAACTTAGGGGAGAACTAAAAGAATTGATCAGCTTATGGTTCTTTGGGCTGATAGGTTTTCTTATTCAAATCCAATCTTCCATGACATCAACCTGTATTTAATTAAGGGAAAATGGGAAAAGAGGAAATTGTTGTATTGGAATGGGTTAAAATAAGCCTATTTTTTCAAAGAAAATCGAGTGTCAGTTCCTTTATATCCAAGATATTTTTTTTTACCAAAAACTGGATAAATGTTCAGCCGCAAATAAAACCACTTACAGTAGATTGCGTGTGCCAGCCTTATTCCCCCCAACAGAGCTCTAAAACGAACTACTAAGTGGACCATTAAAATAAAAGCTATCTACAGACGGTTAACTCATTCCCGACCAACAACATTTCTGACTGGTCCAAATTGAAAGAAGCTGCAGGCGACAGTTTCAAGTTGGTGTAATTTTGAATTTGTTCGTCTTTTTGAATAGAAAACATTGTGGATAATGAAGAAATTGATTGATACAAACAATTTCTGCATTTTCCCACAATGTTTTCCAAAGCTTATTTCTAGCCTACTAACTCCCTGGGCCCCGCCCTTTGACTCTGACGGGAGTTTAAATAGCGTTATTTTGCAATAGATTATGGCCAGTAGCTTTTAACGAAAAAATAAAATAATTGGCGACCTCAACGTTGTGACTACACCTTGAATAAGTCGCAAAGCCAACAAAAATGTTTGTACACAAATGGCGGCCAATGTTCGAGTTCAAAGCTCAATTTCGGGCTAAATGAATGAATTGATTCGTCTATTGATTCCTTAATTGTCAGGCGCGATTAGTCAATTGTCCTTTGATTGACGGATCGATCGATTGTTTCTTTGTATTTCCGTTTATTTATCGTCGCTACCGTAGCGCATGCCCATATGAGCGACGCCCCTAAAAGACGGTTAGTTGTTACGGGGGAAAGTGCAAGGATACAGCAAAAACCTCTGAGAGCCCCGCCTGGTTCTTTTACGTGCTCGATTGATAGCACTGTCACACGGGGCCTCGGTCTAACGTCTCATCCGAAAGACAATTAGTTGTGTTAGTTGGTATGGTCAGCCCAGGGCTCCAACCCGTGATTTTGAGGTTTGAAGTCAAGTGCTCTACCAACTGAGCTAATCGGGCTGACAGATTGTTTCTTTTATTGATGGTCTTAGATTTGTAGGTGGATAGATCGATGGCTGAAGAAGAAAGTTCAGCTAGGTACTACAGTCACGATAAGCTATGTTTGCCAAAGCATCAGTATCGTACGGGAACATTGATCCAGCTGTCATAAATATGGGACCAATAGTAGTAATGGTAGGCAAACTGGGGACGAAATTCTGTCCCCAGTTTGCCTACCAGGGAGGGTGCCAGAATGCCGGCCGGACGGCAAATGGGGGACAGAATTTTCGTCCCCCAAAGTGTCCCAGCCGACCAGCGACATTTTGCATAGATGTGCAGGGTATTTTGCATGTGGACTTAGTCTTTTTATGGGGAAACGTGGACTTAGTCATTTTTGTGGGAGAATGTGGACTTGGTCTTTTTATGGGGAAATGTTTGAAATGTGTGAATGCATTGTGATAAAAGGACTTTGACAATTCGTGCGAAAGGTAAACTTTCTTGGTGGTTGGGTGGTCCTGAAAAGAACCGTTTTTTGTTGATGGAAAGTCTCATCAGAAGTGGCTACATCCAAAACGTGCATCACAAATCGGGCAGTGTCTTTTCATCCTTCTCTTTATGGTTAATGTTTTACCATTCCAGTAAACTCTTCTCTTAAGTTCACTACCCAAGTAAATGACACCAGGCAGATCATTTGGTCGTGTCTGCTCGATGACATTAGCTTGTGGAGAAATGATTTGAGTTTCTCTAATCATTCCTTGCACACGGGAAAGACGATGTGCAATGTCCAGCAGATCCTTGGCTATATCTGTGAGCTCTCTACGAATCGTTTCCATGATTAAAGAATGTAAAATGATTAAGTGAGTACGGCGTATTTATAGCGAAGGCGCGGACCTTGCCGGAGGCACCCTCGAGGTGATTTGTAAAAATGGACGTTTTGATGTAAAGTTGTGTTTTCTCCAAGCATGAAAACGGGGTATTATAGCCTGTCTTTATCATGAAAACAATTCTTTACCATGAACATTCAAGGAAAGGTTGGGGAAATAAATAAAAACAAAAACACCAATGTTTCATTTTCTATATTTTATTGAACTATGAACTGGAAACTGAGAACAAAAAAACATGAACATATTTACAATAAGACGATATTTACATAACACAATGTCTATAGAATTCTGTAAAATGTCTGTATGAACCACGATGCAACAATACAATCATTCTTGCTGAGATTCTGTGTACCAAATGTCTTTCTGAGAAGTTTCTGTAACTTAAATCCTCTTGATGTTCCATCCAGGGCAAAGATGCAGTATTGTCCACAAACTCTTCCATGTGTAACAGAGTTCCAGAGTAAACAACAAAACACCCAGGTTCAATGTAACAGCAACAAAGTCTTTTATTTCAGTAAAAGAGAACACAACAGTATTATAAATTTAGTGAATAAGTTAAGCAGACGAGTGTCTGGAGTGTATTTACGAAGCCAAACAGTTAAGACGAATGTGAGTTGTACACTGACTTGGTTAAAAATCATCTGCTTTATATACCGACAACTGAAGGAAGTTCTCTAGGAAAACTATCCCGCAATTGACAGGTGTATAACGCTTTAAGCAATAAAGTTCAAAATAAGCGCGACCTGATTAAATAAGACTGGGAAGTACTTAATCTAAATTAAGTTAAAACTGGAGAATATAGAAATACGGCTAACCCTTAATAATCAATATTATTACAATCAATATTGTTACATTCCTTCCATTGTTATATATTTTTTTTTTTTTTTTTTTTTTTTTTTTTTAACAATTAAAGTTAAAAGCATTAATTTACACAATAAGAATAATGAACAGTTACTTTAAACAATATCATTTAACAAATATAGATCAAAAGAAATAATGAACACACATTAAACAATAATTGTCATATATACAAATAAATGATAGTGTCTCTTGAAAAAGAAATCATCTTCCGTCGAAGTCGAATTTTGCAGTGTACAGCGTGGCCAGTTCTGTCAATCTCGTTTGTTTTTCTTCAGGAGTCTGTTGTCTCCTCCCAAGACTGGAGTCGGGTAACTGGTAGTTTATTTAAGAAAAACACACACAATTGTCCACAATATTATTATAGTATTCTCAACGTATTCTGGAACGTAATCTGGAACAAATCGTCCATATATGATAAGTTTCAACCATGATTGATATTTCTCGTCATGCCACTTGAATAGTAAAATAACAGCAAATAATGTCCAGTAGACGAACTTATGTAGTTTTGGCAGACACAAGTTCAAGTTTAGGATAAAGTGTCTCTAGAGGTTTGTCTTCTTTTGTAACAAAAGGTGCAGAAGGTAAGGTGGGTTCTGTAGTTTGAGCCTCCTCGTATTGGTTCTGCTCTCCCGATCGTGGTTTAGTGAATCTGGCCCATTTTCTGCTTCGTGCATTGGAATTCCTATTGCTACTACTAAATTTGGCCAATACATACTGACTGATTGATTTATATTTGCAAAGAATTATAAGAAGAATTATTGTCAAACCAATAAGTATCAGAATATAGCCCCAAAATGGAAAAGAGAATGAGTTATGGGAAGTGATTACATCAAAAGAGTCAAGTTCGTGTAAGAAATGATCAATTGGAATTTTGTCTATAGATTTTAAGTGATTTGGCAACCCACTAATATTAAAGCTGGGTCTTTCAATTAAAAGTGGTTTCCACAGATTAATAGATGAAAGGTTAAATGAAGAATCTAGATCGTTAAATGGATCATTAACTTCAAATGTAGATTCATTGCGGAAATATGCCGGTAAATAAAGATGATCATTGGAAGCAGTACAGGATATGCCCAGCTTAAGAAGACCAATTGGTGGTTTGATGCTGTAAGTGGAATCTCTTAAGTTTGAATCTTGACAAACAACGGTGAATTTTATAAGTTTAGTTGTTGTTATCGCCCAAATTCCATTGAATAAATAATTTGCCATAGGTAACATGTTGGATGGTTTGACAACGGTTTTACAGTATTTATCGACTTTGCTTGATTTATTCAGAAATAATGCCACTAAGCAACTTTGACTAAGATTAATTGGATAAATTGGACTGTGAAGTTTGCAAAAAGGTCGGAAAGGGTTAGAACATTGAATAAGTTCAGTTTGTTGTAAAAATGCGAACTTTGTATTGTCACCATTTATTGCTAGTGCTTGAGATTCTAAATCGTATTGAGCTGTCATGTCATTATTTTCATTTTTATTTGAAATACCTAATGGAAATGGTAGATTATGTGCGACGAAAATTTCAAATTTTGAATTTGAATCAAGTAATGGTACTGTAACAATTGCGTAAATATGATTTCCATCCAGAATAGTTCTACAAGTAAGCATATTATAAAATTCCCAAATATCATTTTCTGGATTTCCAGGCAATGTTAAATAAAAAGGTAAATGTGATTTAATTTCCAGAAGAATGTTTCGGAACTCATCCGGTTGAATTGTGCTAGGACTTAAATGCCCTAAAGATAACATGTTTAATTGAAGTTGTAATTTCTCCAAATCGGTAACTGCTTTGTGCATAAAATCTGTTAACTCCTTACATAGCCGATCTATTTTCATATAAGCTTGATTGAACAAAGCTAACTTCATAACTTCTTGTAGTACTAGATCATTAGCCTGTTTCATTTTAGTTTCGACTTGTTTTAACTGATCCATAAGGGTGTTTATTGCGACCCTATTTTCCGAGACTGCTGCTCGTGTTGTATTCATTATTGTTAGACTTTCTCTGACAACATGTGAAAGCTGCTTTTGATTACTGGCTAGAGCCTGAACATTACGTTTAATTGAGCTTAGGTCAGCATCTGAGACCGTACCGAATAGATAGCTTAATGCTGAACCAACAAAAGGAAGTAAAGATCTTTTATTTCGGATTTGTAATCCTTTAAGTGTTGAAAAAGTATTATAGATATGGCTATAAGCCATAAACATTGCATTTATTTCTAGTTTTAAATCGTTAATTATTCCAGTGAAGAAAACTTTGGAATCTAAAAGACCCTGATTATTATTTTGCTTATGAAGTAATTCAATAGCCCTGATAGAATCTTTAGCAAGTTTGAAATCACCTGCTATTTTGGAGATGAAATCATCATATGGTTTTAAATCTATCAAGAAAGTTATTGTCCATTTGGACCTAGTAGTCGTTATTTCATTTACTTTTTGAAAAATAACGTTTTGTTGAATTAGAAGGGAATTTGTGAGAAAGCCAAAAGATAGTAGCAGAAGGATTATAGAAACAGCCATAGTCTGAAAAGTAAGAAATGAAGGAAGAATGATAGTAGATTAAGAGAAAGATAACAAATAATATGTTCATTCTTTTTCTACGGGATCGATAGGAATTAGTTCTATATCGCACCATGTGCATTCAACGGTGAAGCCCTCATCATCATCAAAGAACCCTTCATCGGGTACAGGACAGTTATGTTTCTGGCCAAGATGATCTAGGACAGTCCAGCATTTGCCACATTCGACAATGCACCTCTGTCGGCATATGGGACATCTCACCATTTTTCTACAGGAGGGAAAGAAAGAAAAGAAGAATGGAAAAGAATTATTAACTGTTTTATGAGCTTTAAATATAGGGGATTTAAGAATCAATTATTCCTGCGATTGCAATCAATAAGTTTTTCAACTTGTCACCTTGTTGTTGAGTATTATTTTCCAAGGTAACTGCCGATACTTTATTTTCCGTGCTTTCATTTGACATTGACTTATGACTTTTATGTTGAATAGCATCAACTGACATGGCGTCTTCTTTATTGTCATTATCACTGTCATTGTCTTCGTCAGACTTGATGGATGATGTTTCATCAGAAACATCATCAGACAAGTCATTGGCCAACTCTTCGTCATGTCGGTCCTTCAGTCTCTTTGATAATTCCATCAATGGAATATCATCCTCTTCGTCTGAAAAGTCTCTCTCATTTCTTTTCATCTTTATTATTTTGTTCAAAGGCTCATTCGAATCACCCTCAGATTTTTCTGAGTCGGAGCTTTCGTCTGGTGAATCAACGAGTACAGTCTGTCTGGTCAAATTCTTTCGTAAATCTTTAGGTATCTCCCATTCGTCAATAGGGGCTAACCTAATTTGCTCGGCATGAGCCTTAACTGTCCTTCCTGTTAATTGGTCCTTTATGATAAAGCTTACTGGTCCCTTTTGTTCGATTATTCGAAAATACGGACGCCAGTTATTTTGTAGCTTGGTTGACTTTCTAAAGTTCTTATAGAACACTGCGTCACCAACTTTAAAATCTGGCTGTTTGCTATTCTTATCAGCATATTTAGCTTGTCTGCGTTTAGCACGCTTGAGTAACTTATGGACTGTCATAAATGTTTTATGTTGCTGCTCAAGAGCAATTTGATGAGTATCTTCACCATGGTATTTACGTCGAGGTCTCAGTAAATTGTCAATTGGTAAAATAACGTCCCTGTTATACAGTAAGAAAAACGGGGAAAAACGTGATGATTCACTTATATTAAACCTAATAGCTGCCAGAGCCTGGTTAAGAAAAAGATCCCATTTATAAATCTGATCATCAATGAGTTTTGCCAAAACATCATGTAATGTACGATGAAATCGCTCAACTTTGGCATTGCTTTGAGGATGATAAAAGGTTGTAGTTACATGATCTATGTTAAGACCTTCTAGGGTTTCTTGCACAGTTTTATTGACAAATTCAGTACCGTTATCTGTAACTATTTGCAAGCAAGACCCATATCTAGGAAATATTTCCTCAATAAGCAAATGCGCAATTGTTTCACCTTTTTTGTCTGGAATTGGAAATGCTTCCGGCCATCCTGAATACCAGTCGACAAAAGTTGCAATGTACTTATTTCCCGACATAGTAGTAGGATAAGGTCCAGAAAGATCCAATCCAATTTTTGCAAAAGGGTATGGGGGAATATCTGTTTCTTGCATTTGAGCTTTTTGTGAATTAAGGCCTCGTTTTTGACAAGTAATGCATTTTGAAAGGTAATTTGTTACTTCTTTGTACATATTTGGCCAGTAATATTTAATTTTGATAGAGTCAAAAGTTTTATCTATACCCATATGACCATTGTTGTCATGGAACTGGAGCAAGACCTGTTGTTTTATATGACTGGGTATATACAAACGAAGTGTAGGCTCATCATCTGGACTGCTGATGTAATATAAAAGATCATTTAGAATGACATGTTTCTTATCTAATGTCTTTGAAGCTTTACCCTCAAGTAATTCTCTTCTGATAGTTGTTATAAGTTCATCTTTATTTTGTTCTTGAAACATATTGAAATTCAGAAATTCTTTTACTGGGTCTTGTAAATCCTCAGCCTCTTTATTATAACTTGCAAATGCTTTAGGATCAAATTCATTTGAGTTTATTGCTCCTATTTCTAGTGAATTCTTGTTAATATCTGGCTCAATTATTGCATCTTCTATAGGATTACTTTTAGAATTAGCTTGAATTACGGGACGCGATAAAAGATCAGCACAAGTGTTAGATTTCCCTTCAATGTATTCTATTTTGCAATTGTATCCTGCTATACCAAGAGCCCAAAGTTGGATCTTCTTGTTCTGAATAGGTCCATCAAGAAGGTACTTTAATGGTTTATGGTCTGTTCTGATTACAAATTCAGCATTATGTAGGTAGTGATCTAATTTCTGCAATGCATAATGTATCGCAAAAGCTTCCTTTTCTATAGTGGACCACCTAGTTTGGGTATCACTCAATTTGTGTGATAGGAAGTGAATAGGTACTTCTGTTGTTACGCCAGGAATAAAGCTTTCAGATTCATTACATGGCTGAGTAAGACAAGCACCAATAGCTTTGTCACTCGCATCCGTGTAAAGAACATACGGTTTGTTCAAATCAGGGTATGACAACAAAGGAATGCTTGTTAAATGTTGCTTTAACTCATCGAAAGCATTTTGACAGGACTGAGTCCACTTGAACTTTGCATTTTTCTTAGTAAGGTTGATCAAAGGAGAAGCAATCTCAGAGAAATTTGGCAAGAATCTTCGGTAGTAGCTGCACATGCCAATAAAGCTTCTCACTTGTTTAACCGATATAGGATTTTGCATATTTCGGATTGCTTCTACTTTGTTAATGTCTGGTTTGATGCCATTTTCATTTATCACAAATCCTAAGTAATTGGTTTCCTTTTGAACGAAATGACATTTCTTTAATTTCAATTTTAAGCCATGTTGTCTTAGTCTTTCGAAGACCTTCTGAATATGAACTTGGTGTTCTTCAAAAGAAGAAGAATATATTAGAATATCATCAATGTATGCCACACAGAAGTCAAGACCTTCCAGCACATTCGACATAAGCTCTTGGAATACCGATGGAGCATTAGCTAATCCGAAAGGCATAACATTGAACTCATATAATCCAGCATGACATGTAAATGCAGTCTTCTCACGATCATCTGGGTCCATGGCAACTTGCCAATAACCGGACTTTAGGTCAAGGGTGCTGAAGTACTTTGCTTTACCTAACAAAGCTAAAATTTCGTCAATAACAGGAAGTGGATAAGAGTTTTTCTTGGTAACCTTATTCAATTTCCTAAAATCAACACAGAATCTTTTTGATTGGTCCTTTTTGTCAACAATCACTACCGGAAATGACCATGGGGACTGGGATTTGCGTATTACATTAGCCTCAAGCATTTCATGCACTGCTTTTTCAACAACTTTCCTATTATTGAGTGGCGTTTTGTATGCTTTAAGTTTTATTGGTGAACTGTCTCCTGTGTCTATTTTCATTTTTACAGTTTCTGTTCTACCCAAGTCTGAATCTTTAACTGCAAACAAGTCTTTGTTTTCTAGAATTAGATTAGTTATTTCATTTTTATGTTCTATTGGAACGTTTATGTTGGATTCGAAATCGAAATCTGTAAATTTTGTACTCTCTTTTGTGTTTTTTGTAACGGATGATATTTCGAATAGTTTTGAGCTTGCACTTACATCCTTGTTTTGAGTAATTGATGAAATTTCTGATGATGAAATACAACTAAGCTTTCCAATAACACTGCCTCTCTTTAATGAAAATGACTTATTTGTATTATTTACTAGAAGAGTAGGTATTTTTCTTATTTTATTTAATTTTCCAATGGAATTTGCAACCATAAGTCCTGGTTCGTCAAAGATATAGCCTTGATCTATTGCTGAAATTTGATACGTTTTTGATGTGTCGAAGGATGGATTAGACCTAGCTTTAGCCCATACGATTTTTGATGTTTGAGGTTCGATTTTGACTTTAGAATTAAGTCTTAAAACAGATGAGATGTGGATATCTTCTTCCAAAGGTGCATAAGTGCTGTTTCCTATACGTAAGCAAGCCAAGTCGAAATAAAGTCTAACCTGATTGTCAATCATCCAATCCCTACCTAAGATAAGGTTACGATTCATGTCCTTAACTATGAAAAAGGTATGCTTAAGTTTTTTCCCCTTAATTTCAAATTCTACGTTTGCGCATCCCCTAACTGTTAAATTCCCTCCATTAACTGATTGCAAATTTACTGTCTTTTTTATGAGTTTTGGAGCCTGCTTTAAAGATTCAAATACCCGATTATGCATAAGACTTACTTCTGCGCCACTGTCAATAAGTGCTCTAAATTTATTCTTGCCGAAATGTAAAAGACATGTACTGGGATTTCCTGCCAAAGAGATTTTAAAGGTGGGTATTTGTTTATCATTTAGATCCTTTTTGTCGGCCCTATCACAAAAAGGATGACCTAGTTTTCCGAATTATTTTTGAACAGACGGCCTATCTTGCAAAAACGTTGAATGTGGCCCTTTTTGCCGCACTTGTAACACACATAATTATCATAATTTCTTTGTTCAGTGCTTACTGCATGGACAAACCTTCTTTGTGAATCAATTGGGTGAGGATTTCTTCGAAATCTTTGAGCATGCTCCCCTTGAGAATGGGGTATACCATGAGGGTTTCTTCTACCTCGAGGGCGAATATGGTCAATTTCCATTGGGGTCCCCCTTTGATCAAAAGAAGACGGCAAAGAGTTGTGTGATGTGTGTGAACTACCTGTTCTTAAATTGAACCTACGTCTCAAATTTTGCTCCTGCAGAGCAGTATTTACAGCTATTTGAAAGGATGTAGGGTTATCTCGCATTAATTTTATTTTAAGTGAGTCCTCCCTAAGCCCATCTATGAAAAAGCCCACCAATTGACGCTCTATAGTCTGCGCATCTGTACCTGCAGGGAAGCTATCCCTTCCTAATGATAATAATCTTTCCGCATAGATTTGGACGTTTTCGCCATGATTTTGTTTAACTGACCTTAATAAAGTGAATGCATGCATCTGGTCTGTGACCTCTGCAAATCTAGCGGTAAGTTCTTGCTTTAGCCTATTCCAGTTTTCGTTAGGGTGCTCACTCAGAAATCTTTGAATGAAATCTGAGACAGCGTCACGGCTTGAGCGAAACGATAAAGATTTTATGCCTTCATCATTAAGACGTTCTAAAATTGCCTGTTTTTCTATGGACTTGATCCAATTTTGGAAATGTTTGGAATCCCCTGCAAAAGTAGGAACAATTAGTGCAGAATTTAGCGTGCCTAATGCTCCTGAAAGTTGATTAGTAAGCCCACTTATTTGGTTTGACAATATTTGAAAAACATTATTTACTTCATCCATATTGGCCATTCTTAATAGTAAGCAAAAATAGGAATTCAAAAATGCACTCACCAAGCTGGATTCTGCTAGTTCTTGAAGCCTCTCTTCCAATCTATCAGGATGATAGATCACTGGTCACTGCACCAAAACGAGTATGTAACAGAGTTCCAGAGTAAACAACAAAACACCCAGGTTCAATGTAACAGCAACAAAGTCTTTTATTTCAGTAAAAGAGAACACAACAGTATTATAAATTTAGTGAATAAGTTAAGCAGACGAGTGTCTGGAGTGTATTTACGAAGCCAAACAGTTAAGACGAATGTGAGTTGTACACTGACTTGGTTAAAAATCATCTGCTTTATATACCGACAACTGAAGGAAGTTCTCTAGGAAAACTATCCCGCAATTGACAGGTGTATAACGCTTTAAGCAATAAAGTTCAAAATAAGCGCGACCTGATTAAATAAGACTGGGAAGTACTTAATCTAAATTAAGTTAAAACTGGAGAATATAGAAATACGGCTAACCCTTAATAATCAATATTATTACAATCAATATTGTTACACATGTCTACTCTGAATCATCTGTTTGTTGTAAGTCCAAGAACATGAATTATTTCGGATGAAATGTAATATTTCCTTTTCAAGTGGTGGGAGACCATAAGAGTCAAAGTAGATTGCTTTTCCATCTGGATAAAATATGACTGCTACCCAATGTTCTCCTGATTTATCTGATCCTGCTGTATTAATGATGTATGCCTTTACATGTGAAGGCTTTTGTTTTGGTAGCAAGTCTTTAGCACATACTCTTGCTTGAAGTCTTTTTACCCATATTCCATGATCCAACACATGGTTTATTTCACCAGTGTACATTGTTATTTCCAAGACTCTTTCACTTTCTCACACCAACGGTTTAGCCAACTATCAGTGAATCCAAACAGAATGTTCTTTTTTATACTTTGCCATAACCGATAGGCTTCTACGGATTCCTGCTCGTTGAGTTTTAATTCTTCAAGTTGTGGATACCATGTTTCCATGATCTTGTAGGGGTTTACGTTTATCATTGCTCGTTCAATAAACAAGTCTGTATGTTCTTCCCTATTCATGAATAAGCAGACAGGATGCTCTATTTGACTAGGATGATCTATCTGACATCCATTGCAGCTATTATGGACTTCTTCAATGATAAGTTCCTGCAGCTGATTCACCATACACTTCTGTAAACTGTTGTGAATGTCATTTTTGCGTACTGTTTCATGCTTTGATGAATATTTCACCTTTTCTGCTTCTTCCCTCAGTTTAATTGCATACTGGTAACCAAGCATGATTTTAATAATCCGTGATAACTTCTCTGAGACTGTTGATTTCGATTTGATTATCGAATTCAGCAAACACAATAACGTTGATGACTCTTACAAGGTTGGCTGCAAACTGAAGCTCTATTCTCAACCCTCCGGTTTTTATAGGATGTAGCTGACCTTCTTCACTGCCTTGATCTGGTGTAAGATCAAACCCCCACAGTGCAAATCCAGCATCATATTCCTCTTTTGTTATACCAAACGATTTGTCGGCTCCAATGGATTTGGTGGCATTGAACAAAGATAAATATGATCTTAGTGTAAGTCCTTTTGTGAAGTCGGGTTGAAACGGTTTACCATGAATACTGTGACCGTTGCATGATAAACCTATCTTTGATACGTTGAAATGGGTGAAGTTAATGGGTTTGATGTATAACTTCCATTAAAGGCTCCATTTGTTACCATTCCAATGAAAATACGTTTTGGCAACTGTCCTTGGAATAGATGGTCTTCCACTTTAGATAGAGTACCGTCTGTGATAGAAAATGTTTTAACTTCTACTCTACGAATAGGAATTCTCATGTTGTTCTGTGCAATAAGTTGATTCAGGTTATTTGCAACGACTGGCGACAGTTCAACATTCCTCACGTGGAAACTAACCGTTTCAAACTGGATCTTCACTTTTGGTGCACCTGTATGCCCCGTTATGCAGAATTCTGGTCGTGCTTTGTTTAATCTAAGTCGGATTTCTACTCCATTAGGAAGATATTTTTCCTGGAGAAAGACATCTAGATGAAGACGTCCAAATAATTCCACAGTCTTGCTTTCTGAAATAACAGCTTTTCGTGCTTTTAACCCAGCATTATCTCCATCGACTTGAAGATCATTCATATGTTCTGCCGTGTCTTTAATCCAGAGTTCTCCTGCTTTTAAATGGGTATCTTTGCTCTCTGGACTATATGACAGAAGGTTTTCAATGTAGGCTCTGTAGGGATAATTGTCACTTCCACTGGTTACTAATTTGTTATTCAGGTACAGATCAATGTTGCTGAACATGCTATGTAAGAAATTATTGACTGGTGCAATATTGTCATTAGCTCCTAAAGGTGAACCGTCTGCTGCTTGAACAATCTTGAATTTCACATACAAATAGGACTGTGATAAGTCTGTCCAAAATTCTGTTTGTGGTGGAATCATAAACTCTATTGGTGAATCATTTGCAATTGATGAAACAGGATAATGTTCAACCCATTGTGTTTCCTGCATGCTTGTCATGGTTGGTGGTACTGATGTTACATCCAATTCGGTTTTACTGCATTCACATGATCCACTTTGCATCATTTTTTCTGACTGATGTTTTGAACTCAAGAATTTAATCAAAGAATTTAATCAAAGAATTTAATCAAAAATGTCTAATGGTCTAGCAGACTTAACTCTGTGCTTTTTCGATGTGATCTTACCACGATGAGAACGTGAATGAGACTGAAGTGGTTTGATGGAGTCTTTTTTATTTATACTAGAAAGCAATCTTTTTGTCAAATGTTTCAAGGATTGTTTTCCCCGTGACTTGAGAACTTTTTTAGGATTTTTACGATGCAACAAAATATCTTGTGCTATTCCTATTCCTTGTTTGATACCTTCATCTTTTAAGACATTCATTCCTGATTTTACCAGAGGTTTTATCAATGGTGTTACTGTTCGTAAGGCCGATTTAAACAAAGATCCTAATCCAAAGCCATACTGATGTCTTACACCTTTATAAACAGGAATCATTTTTTTATTTTTAAAAATTAGTTTGTATCACGTTTACGAAAATGCAGCTTTACTATTGTCTTGCCAATGACAAAATGAATAGGATGACCAGAGTCACCTGTTATATTAATGTGAATAAAATCAAAATCTGATTTTGATACTGGAAAGTAGTGTGGAGATATAATTTCATGATTGATATGTTGACTTCCATTATTATTTTCAATGGAATTAGATGTTTTGAATGGAACAACTCGAAGGATTGGTGCTAATGTATCACCAACAATGGAATGTCCAACAATGTCAGAATATACAAACAAATGATTATATCCTGCATCAATGTTTGGTGAATATTTGAACATTTCAAAAACACTTTTGCCTTTGAAAATGGTTCTCCCATTAAAAATAGGATCTCCACCAAGTTTTTGAAATAATGAAGGATTGAATTTTATTCCTGTTTTTGTTATGTTGAAAAATTCAAACTTTGGACGTTTTGATGATTCAGAGTATGAAATATGAATACTTGCTCCTTTAGCATGAAGAGTTTTTCCAATTTCATTATCAATACATTCATTGATTACATCAAAAACATGAGATGGTGAACTGTAGGATCCCGGTGAAAAGTGGAATTTAAGTGCCCACTTCACCGCTATTCCCTGTGAATTGGAATCTACGACACTGAATTCCAATGGCTCACCTTTTCTCTTTTTTTCATCAGATATTTTTTTGAATATTTCAACATCTGCAGTGATGATATCGAATCTAGTTTCTTCTTCACATATGTTTAAGAATTGAGTTGGTGTTATCAATTGTGTTAATCCAACTTCCCAAGTTTCCTTATCAATATGTACAGTTTTGGGTAACTTTACCTTGAAACAACATTGAGTGTTAGTTGGGAAATAGTTCAAAGAACTATCACTTGGAAGAGTTATGTAAAAGGAATTCATTTTTTTTACCATCAATGAAATCAAATGCTGATTGTTTGTTCTGTTTTGTGAATTTTAGTCCTGGAGATGGTAAAATGTAGCCAAGAGAACTACTGAGAAGAATCAACCACAATTCACGATTATCACTTTGTATACTTAAATGTACTATAGATGTAGCAATGATTGCGTAAATGACTATAATTTGTGAAACATAAGTAAACTGGTTTTTAGGAACACGATTTCCAAAACATGTAAATGGAGTTGATTGACTAACACTATCACCGCCAGCTTCTAACTGTGAATGCATGTTGAATGATAATGTCTTTTATAATATGTTATATATTATGAAAATTCACAATAGAGAGGATTCTGGTATCCAACTTTGAAACTTTTTGGGGTATCCTTTCCAATTTACTTTGATTTCTCTTATTAACTTTTTACCCTCACGTCTTGTACGTTTATCAAGAACTGAATCTATTTCATAAGCCTCATTATCTTTTATAAGTTGTAATTCCTGTTCATAAAATGATCCAAGGATAGGTTCATCTGCTAAATCTTTTATTTTGTATGTAATTGGAGATGTCTTTGAATTGACATGTGTGATTTCAAATAATTCTTGTGTCCAGTTCGGAAGATATCCTTTTTCAAATGTATGTTTTGTTTTATTGATACGTACACGATCACCTTTCTTAAGTTTTGCTCTTTTTGAACTTTTTTTGTTCAAACTTTTTTTGTTCGAACTTTTTGGGGAACTGTTTCTCACTTTTGAATACAAGTTTTCTGAAATTTCTGCTTCATTAGAAAGATTTACATCTGAAGGATTTGCTTTTATACTTCGATGAAAAGAATTGTTATAATTATGCACAAACTTTTGAAGAACATCAATGTATTTTCGTGTTTTTTCATGAGTAAAATATTTCCACATTCTTGTTTTTAATGTACGTTGAAATCTTTCAACAACACTTGCTTTCGTTTCTGGATTATCTGTTGTGAAAAAATGAATCTTTTTCATTTTTAAAAACTTTTGAAAGTCTTGGTTTTTGAACTCACTTCCTTTATCTGTTTGTAATAATAATGGTTTTCTTGTTTTAAGAATAGGTTGAAATGCAGTTATCAATGTTTTCCCCATTTTATTCTTGATAGGTATCACCCATGCATATTTCGAAAAAAAACATCAATGATACAAAGTAAATATCTAAAACCGTTATTTTCCTTTGTATACTGTTGCATGTCTGCTAAATCAGCTTGCCATTGATGATCAATTCCTGCCACAATTGTTTTTCGTCTTTGAAATTTACGTCGAATAGGTTTATGTAAGGTGTATGTTGATTCACCTTGTAGCCAATTCTTAACATCTTGATATGATATTTTTTTCAAAATGGCTTTTGCTGCTTGATGTAAATTTTTTATACTGGAATAGGCAACTTTATTTTTACCTAAATCATAATATAATTTTCTTAATACTGCGTCTTTGGACTTTTGCTTCAATATGCTTCCCATGACTGAAGACTTTTAGGAGTGTCTTCTTTTTTTATATCAAAAAGTTTTTGAGTATAGAAATCTTTTCTTTTTTCTTTTTCTTTAGTGCTTGTGTATGGTGACATTTTTCTTAAATGACTCAATGTTTTTTTCCTAATAGTTTTCATTTTTGGACTTTCGATATGACTTAAAGGACTTTTGATGGGAGTACTAAAACTTATTTCTGAATCACTAGATTCGCTGTCAGGATAGTGTTTTTGCATCCATTGCCATCTTGATAAGTTCCCAATCACTTCTTGTGGAACATTACTTTCATGTAAAGCTTTAGAGAACACTTGCCATCCTTTAGGTTCAATTCCTTTTCTCTTACGCAAGGAATCATTGATGAGATCAATGATATTTGAACCAGGGATAGGTTTTCCTTTGTATGTTACGATGCCTTGATTATCCCATGATATGTTATCATTATCTCTAAGAATATTCAACAAAAGTTTTGCTTTCCTTTGCATGGTTTGTGGTACACTTTCTAGGATACGTTCATGCAACGAAACTGATTTTGAATTTGAAACTGGTTCTGGATTTTTCGATTGGTTTAATGTTGGATTCTTCACTTTTTCAAATGAATTTTGTATTTTAAATAATGTTTCACCATATTTTTGTGCTTTTTCTGATTCAGAGAGGTCCGCTCTTTCTAATGTATTTTTCATATCTTTATGAAGATGTGCAACATTTTCAATTTGTGGATTCTGTGGTAAAATAGGATTTTGACTTTTTTCTTCTCTCCATTGTTTTATATCATCTAGTACTTGAAAAGGTACAATAACCATTTTTCTTACTGACATCTTTGTAATCTTAGGATAAAGATTTGCTTACAAAGAACTATAATGCTTTCAATGCACCACCGATACCTCCAATGACAGCTTTACCTAATAATGGTATTAATGCAGACCCTAATAATGGAAGAAATCCACCTTTTTGATTCAAAATACGTTTCTTCTTTTTCACAGACACTGATTTTAAAGCTAGATTTCGAAGATGTTGACGGTTTGGATACAACTTCTTCTTCTGACCATCTGTTAGGTGTACATTCCCTTTTAAAACATTGTGACAACATTCTGATATACATCTTATCACTGGACATGATAATTCTTTGATCAACTTTTTTCTTAATTTTGGTGAAGATTTCATTAGTGTCATCACCATATGTCCATGCTTCCTAATTAAAGGAGCCTTTTTAAGCCTTTTCGCCATGTTATCCTTTCTTATGTTGAAACACAAATGATACAAATCATGGTATGACCAAAGTATTTATTTACTTAAAAACTTTTCTCGTAATGCCGAAAGTGCAATTCTAGCAGGTGAAGACACTTTATTCATATCTAGACTTGTTAAGGGTGAAAATGGTGCAGTTTCATAATTTGCTTTCTCCATTAACGGACTGGATGGATGCATTTCATTGTATTCTTGTATCAACTTTTTTCTTTCTTTGTCTGCTTTACGATATTCTTTCATTGATGATGGTGTTAAAGACAGTGACGAAATAGGTTGAAATGTTACTTGTTTCCTAGATGTTGTTGGAGTGATGAAAGACTTATATTTCTTTTGGAAATTCATAAGTCGTTTTCTTAATATTTGCTTACGTGATTATGGCATTCGTTGTGGTTCAATATAATCATCATCAGAACTTGAAATAGGAGTTGAAAAACGTACAGATGAATTCGGAGTCATAGAACTTGAAAGAAATGAATGTGGTGATAATTGTGTTGGTGTTTGTGGTGATCGAGGTGAACTCATTACAATGGGTGAAACACTAGGTGTAACACTAGGTGTAACACTGGGTGAAAGACTTGTCCTTATACTTGGTGAAAGACTTTTCCTAGATGAAATCTTGTGTTGTCTTCGCATTGTAACAAATTTTTCATTTATTTTTATTGGACGTTTCTTTTTCTTTGGAGATTTCACCGATCTTTTCTTTGGAGATTTTCTTTTTGAAGATTTTCTATCATCGCCAAATTTTCTCTTAGGCGATTTTTTCTTTGGCGATTTTCTCTTTGGAGATTTTCTCTTTGGAGATTTTCTATCATCGCCAAATTTTCTTGCAGTTTTTTCACCATCCCATCTTAAAAGACTTCTGATTATAACACCACCAAGGAATCCACCACCACCAGGTTTCAATATGATTTTACGTTTAATTTGTTCATCAATGTTTGGATCTGCAAGTCTTGCTACATCCTCTTTATGTTTATTCATATATGTAATAGTTTGCTTTGGTAGCTTTATCCTATTTTCAATGATATTTTGTGCTGCCAAAGAAAACCATTTTAATATCTCCTTTAACCCTGCATTCAATAATGCTTCTCTTTCATACTTATTTGTTTGCCTACTTAAATTTTGTAAGGCATGGATCACTGCTGGGGATGATCTTGGTAAAGCCTTGTTCACTCAATGACATTAAACATGAAACTGGACTTAGATGATCACAAGTTCATCCATTTATACAGGGGAATAGATAATTGGACCTTGATCTTCATTCTTTGTATACCATCGATGGAAAATATCAGTTCTTAATCTCAACCCTTTATCTGTGTGAGAATGAAAATCAATGACCAAATAACCATGATGCATTGATGTTGCATCATTGTAGGCAGGAATCAAATGTTGGGCCTGCATTTGATTTGCTAAAGTTTTTATCTGGTTATTATCACGTTCATTGCGGAAAAGTATCATGTATCTGGAATTCAAACTTATGGTTCTACTTGACTTAGACTGTGAAAACATGTTTTGTGTAATATAAATTACACTTGCATTTCGGTGATGACCTTTTCTTGTGAACCATAGTTTGATTTTTTCTTCATCTTTGTCACCTAACATATCATCAAATACGACTAGGTGAGGTATCGATGTATCACTAACAATTTCATTTTCATCATCAGGTATCCCATCGATGAATTTAATGAAATTAAACTTCTCTTTCATGATACCGTAGGCATTTTGCCATTCTTTATAACACCAAATGACTTTCTTTGGTGGAATGTCAAACAAGTCTTCACGATAATCAATCAGTTTATGCACGAATTCTGTTTTACCACATCCACTTGGGCCAGAGATGTAAATATTACATGGATGGTGAAATAAGATGGATAAAACATCCACATCCATATCTTTATTGTTCAGAGGGTAAGAATAAAATGACAAAGATGCATTCATGTTTATAACTTTTATTCAAACATTTTTTTATTCAAAACATTTTTTTAGAATAACATATTTACATTTTTCAAAAACAAAAAAGTTTTTTGAAAAAGTTTTTTTATTTTTTAAAAAACTTTTTTTTTTAAAAAAAACTTTTTTAAAAACTTTTTTTAAAAAAGTTTTTTTTAAAAAAATAAAAAAGTTTTTTTAAAAAACTTTTTTAAAAAAACTTTTTTATTTTTTACATTTAACATTTTTACATTTAACTTTTTTTTACATTAAAATTTTTTCACATTCAAATATTTACAATCAACATTTTTTACAATCAAATATTTACATTTAAATAATGTCTTTTTTCACAATCATAGAAAAGATGAAACATGTTTTTTATTCCTGATGATCATATCCACCTCTACGTTGATTAAGCCATGACCAATATGATTCCAATTGAGATTTGGAAAGTAAGATGATTGTCTTTCCGACTTCACGATTCCCAAGTTCATATGGAAAGAAAAATGTACATTCTACTCCAACCACTTTTTGATAAGTTATTTCAACAAGAGGAAATACTAATGTTGATAAAGTAGTAGCACAAACTATTTTCCTTGACACATCTCTGTCGAAGACAATGAAACCGTTTATAGCATCTACTTCTTCAATAGATGATGTGATAGTTGAATAATGTGTTGTTCGAATCTTTTTGTATACTACATAAAAATTGAACTGTTTGCACTTTCTTTTAAGTCTCTCAGTGAAACTCTCACATGTTTCCCATTTATCATCTTCGTGTGAAATGTCCACTGATATGTATCCCTATCCCAAAAGTAGAATTCATGATGTAAGGCAGCTGTCATTGATTGTATTTCTCTTTCATGTAACTGTGTACCATCAATCATTTCCTGAATAAAACTTCTCATTCTATACATCTCGATTGCAGGTTTTCCTCTCCTTATTCCATTTCGCATCTTTTTTATCCACATGGAAACAGAAGCCATTTTCATCTCCTCTTTCACATCTTTATCCAAAGTATGATTACCAATGAATATTCTGTAGATCTTTTCACGCAACTCAATTGGAAGTGGTAATTGATCAGGTATCATTTTGGAATTCACCGTTGATATATAGTATAGAATAGATACAATAAATGTTATCATCTTACATTTTTGTCTCCATTTCAGATGTGTGATACTCTAACAGTTCCAATAAACGTTTTATCTCTATCTCCATGTCATGTTTCATTTGTCTTCGTTTGATGAAATCACTTGTCAAACATAGTATTAAATGCACTACAACAATCATCGTTTCATCCCTTCTTTACAATATTCACTGATGCAATAACATTTTACATTAACATTGATACAAATTAATCTTTCAAAAGCAATGTACACTGTTCAGCTTGTTCACAAGGAATGACTAGTTATAATTCTGAACTCAATTTATACCCTCACTCTAGCATGACCAAATGGAACAGTATCTGTTTCATTGATCATGACTCTCTTTGTATACACTGATCTAAATGTTTTTGTTTGGGGTTCACTGGTGACTTTCCTATCCCTATGTCTTCTGATTCTACAATCATACGTTATCTTAATTTCTGTGGTTCGATCTTGCATACATTTTGTAAATGCATCAAAATTGACTGACTTGGAAGTTTTATAGTCTAAGGTTATTCCTTTTACTTTGCATTTACTCTCAATATCACCCTTCTCTGTGACCATTTCATATGCATAGTTCTTAGGACCTAAACCCCTGAATTTAATAATTTTGGAGTTTGGCTCTTCATCAGTCCATTTCCCTAATCTACTATTAATGATAGGTGGGTTCCATAGCTTTGGGTCATGAATGTACATACAACTATCAGTGTCAAAGTATAACACTCTATCATTTAGTTTCTCAAGAATACTGTACAATTCAAGTCTTGCATAGGCCGTAACGTATGAACCTACAATGACATTGGCTGTACCATGAGTCTCAACATGATCTAACTTTGATTCATAATTGACAAGAATGAATGGACATTCCTCGTCAAATATTTCTACATGCTTCACAATATAATTTGGATTGTTGACCAACTCAAAGTACTTGGATGGTTCTGCTATGTACTCTGACTGGGTCAACACCTCTCTCTGAGCAAGTTTTCCCCAGAGACAATTCAACATGATCTTTGCAAAGGCTCTTCTACCTTTATTTTTCTTTATCATTGTTGGATCTAAGCTAATTCCTTCATCTCTGTGGTAATCCCGAATGAATGTATCTTTGTCAGATTGGGTTTTACACCATTCAGGATAACCACTGGCTTCTTGTTTGATTTTCAGAAAGTTATCAACATACCCTTTAAAGAAATTGTTGGAGAGAGATCTAAAGTGCCAAACTTCATAAACATGAAGTAAACGATAACCACAGTCCAAAGCCTTAAACAGTTCAACTGTGACCCATGTCCCTATTAGAGCTCTCTGATTTTCATTATGAGAACAGGTTTGTGAACCGTTTTCTGCACAAGTTCTACATAGTGGGAACATCATTTTGTTATTACAGTGCATTGGTAGAATAGGGTGAAGTAGATTCTCAGGAGGTAAAACCTTGCATTTAACAAGACCTTCATATTGACGTATGTTTTGGATGTCAATGCTTTCACTTGTCAAGACTTTTGGATGCCCTACAGGATAGGATTTGTATTTGCACACATAAGGGTACAAAGAGCAAATATCAATGTATTTGATTTCTTTCTCACTGGATACATCTATCTCATGAGAAATCTTGACTGCATTACACCGTCCACCAAACAGACCATCCCTTGGATCTATTGGGTCGGAGTATGGGAAAAGACTATTAATGATTTCACGATAGTCTTTGTCTTTTTTGACTCTTGCATCGAATTCATGTTCCCAGATATATTCAACTTTATAACCTCTTCGCTCCAAATCGTTAAGACGTGACATTGTACCTTCATACAGAGATTGCATTGTAAGTCCATTGATTGGAGAGGTTTGTGAACGATCATGGTAGCATACTGGACACCCGTGATAGAGATCACCAAGAAATTCATACACTGTATTGGTTTCAGCATGAAAACCATCAACAGTATAAGGACCAATTTCATGTTCACCCCCGTTCCTAGCATGTTGGATAAAGATCCCCTTTTCATTTGCAATACTTTGAATCCATCGAATAGCTTTTATTGAGAACCTACGTCTGGAGGAATCTTTACTTGAAATAATTGCAATCTGACCTTTAGGTAAATATCTACTACGCCAAACCTTGTTGCATGCATCCGCTATTGTAATAGCTTCAAGTAAGGGGTCAATACCTCCATACTCAAGGAACACTTTCCTGAAATGTCCACATCCTCTTCTAAGGATATCGACATCTGAGCGACAGTATGCTTCCATTTCTTTTTGAAAATTAAATGTTTCTTTGTTTCTGACCTTTTCATTATACCATTCCATGAATTCTTTCCTTAGTTCTGAAGACATAGAGTCACACATATAATAAGAAGCATCGAGATATGGACCATTGTATTCCCAATACTGGTCAGTGTTTGCAAGATGGGGAAAGAAACCCTTTTTCATTTCTTCAAAACCAAATGTATCGGGGAATTTTCCAAGTCTTAAATTCATGAAGTTGAAGGAGTCAATCAAACGGACTCCATTCAACTCTAATTTCATGATATTGTTACCATTCATGATCAGGGAAGGAGGTTGATTTCCAATTCTAATTATTTCATTCAAGATGAATTGGGCATCGTACCCTTTTGCATTGTGAGCAATAGCAGTCATCCCTTTATGTTGTTCTGAGAAGAGCCAGTTACAAAAAACATTGAGTGTACTTTCACCCTGAAAAATGATCTCTCTCCCTTCAGCAAATTCGCTGCATGTTGAACAGTGGTAATCAAGTGACTTATCTATACATCCATCACATGCTCTCTGTGCAATACAATAATTTGGAATATGAATTCCAGTATCTTGCTTGCATTCAAAATCATAGAAAATGAATAAAGGTTTCTTTTTGTCATTTTCATCTTCACTCTGATCTTCCTTACATTTCTTTTTCTCCTTTTTCAGTTTTTTACCATCGTTGTCCCCTTTCTGCTTCTTACTTTCATAAGGTTGAATGTGACAACGATGGTCAAAGCCGACAATTTTCTTACAGAATCGACACCTTTTCTTTCCTTTACAAACATGACTTCCCTTCCTTACATTATACTGTTGTCTACATCTACTGCATATTTGGACCAAATCACAAATGGATTTCTTTTTTCTACCTTCTACAGCTCTATGTTTATCTAAACAATCGAGTCCAAAGAAATATCTTTCACATTCAGGACATTGAATTTTAAACTCATCTTGGTCACAAGGTGGGAATGTGAAACAAGCTGAACAAATGTACTTACAATAATGACTCTCCCGTTGATCATAAGCAGCATCACAAAATTCACAAAAATAACTACAAGACAAAAATCCTGTTATACTTGAAATATAGTCATAATGTCCTTGATGGTAATACAAATGTATCACTTTACTGTCCTTGTTCATTACTGGATGTTGAAAAGTCATCCCCACTTTCGAATGTTGTTGGTGAACTTTGATCACATAATTCTTTTCAAACAGATAGGTTTGGATAACCTTGTATTCATCAATTCCACATGGTTTGTTAGGTGAAATTCCAACTTCCATCAGTAAACGTTTAGCCTCATCTTTCTGTAAATTCTTGTTTGAACGCTTCATCAAATCCCACTTCTTTTTCCATTCATCGGTATCATCTCGATTTGTATGATGTAGACCAACGACAACTGCTCTTGCGAAGCACATACTATCTTCAGCATTCTTTATTTCAACAATGGATTGCTTTTTCTTTGCAAAAACTTTTGTGTCGAGTTCAGCTGGTATCTTTCCCTTTCCATAACCAAGGGGTAAACGAGTATGTGTGACATTGAAACTCATGTCTCCATCATCTACTCTGAATTCAGTGTTTGACTGCATAACTTTCTCAATTTCATTCAGGAAAATTCCACCATTCAAATTTTGAACATCCATGAAAGGGATATGTATCCCCATATCTAAGGCTGGATGGTTGATAGTAACTCTGATTTTATCATCTCGTTCAGTATCTAATGTTTCGTTGATTCGCCCTGTAATATCATCAAACAAGGTTTCGAGTTGTTGAGGTGGTAATTCATCAAAACTTTTGAAATTGACGGCCAAGACATGCGAATCTGTTCTAAACAGTCTGGACTTCTTATTTGATATTTCAGATAGGTTGTACAACTTTCTCATAGACTTTATATTGTCCAGACTATGCATTTCCTCATCATCAGATTCGACAGGTTTAACATTTTTTCTTTTGGGTATCCAAAAATCATCTTCGTCACTAGATGTATCGTCTTCCATCGATGATTCATTTTCAGACTCACTCTCTTTGTTTGATTCTTCATCTGAGTCAGTATCATCAAGTTTAATCCTTTTCCACCGATGTTTATTAAGTGGAAGCAAATCATCGTCATCTCTTTTTCTTTTTGACATGGCTTTCTCTTACAAAGCCTCGAGAAAAACTGAATCCTCATTTGAAGAATACAGAGTTTTTATAGGGGAACAATGACTCACCCTGACATATCTGTATAAATAGGAGGAAGGTTCAGTACATTTTCAGCATTCACTCGCAAATCTTCACAGAGAGTAGTCATGTCTGAACCAACTCAGAAAATGAATTATAAAGATATTGTTTCAGAAGTTGTGAGTAAGACCAAGAACAGACAACGTATGCATGTGTATGTTAACCCGTACACTCATGAATACGAAATAACCAACATTCCACCAAACTACGAAATTCTTCATATTGGACCATACGTTGGGGAGTTCATGTCTTACCAGACCGGCAAAGGTGAATATCAGATTACAAAACAGAATGTCTTCGATACTCTTTCAATAGATGAGATGTATGCTCCAGGAAAGAAAAGACATGGATTTTGTTTCATCTGTCACGGTAATGGACATTTTGCAAAAGACTGTCCAACGAAGGAGAAAAAGGATAACTACTATGGATTTGTGTATGTGAATCCTATTACTCACGAAGTTATGATTTCAAGACAACTGGATCGAACACCAGAACTCGTCAACATGGATTACGTTGGTGCATTTCTATCGCACTGTAATGAATTCAATAGATATTGTCTACCAACTGACAGAAAGAACAGTAGAGCAGGTTTTTCTTTTCCAAATGTGAAAACTAAACCCACATTTTCTGTTGAAACACAAACTGTCATCGATAAAACAAAAATGGATCAAAGTTCGGTTGTAAACAATGGAAAATCATCGAGACAAAGCAATGATTACAAAACTGAGAAAGTAGAAAATAAAATTGAGAAATCACCGCCTAAGGAGAATATCGCCGAGGACATTCCTGAGCAAAATTCACCACAGAACAAATCCACTGATGATCAACCCGAGAAAACACTCTCTCAGGATAGCATATCTATCAAACAGAGGAAATGGTGGAAAAAGATATCATCGCAAGATGAGATCAAAACTAACGAGGAAGAACAAAATTGTTTTTTCTGTAAAACCAATGCTCACGAGAAAGGAGAAATATGCCCAACACTGGTGATTGACGAAACAAAGACATCGAGAAAGAGAAAATCAAAGACGGAGTCTGACATACCAAAGAAGAAAAGGAAACATAACTAAGACATTTTTTAGTATACATTGTGACAATTTCAAGATAGACGTTTAATTCATTTTAGAGACAATTCTGTGTTCATGACATTATAAAATATTTCATTGATTGTTTCATAAAATTTTTCATTGTATGATTCATTGTATGTTTCAATAAAATTTCAAAACATCATTTTATCTTTTTTCTCATTATTTTCATCCAGACAATTGATGCGGAGAAGTCAAAACCTTCAAGACAATTGGTTGGTCCTGAAAAGGACCTTTCGATTTTTTCAAGTTTGACATCGATTCATTGAAACGAAGTTAAGCTTGGATATAATTCCAACATCTTTCTCTTCCATCCACAATGTTCTGTTGGTGGCATAAAGTCAGAGAGATCAGGACACAAATTCCCCATCTTCACTGTCTTCTTCTTAGTGTAGAAGTCATACCCCCGACGAAGCATGAATTCATATAATGCTTGGTCTGTCTCTCTTATTTCATCCACTTTCGTTTGCTTCTTCATTTCCTTGACACGGAACAGTCGTCGAAAGAAATCTAAGATGGAATTCATCTTACAAGATGAATTGAAAATGTTAAAAACTACATTATATACTGTAAAAATGTCCTACTAACCTACTAACCTACATAGAAAGAAATCATAATAACCTTCAAATGACATTGAGAATTAATTAAAAGTGTCTCCGGCAAGGTCCGCGCTCTCAAGACAATGGGTATAAAAGCACGAGAGTGTTCCACAGAATTCATTCTCTCTGAACACTCAACAAAATGAACTCAGAAGGATACGTAAGATCGTTTGCTGTCATTTACATAAGACATCCACCACCATGCCATCTTCTGGAGCTGGAACGAATCCGGTACAGCGCTAGGAGGGATGCCGCCAGATGGACAGCTAAGATGGCCGATGACTGATCTTGGAACGAGTTCATGGCGCCAATTGGGCAGCCCAGGAAGGAGAGGGTTCATCCAAACCTTCCAGGCATTTACAGGGAAGAAGACTACTGGGCATAAGTCAGTAGTTTTTTCTCCCAAACAAAACGGTCCTTTTCAGGACCACCCATAAACCAAGAAAGTTTACCTTTTACACAAATTGTCAAATATCCAAATACATTAAACCATCCCTTAAATCTTATTAAAAACCCGATACAAGTTAATCTTAATTCATAACGTAAACATAAATTCCATTACCCGTACATCGATTCTCATCTCTTTCGAAGGTTTAAAAGTTCTTTCTGAGATTCACGTTATCATTATTTTGTGACAAGTAGACAAGTCTTTTTATCCTAAAATGATATGAAACACTACATCTACATCATATCTAACATTTACCATCAATAGAAAATAATTATCATCGAGTTTTAACAAACATTTTTCAAAAAACATTGTGAGTACAGCAAAAAATCACTGTCAAATCAGCATGTTTCATTGAATTTATACAATAAGATTACACATCTTTGACAAAATTTTGATAGAAAATGATAACTAGTACATAGACAAATCGTTTTATACAAAAAATAATACTATCCACATCAACAGGACTCAAATATCAAGAAAAAATCACGATTGAGAAAACACAACTTCTCATCAAGACGTCCATTTTTTAGGAATCGAGTTAAGGGTGCTTCCGCCGAGGTCCGCGCTATCAACACATTGGGTATAAAACCACGATGGTTTCTCAATCACGTCACATTTTACATCAGTCGCTCTCATGAGAAGACACGTAAAAATGAATACGGATTTTAATTTACAAGAATTCATGTCTCAGACAGATATCACACATGATGACTTACTAGCATCAGTCATAGATTCAACGATCGGACCACAACCGTGTCAGATTCTTGGACAACAGGAAAAATCATCAACAACCCAACAGAGTCTTCAACCAGTGAGTACAAATGACATAGTTTTGCAAAACATTCTCGCTGAATTGAAAACGATGAATTCGGGACAAGAAACTATTATGAAGAGGATTCTTACTGAATTGACCACCTTCAACGAATCTTTCAAGGATTTCAAATCACTATCCGAAAGACTACATATTCTAAACCACAATGTTCAAAGGATGTGTCAACAGCGTACAGCATCTCCGGTCACATTTAACCCAACACCACTGAAAGTTCCAGTTGAATTTGACTTTGAACAAACAGAATTTCACAAGCTCATAGATTGTATCATGTCTGTCATGAAAAAGAAGAAAACACCACAAACTTCAACGATAAAAAATCATCATCATCTTCAACATCTCGCCCAAGTAAGAAACATTGTACAGAAAAGGTGAGAGGATACAACATTCCAACAGTGTCGGGGATTGGTGCTTATGGCAAACATATCGACAACTTCAAGATCCCAAAGCTAAAAAGGAAGAACTGACACAATCACCATTCCATCAACAACAAAAACGGTCCTTTTCAGGACCACCGAACCACCAAGAAAGTTTAGCTTTCGCACAAATTGTCAAAGTCCTTTGCATTCTTTTATCACAATGCATTCACACATTTTGCAAACAGTTTCCCATAAAAGACTAAGTCCACATTCCACCGAAAAAAGACTAAGTCCACATTCCACCGAAAAAGACGTCCACACTTCCCATAAAAGACTAAGTCCACACTTCTCGCAAAATGACTATGTCCACATGCAAAATACCCGAAAAAAGACTAAGTCCACATTTCCCCATAAAAGACTAAGTCCCCATGCAAAATTCCCTGCACATCTATACAAACATGCCACTGGTCGGCTGGGACACTTTGGGGGACGAAAATTCCGTCCCCCATTTGCCGTCCGGCCGGCATTCTGGCACCCTCCCTGGTAGGCAAACTGGGGACAGAATTTCGTCCCCAGTTTGCCTACCATTACTACTACCAATTTAGGACCCACGTGAGAACCTATATGGGCTGCCAATCTTGGACTCTGATAATAGGTGCGACCAGGATTTATATGGAACGGACATGGGAAACGGAATCTTCTTTGAGCGGATATCGAATATGAAGCTAGCAAAGCATTCTTTTTTTCAGTAATCGACTTCGTCAAACGATATCATTATAAAGAAATGAGGTTAATCCCTCCCTTTTACAATCCTTGTAAATAGTTGTGGGAAACAATATGGAAAATGAAGAAATTGCTTGTGACAAGCAATTTCTTCATTTTTCACATTGTTTTCTACCTAGAGGGATAAATATTTTAGAAATTTCAACAATTTGAAATTGGCGTATGCAACTTCTTTGAAGACTCTGATCAGTCATTTGGAACACGATGTGCTCAAGTGAGCTAAATTACCTAAGAGATGAACTTTCAATATTCATAAAATACATAAGTACTATTTTTTATGGCGTAGGCATTTAACGGATCTAGTGGTTAAGCCACCAGTGGTTGTTTGCACTTGTTGAACTTTGAGACGACCTCAAAATTTTGTTTATTAACTCAAGCTATAAAAGCTGACGCTTTGCTAGCTACAAATAGATAAAAAGGATGAGTTGCGTGCTCTTGCTTTCATCTTTAACAAAGCTTAAATTTTGTCGTCTGCAACAGACGCAGTAACTTGTAATTATTGTCGTCCTTTTATCAGACAATACTAATTGAAAGAAAGATCTTGTCCCTGGAATTCTATATCGTATCTTGTAAACAACTTTTCCATATACTATCGTCGGGTATAATAATCCAATTTTAACATCGTGTATCAAAATTCTAGTATTTTGATTGGTTAAGGACCCATTTATTTTGTATACTTATGCATTTAGCCGTTGCATTTAGTATTCAGAAATCAAGGGAATATTTTTTTGTTTTTATTGAGATAAATCAACCTAAAAACTTAACCACTCTTTCACGAATACGGTGCGACGTAGAATAAGTCAAGCCTATTTTCTCGACTACCAGGAATTTACCGATCGTGCCTGTCAACCAAAGATAATATTAGCCAATCAGATTATTCATTTGATCGGAAGTGGAATTTGAACTCCAACATTGGCCGAAATATATGTTAAGCATTTGTTGTTCGTTTTACGAATTAAACGTTGTAACTACAGCTTATCCATATCCAATATTTGTTGACCATGGAAAAATAATTTGAAGTATAATGGTGAGAACCATACGACACTGGTGCTCGCAAAATTTAAAAGTCCTACACCTTCCGGTTTAGGAAGAGAAGATTTTCAAAGATTACTTTCTTTATATCTATGTAAAATAACGAAACCCACAACATAGGGCTCATGTTGAAAATAGAGTTAATTTTTGTTGTTGTTGTTATTGTTGAAGTATCATAAGTCAATGCTGCATGCAATAATCCAAAGCTCTAGGTCAAACGGTTTGGGTTGAGAAAACAACAACATGTCTTTCTGTGTTTCTATGTAAAATCTGGTTACCCACATAATGTGTTGAAGAGTTGAAAGTTGTAGGCATATGGGTTTGGGAGAGGAAGTTTTTTTTACTCCGTTGCCTTTGCAACCACAGCTCTTCATGGATTCAAATGCTTTATGTAATGTGAATAATATTACCTTAGGATCGTATCTGTGAAGTTTGGTTGAAATAATTTTGTTAGTTTAGGAGGAAAAGTTTTTTTTAATTGTTTACGAACGGACTGACGGACGACAGTCAAACCACAACGGTTTACGCTAGCACTTTGTGCTCAGGTGAGCTAGTTACCGACTTATTTAACCCATTCCCACACAACAGAATTTAAGACTGGCTCAAATTGAAAGAAGCTGCAGACGACAATTTCAAGTTGGTGGATTTTTTTATTTAATTATTTTTTCGTCTTTTGGTAAATGAAACATTGTGGAAAATGCAGAATTTGCAAGATCGAGCAATTTCTTCATTTTCATCAATGTTTTCCTTTTTTTTTTAATTTTACGCGTAAAAAGGAGAGATTGTGTGGGAATGAGACACTGTAGTGCGAAGAAATATATGTAAAATGTTTTCTGAAAATCTGCACGTTGTTTGCGGTCTAAAGGTTAATGGTCCTCGTTATACGACGCGGTTTTCGTCTTATTTAATTATTTTCAGAAAGACAAGAGCTCCAGTCTTAATGACAGATGTCATAAAAAGATCATCTCGTAAACTGTTTCGATCGGGCTCAAGACTTCCAAGGACCTTACACTTTTCTACAAATGAAATACGTCCGGGATTTACAAAATATGTCGTTTTCTCTGGAAATTTGCAGGCATGCATCCGGAAATGTGTCAGACAGCTTTGAAGTGCGTTACACCAGATTTTCATCAAATGTTACAAAACGATTTTATCACTGTTTCAAACAGTGTATGTTTGCCTTTTCACAAGAAAAGCGATTTTACATTTTTCTTATTTAGAGGCGGCTTTAAATTGCGACTAAACACTCAATTTGATACCTAATTAAGGCTGTAGAGTATTAGAACAGATTAGAAAACAAAATTCATTTCGGACTTAAACAAAAATATTTCTCATCAATACATGATATTCAAGCACTATTGTCAAGGGATATGAATGTAATAAACAAGCAAACAACAATGGATTAAGTTAATCATTAGAATGGCGGTATTTTGCAAAAAATATCCGCGTCATTGATCGCCTATATTTTCTAGATTATTCAGATCTTAAGGAAGTACTCATTTTGTCGAATAGAATATGCGCATTTTTTCGTCTTCAATTCCTTGTTTTATGGTCCCTGTGAATTTACAATTGAGAAAATATTGTAGACAAAGGAGCAATGATTCTAGCAAGCAATTTCTTCTTTTTCAAAAATATTTTTCTTTCCATATATATTAATGGTTATTTTTCAAATTAAATCCAAGTTAATTTTCGACTACAAATCATTTGAATTTTGACGGGTCTAAAATATAGCAAAACAGGAAAAAGCAAGATAACTTTATTAGTCGTAGAAAGAAACATGAAAAAAGTATTCATACTTGGTTGAAATCCTTAAGAAATATATAGTATCGATACTCCATAGAGTTCAGATATTCTAAATATTTTCTGGTAATCAGACAGCCTTTCTACTCAAACTTGTGTGTAAATGTGCTTACACCCGATCTAGGATGTACATGTATGTTTGTTGTCTTTCTTCTTCAATTCTTAATTCTCAACATGTTTCAATGACAGAACCTCAAATTAGAAAAAAAATCTATGCAAATTTGACTTTAACCTTTTCTTGAATAGAAAAAACCCAAACGTGCTGAAAAATTGAAGGGTATCGAATAGCCATTGTCTTTTGTTGAAATTCAGTCCTTTTTAGTTCAGAAAATAGAAAATACATGTGTTTGTTTAAAAAGCTCAAAAAGAAAGGAATCTATTCTTTATTCGTCATTTTACATGTATTTCTTTCAAAAGCACAAAAAGAAATGAAATAATTATTTATTTATTTCTAAAAGGAAAATTTGATTTGGGACACTTTAAAGAGAGAAATTATCAGTTAGGATGCATAGCAACTGTATGAGTAAAGAAATCTGAGCAAACCAATCAAAATATCCTTGGAACTATCAGCGCTTAACATCACACCTTCTTTAAAAAATATTACAAAGAAGTGAAGCAGTAATATTTGCCCTTTTGCACCTCCTTTATGTGAAAGGTCGCTGCCATATTACAGTGGTAGCGCGTAGGACTCCTAGGCATTGGGTCCCGGGTTCGATTCCCAGCCGCGGCAAATATCCTTGCCGGCCTCCCCCCACCCCGACAATGGGTGGTGATCGTAAACGTAAGTGGGATAGCAGCTGGAGGCTCGGAAAGGGTGTAGTGGTAGTACTGGTGTGAGAAATACCAGGAACCCATTGTTTGGGGCTCCAGTCGCCTCGATGCGACTGAAATACTGTTAAAAGTGGCGTTAAACCCCATTTCACCAATCAAAGTGTGAATTAAACTATAATGTCATCATATTGAAATTAGCCGGGGAAAAACTTTTGAAAAACTACATATGCAGACACTAAATTTAAAATGCTAAAAATAATTTCAAATGTATTAATTTTTCAACAAAATGTCGACAGCGATGTTTGACATTGATGAAAAATAGAGCCACATGGATATATGGGCTATTTTTGCCACACTAGGAAGGTATCTATTTTATAAATTTCAATATTTCGGATCAGTTTGTATCGAATTGTTCAGAAACATGTACTGACAAAAATGAAGTCGACACATCTGCATACTTGTGACTAGTTGTTTGCCCCGCCCACTGACTTCGCTGGAAACGCCCACTGACTGCGACAGGAAGTTCCACTTCAATATTTAACGTCCGGGTTTGTTTGTTTTTTGTTTGTGTGTGTGTGTGTGTGTCAATCACGTGTGTCATAATGGCAAAATTGTTGGTCGGTTATCTAATAAAAAAAATTATAGCATGACGGGCATGTCAGCCCGTGTTATTTTAATTTCCATTATCTTAACCCATTCCAACTCAATCCCTACTTTTACGCCCCTCAATAAAACAGCTTTAGAAAACATTGTGGAAAATGAAGAAATTGCTTGTAACAATATGCCAAAAGATGAAAAAAATTAAAACTCCATCAACTTCAAATTGTCGTCTGCTTTTTCTTTCAATTTGGACCAGTCTAAAATTTTGTCGTGTTGGAATAGCTTAAATAATTATTTTTCGATTGAATATACTTTTATGGTTACAGGCACAATATTGCATTCGAAACAACACCTATATGTGTTTTCAAAGATCACGTAATCAACCTAAATCCTCTGTAGAAAGGATTAATTAAAGACGATGTCTTACGAAAATAGAATCGAGATAAGGTTCGAATTCTGCAATTTTACGAATAGCGCTAAATCCAATTACTTCTAGGTGCTCGTTTTTCCGATCAAAACTGAATTAGTCAGTAATTATCAACACCCTATAATATATTGACGTTATCGGGCCGGTCTAATACCCCAAGTTGTTCTTATTATCGTCGTCTTGCAGACAAAATCCAATATTAAAAGGAAGAGAGATTCTGCTTTGTGTCATAAACCATCAGACAATACGGCTGTAAGAAGTTGATCGGTGTTTATTAGTTATTAGAAATGTCAACTTGGTGCATGTAGCTATAGGACGATATTGGATTTTAATTTTACGAAGGAGAATAGACGCCTAGATATGAATTTTGTCTGGAATTGTATTGAAATAGAGTGGTAAGTGGTATTTTAAGATTAGAAGTCTTTTAACGTTGTTATAATGAAACATATTTATACATTCAGATTGCCCGTTTTCATTTCAACTGGAAAAGAAAAGAAGTTTAGCGGGTCATTTCCAATTAACACTAATGACATACTCATGATACTCTAAATAAATTTGAGAACACGGTATCAAAGTGAGATTAAATTTTGAGCCATTAAGAAATAATTCAACTTTTAGTTTCTATCATAAACGGGCGTTCTGATTGGTCGAAAAAATTATTCATATACCGGTGCATAGAAAAACCGAATTACACTAAATTTAACAGAATTATACCTTTGAACTTGATTTTAGAGCTACAATATCCTTCCGTATTCATAAAATTCTTAACATTGTGAATTAAGTTTGATAGTCTTAGATGTTATAATGTACACCATCAAGGTTTTCTGTTAGCCGAGTTCATACCTCCATGAACAAAATTTTGAGCACGAAGCTATTTCTTAGGCTTCCGTACAAAATTTACAAAATGTATCAATTTTTTTAAAGTTTTGCTTTTCTTTCGCTAGATGCTATTAAAAAACAAGAAATGGAGAGAGTATCTTTAGTTCACCTGAGCACGAAGTGCTCATGGTGAGATATTTTGATCGTCCACTGTCCGGCGTGCGTCGTGCGTCCTACGTCATGTGTCAACAATCTTAAAATAACATCTCCTCCCAAACCGCTGAGCGGACTTCAACCAAATTTTGCAGGAATGGGTGGTGCCCTTTGAAAATTGCTTAGATAATTGACATCCGTTAAAAACTCTGGTTACTATGGCAACAAAACGGAAATTTTAATAAATTATTTAAAAAATAGCTCCTCCTGTCCCAGAAAGTGTAGAGCCATGATATTTGGCATGAAGCATCAGTACAATGACCTCTTTCAAAATTGCTAAAATCATCACCCTCGGGTTCCTAGGGGCAGAGCTCGGGGGGAGGGGGGCGGCCTTATATGAAAATGAAGAAGGATTTTTAAAACGACATCTCCTCCCAAACCATTTAGCGGATTTCAACCAAATTTGGTAGGAATGTTCCTTGTGTGGTTCCCTTTGAAAATTGCTAAAATGATTGTAAATCCGTTCAAAACTCTTGTTGCCATGGTAACAAAACAGAAATTTTAATAAAAATTTCAAAAATTATCTCCTCCTGACCCAGAAAGCGTAGTGGCATGAAGCATCAATACAATGACTTCTCTCCGAAATGCTTAAACCGTCACCCTCGGGACCCCAGGGCCGGAGCCGAAGAAGGGGGGAGGGGGGCTTATAAAGAAATAAAGAAGGTTTTTTAAATCGACATCTCTTCCCAAACCATTTGGTGGATTTCAACCAAACTTGGCAGATATGTTCCTTGGCTGGTGTCATATGAAAATTGTTAAAAGAATTGAAATCCGTTAAAAACTGAAGTTTTAAAATAATCTTTAAAAATTATCTCCTCCTGACCAAGAAGGCATAGAGCCTTGATATTTTGCATGAAGCAGCACTCCATTGACCTTTTTTAGAATTGCTAAAATCATAACCCTCGGGTACCAAGCGGCAGAGCCCTTGATGGGGGGGGGGGGGTCATATTGAAATAAAGAAAGGATTTTTAAAACGACCTCTTCTCCAAAACTACTGGGCAGATTTCGACCAAATTTGGCAGAAATGTTCCTTGGATGGTGCCCTGTGGAGAAGGCTAAAATAATTGAAATCCGTTAAAAAACTCTTGTTGCAATGGTAACAAAACTGGATTTTAAATGAAATATTTGAAAATTATCTCCTCCTGCCCCAGAGGGCCCAGAGTCTTGATATTTTGCATGAAGCATCAGTACATTGACCTCTTTCAGAATTGCTAAAATCACCAACCTTGGGGTCCCAAGGGGCGGAGCCCCAGGTAGGGGTGGGAGGGGTGTTGGGGCTTATATAGAAATAAAGAAGGAATTTTCAAACAGCATCGCCTCCAGAACCACTGGGCTGATTTCAACAAAATAATTTAAACTCTGGTTGTTTTGACAACAAGAGTAATGTTTATGTTCCGATATTGTGTCAAATTATGCAAACAAGTCGAAAATTCGTAGTATAGAAAATCCAAGATTTGAAAGAATGATGTTTTTTTTTTTTTTTTTTTTTTTTTTTCATTAAGTTCATTAAAGCCTTGAATTGATGTTTAAATACAGCGATTTTTTGGTCATTTCAGCAACTGACGAAGTGGTAGCAGATGAAATAAATGACAACGTATGGAAATTTTACATCATCAAATGTTACGTCATCAGGATATGTGTCTACGTCATTAATATGGTTACCTTACATCATCATAACTGTTGTTTGTCTTGGTTTATTGGCTATCAACTTTTATTGTTATCACAGGTATGTATTTTAATGCCATTGATTTTCACTTCCTTGTTGATTTATGTGTTTATAAACTTTATAATACGTGTTTTACACTGTAGTCCTTAAACCTGACACTGTGACATTCTTCACATGATAGGAATTTCAAGACTTATTATTTCATTAAAAAATATACTTTTTAAAAAAAAATCTCTTCACACATGTCTCCACTCATTTCTGAACTCTGTTAACAAATTATCAACCAGCAAAATATTTCCTTACTTAAATGGTTGATTTACAAGTTGACAACCTTTTACTTCCATCTAACAAAAAATACAGATGCTATATATTGACGCGATGCTCTTTGCATATTGTCTCTGTCCGATCACTAAATGTTTAGGCTTACACCTCAGCGAAATTAAAAATATTATATTCATTTTTTTATAAACTGAAGCTGCAAAGCAGAAAAGAGGAAATATTGCACTAGTTTTAGGTAATTTTTTCTGGATCTACTTTTTGCGCAAGCATGCAAAATAGTTGTTTGCTCAAAATTCTGTTCAAAAAGTATGGAACAAAAAATGCTTGAATATTGATAGACAAAATGAAAATTACATTATTACCTTTAATCATTCAATGCACCTAAGGATTATTGCCCATTTTACGACAGATGCAAAAAATCCGAATGTTACTCTTTGATATCTTTTGCAAATAAATTAAATGTATAATATAGTGAAATTCAAACATTTTCTGTACAATCTTGATCAGGGTTTTAGTTAGACATTAATAATTGTCCAAGAACGCAATCATGCACTGCTAGAACGTTCGGATGCACCTGGCATTGATTATTTCAGTATCAAACATAGATTATTGGACAGAGGTTTCCAACGTAATCGACAGCCAAAACTCCCTAGAGCTTAACTTCAGAAAATAATTGAAGACTTTTCAAAACAGTCTTCATTTCTTTTCTGAAGTTGAGTCCCAGAGGGTCCATGGGACTCACGGAAGATATGATACTTTTCAGAGACTTGGCTACTCACTTTTTAGTCTCAGAATCGCAAATCTGGCAGATATGAAAGCCCCATTTGGCAAAGTATGTCTTGTAAAGGTTAAATTCATATAGTCGCCGCGTTTCCATTGTAACTGTGAAAAATCAAGGCGAATGAGCAAAGCATGATTATTTTTTATCTTATTTATATTCCACATATTGCAAAAGTATCAAGTTTTCTCTATAATGCTTTAATCCTATAGTTTATTTTGTTTTACTCCTGGAGTGGAACTTGACTCTTTGGTTTGAATTATATTCAAACGAATATATACTGATAGAAAATGTTAATGAAGTTCTGATTTTTTTTGTATGAATATGGTTTAAAGGTACTTTTAACAGTTTTTGAGTAATAATTCTCATACCACATTACCACATACTACATCCTTACTGAGCATATAGCTGCTCATCCTACTTTGGTTTTCGATTATCCACCCACCGATAGGAGACAAATGTCTAAGAGAACATTTGCCGGGACTTTGAAAGTTTTGAAAAGATCGTTTCAATAGTAAAAACAAGACAAACAAACAATCAAACAAAATAAACAAACAAACAAAAAAAATAAAAATAAAAATAAACTAAGGTAGGGTATTCAAAATTTAGGTAAAAATTGTTTAAAAATCCTGTATGGATTAATGTCTATTTCACCAAATGAATAATGGATCATTTTTTGAAAATCAAGGTAACTCAAGCTAACAGTATCGCATATGTCTGTATTGGACAGTTCTGATTTGGGTAAATGCTTAGTTCGACAGAAAAACTTTTCATAGAAATAAACTTTTGAATAAACAAACAAATAAAACAAAACAAAACAAAACACACACACACACACAAACAAACTATATTTGAGGTCGTCGGTCTGTGAGACAAGAACGGGTTCGATACGCTCCATGGTACTTAAAATCTTTTCCGTATGTGACACATTGTTAATTGACCAATCTCTGCCCTCCGTTCGCCCCGCCCAAAATTCATAGTAATAGCATACATGTTTAACTAGAAAATAGAATAGTTGATTGGCAACATACGGCTTGAACATGCTGTAGTCGTTTAGGTCGTCAAACCAACAGAATTTTTTACAAAAATGTCTGATTTCAAATCTTAATTCCGAGCTGAATAAGTGATTTGATTGGTCGATTGATGCCTTGATTGACAGCAGCGATTGGTCAATTTATGGTGATTGTAAATGTAAGTGACATCACAAACCGCAATGCCAGTAAGAGCCGTAACCAAATTGGTCTTTGCCGGGTTTTTTTCTAACGTCTTAATCGGTCATGGCGAATGACGCTTTTTGAAAACGTTTTTAATCATGGGTATTTAGTTGTGTAAACGAATGATTTGCTGCTCTATAGGGGGTGTGGGTTTTACAGTACACGTGATGTATGTGATTTTCGACCAAGTGCGATTTGTCCACGGGTATACCAACGCAATCAGTTTATGTTAATGCTTATGCTCTAGACTTCCTTACAACATTAAACAATTTTCGTTTAATTGGGGCGTGTGAAGAACAATAAGTGGGAAAAAACCTTGCTAAATTCTTTTTTTCCGTCAGGATTTTTTTTTTTACAAAATTGCTAGAATAGATCTATATTTTTCTTTTGCTTTTGCAGAAAACACCGTGAACGTTACCAACGAAAAGCTGAAGTGATGGAAACACGCGAGAGAGTTCTGGAACGGCGAATGATTTTAAACATGGTGAAAGCACGTTATATGGTGCAATGTGAAGACGACAGTGATAATAGTTCCACTGATTCGAGGACTGTTTTAGCCAGAACCAGGGAATTTAATAGATTGTCTAATAATGGAGTCGCGCATGTGTGATATTTTCTTTAATTCCTGCCAAAACTGTCAAGATACATTGACCATAACACAAATTATTTTTGCTAAGTTGGAATACAATTTTTTGTTATAGCACGGTGATAGAAAATTTAGAGAGAAGCTAAACGTAAAACAACAACAACAACAAACACAATCTTTTCGACTTCTGAGTGCTCCAATTTTTGAAAAGTATTTGACTCTGCTTTTAATATTTTTCGGTTATATCACGGCGAAGTTGTCTTATTCACGTGCTTCCTGAGTTGCACCAGTTGTTGGTTTAGATTCTGAAATGTCTTGCCTATGAACACTATTACTCTGTTTCTTTATGACACAAAGGAAAAGTATAGCAATCTGAAGATACATATTTCCAAAATGATAAAAGAAAACCAAATGAATAAATTTAGCAGGAAAAGTGGTGGTTAGAGAAACAAATAATCAAGTGAAAACTTAAGGATGGAAATAACTAAAATTACTGATAGTCCCTCGAGTCGCCTGGTTTATACCCAACTTTCTTTAATTGCAACCCAGGTGACCCAATACTTAACTTGCCCATAGCTTGACAAAATTTTAGAAAACAAAAACAAAAACATTTTAAGGCATTGAAATTCAAAATCAAAAATCCAAGAGACAGGCAGTTTTTCTAACATTTAACACAGTGATTTATTTGTAATAAATTGTATTCAATATACTACTTGTGTGAGATATCACATTGGCGAATTTTCAGACTAATTAAAAAAACATATGAAAATATGATTGCACAGAATTTACCAAAGAAGAAGAAAATAAGAAAGGGTTAACCAAAATATAGCCCGTAGACCCTAAACAAAACCTTTCTAAGATACTTCATGGACAAATACATGTATACCACTTTTTACTGCAAGCAATATATCATTGAGGTTCGCCATGGTACCCAAATGATTTTCTGACTAACTGTAATGACATTTAAAAAAAAAAAGTTCTTTAGTGCACTCAGAGCGACACACGACGGACACCCAGCGTAAATTGGCCTAAATAGCAGTGTTCTAACATAACAACATTTGGACATTCTTTAAAAAAAGTGGTATGGCGCATTCATGTTCTTAAAAGTGTCTACATTCATCGCACAGATAGGAAATTTGTATTTGGCCGGAACCATGCCTATTATACAGAGTGCAAAAAACGAATGGCAGAAGATAAATTTGAATATTAGAACAGAACAGAACATACATTTTATTCTGACAAGTACAAAGTACATAGTCAATGAATACATAACACATTACATTGTATAGGTCCAGGTCGCTTTTCTCTCTCATACACACATACACACACCTACAGAACCACACTCACCCTGCAAGAAAATGGCTTTTTTCACCAAAACAGAAACGTTCAAACACATCATATGCTGCAAAACGGAATTTACCCCTTTTCCCAAACGACGAAGAGCGGCTTAATCGTATCTCAAAATGCTTGTGCCAGAGCCAGTTTGGGAAAGAGATAGTTTCCGAAATGAGATTTTACGAATATAATGTGTTGAAACGTTCATTTAGTGCTAGTTTGATATACATAGATAAGTTAACTAAGGAGTCTTTATCCGTACATGTAAGGAGTGATATTAATTTGAACATATTTGGCTTTCTGTAAAACTTTATATCAATATATCTTCGTCTTACTTTAGCATAACGAGGACATATCAAGATAAAGTGAAATTCATCTTCGATATCAGTTTTATTACAAAGCATGCAAACTCTTTCATTTCGAGGAAGTCTATTTGTTGAAAAACGACCTGCTTGAATACTAAGTGAATGTGAAGAAAGTCTAATTTTAGTAATAAAAGAGCGTACTGTTGGATGTAAAAGATCTAGATACTCTTCTAGTTCAAAATTATGTTTGATATGTCTGTACAATTCCAATACACTACTACTGTTCATCTTTTCGTACCATTCCTGTCTAAAACAATCCGTCATTCCTTCTTTTAAAATTGCCAAAAAAGTAGTTTCGTCGTGCAATTTAGGATTTTCAAATTCTTGTGAGAATCCAAAATTGTCTAAAATCTTTTTCACTTCGGAAACCCAATTTTTTTCCCTGCTTTAAAAAAATTAAGACTTTGAAGATATGCACCTTTCAAGACAACATTTTCGGTCTTTAAGATTTTAGACCAATACTTAGTAATTCTGCAATTTCTATTTATATATAAGGGATAACGGCCTAATTCACCATAAATTGCCATTGAACTTGTACTTGTTCTGACATTGAGAATTCGCTTACAAAACTTTAAATGGATTCTTTCTAATTCCCTGGATTTACTATGGCAAAAGACTTCGCATGAATGATTAAGTATATGACTAACAAAGGCGTCAAATAGTTGACACATCACACTAACTGGTAATTTAAACTTAAAACAATTTATAAGTAAAACATTTAATGCTTTTAAAGCTTTACCAGTTAAGTATTCTATATTTTGAGCAAAATTATACCTGTATAATGGAAAATGGTCCCTAAATAATTAAAAGAGTCTACGGATTCTATGAGAGTACCATTGTAATACCATTTTTCGTTTACTTTAAGTTTGCCTCTTTTCCTAAAAACCATCGTTTTTGTTTTTTCAACATTTACTTCTAATCCCCAATCTTCACAGTATTTATGCAGCAAATTTATATTTGTTTGAAGCTCTTCTGGTGTATTTCCAAAAATCACCATGTCATCTGCAAATAACAATATAATAATTACTAAATCTTCAATACGAATTCCAGAATCAACGTGTTCTTGTAAATGAATCTTCCAGAAATAACGACTCCGGCCACAATACCGTTGTTGAGCTTTGGGTTTTCGAATTTTCACAAGTAATTTTCAGTGAATACTAACTTTTCAAACCGGAATTAAGAGACGATAGAAAGTCGTAGTGTCATTTTTATCTCCATTATGCACAGGCGGCTGTTCATCGTGAAAAGACAAAGAAACATGGCTGATCCCTAAAAAATGATAATAATAAAAAAAAAATAATAGTAAAAAAAAAAAAGATTACATTCGAGGCATTTTTTTCAATAATGAGGTTTTATATGAAATTTGATATTTAGAAGCAATTTCAGTCATGCCATATTTAAGCATATACAATACTGACGAATGAATTTTGTTCTATCTTATTCCTTCTTTTTACAAGAACACACTTGAAATTCAATATGAAACATTCAAATGACAGGTTTATTGTTGTCACCACGGCAACTTTCGAATTGTAGATGACATTTAAATGGAATGAAAAGTAAACGTGACATATGTCGCAACATATAAATTATATTCCAGAAGATATGAACCGCTGTCTATATTGTTTTTCATGAGAAATAAATGAATATCAAAACGTTGAGGGACAGAGGCGATTTTTGTCTCTAAAATGATTTTATGAAGTAGTACTAACATGCTGTACATATGCATAAGGTTAAGGTCAAATATGTTACTTTACTCGATATTTTTACTCGTAAGTTAAAAGATTTTCTTGTTTCTTCCACTATTCGAGGTTCTATGCTATTTTTTGTTCTATTTATCACCTTCATCAATACCCTTGAAATGAAAGACTTAAGCTTTGGGTCAATGTCAAGCTAATAATACTGTGATTTATATTTAAATCTCTTTGTTGTTTTCTTAATTAAAATGACAGGAGTCTATCTATCAGCATAAAAACTTCATTGGTGGATACAACTCACTGAGGAGAATTTCAGTGCCAAAGAAGCATAACTCAAATTTTTAATTATTTTCTTTTTTGGTGATTTTACTCGAATTTGTATTGAGCAAAGCTCTTAATAAATATTATCAAAATGGAACTTTATCGGTGAATGGGACTTATATTTAAATCACAATTTTTGCCTTATTGTCATTTTTGTCATGTATACTTATCTATGTATATCAAACTTTTCAAACCGGAATTAAGAGACGATAGAAAGTCGTAGTGTCATTTTTATCTCCATTATGCACAGACGGCTGTTCATCGTGAAAAGACAAAGAAACATGGCTGATCCCTAAAAATGATAATATGGAACTTTAACTGGGGAAGGGCATTTCATCAAGGTCAAGGTCATAATTTTACCCTTTTCTCTAAAACAAAGAAAAAAAAAATCACCCGTTTCTTAAAAATTCCTGTTTCGGGGGTATGGTGTTTCACAAACACATCTTGTTTTACTTGTTCTATAGGAAGTACTCAAATATATAGAATAAGGCAAGAATGACTACAAACGGGTCGCCTGACACGCGCATGACCCACGACAGGGCAATTCCACTTGTTAAGAGATGAAGAGGTTTTTTTTCCAGGGAGGTATGAAATGAACACACTGTATGAATACGCGAAGTAGATTCATACATAAGTGTGATAAGTTTTTTCGTTTCATACCTCCATGCAAGCCAAATAAAACACTATAATTCTTATAATTCAACGACATCGAACAAAAAAAGCAAGTATTTTACTAATGTTGATATTTTTTTGTATGGAACTATTTTGTGCGAAAGTATACACAATAGCTGCATGCTCGAAATTTTGTTTATGGAGCTATGAATAATTTTTTTGGCGAATCAGAACGATTAGTTTTTTATAGACAAAACTAAAAAATTTAAGTATTGGGCAATAAACGATACTGTTTTGTAAAATATTAGTTGAAGTATATTTTATTTTACAGTACATGTGTTCGGCGCAAAGTCGTTACAATTCTGGGATTGTCCAGTACAAACTAAGAAATCCTACTTTGTCCGTCGGTTCTAGAATTTTACCGGACAATTCTCGATAATTCTAGAATAGCGCAAGGAGTTAAAATCGATTTTTAACCAGATGCATTCTTTACGCAAAGTGGGAATGGTTTTGAACAAAGAAGGGATTTAGAGAGTAGGTTGGCAAGGCGAGAATAGTGAAGATAACCTTTTCTATTTCAGTTTAGACATGAAGAGAATAATTCTTTTTATTATTTTCATGGAGGTATCAAACAAAAACACTAGTTGCCTTGTATGAATACGCGAAGCGGATTCATTCGTAAATGTGGTTGGGTTTTTCGATTCTTACCTCCATGAAAACAAAAATAATTCTCTTCAATTCTTATTATTTAATGACATCAAGCGATAAAAGCAATTACTTGGAAAATGTTGATACCTTTTTGATGTAACTATTTTGTGCGCAATCACACAAAATAGCTGCGAGCTCAGAACTCAAAGTTATGAATATTTTTTCGACCATTCAGAACTCTCGTTTTTGATAGACGAAACTAAAAATTAAATTATTTCAAAATAAAGTTTAGAATTGAGCCAAAAAACAGAAATGCTTAACATAAAAGTTGGAGTTCCAAGCTTGCATCCGGTCTAAAGGTTTTAAATGAAAGATCGCGATGTCAATCAAGAATATAATTGACGAATCAAATCATTCATTTGGACTGGAAATGAACTTTGAACAACAACATGAACCAAAATTTGTGTTGAACATTTCTGTTGGTTTTGCGACTATAACGTCGTAATTACAGCTGAATTAGCTGTAGTTACGACCCTTAGGTCGCCAACCGACCATTTTACCTTTTGCTACATGTTACCGACAAGTTATTTATTTTACTGAAAAGGTTGTTTACTATCATAGTTACTCTTCCTGTCGCAGTGAATGGGCGTGGCCAGCGGAGTCAGAAAAAAATGCTAGTTATAAGCAATTTCTTCTTTTTCCACGATGTTTTTCAAAGTTAGATATCACAGGGTAGTAAAGACCATGGATTGTAAAGAAAACGGTTAAATAAAAGCATTAAAGGACGAATTATAATCCTAAGATCGATTAATTAAATCGAATATGGGACTATTAAATTGCGAGAGATACTATGCTCAAGTAATAAAATTTATTCAATCACTGTCTATCTAATAGAACAATGAATGCTTAATAGAATACCCGCAATTCGGGAATTCTTGTTGTTCATTTGTTGTGATTTTTCGACACGACGTTGCTATTCCTCGGTTGATGTCGTAACATTTCGGTTTCACTATGATTACTATATAATGACGTATTTACTAGGTCATTTTACTACCTTCCGCTATCAAATCTAAAATTTTAGGAGATCAAAAGTTTTAGGGAAAAGGGTTACAATTTTGACCTTGACCTTGAAGAAATGAACTTCCCTAGTTGCGCCTTGTTAAGATCTATCTACATGCCAAATATTAGCATTGTAACTTGATTAGGGTTGAAGTTATAGGAAAATTGGCATGTTAACTTTTGCAGACAGACAGACGGACACCGGTAAAACAATATGCCCCCGATCTATCGATGCGGGGGGTATAAAAAATGATTATAGCATAGTATTCAGCTATTGCTTAATTTCTTCTCTTGCTCTTTATTTAACCCATTACAAAACTTGAGACTGGTCCAAATTGAAATACGTTGCGGACACCTTTTTTATGTTGATGAAATTTCAAAATTATTTCCAAGATAACTTCCTGGGATATCAAATGTAGGACTGACTGAAAAAAGGTAAATGAAAAAACATAATAATTTTGTTTCCATAAAGGTTTGAACCTTAAAACTGTATAGATTCCTACTTTAGTGTCCTACATAAGTGCGATTAAGTTTTTAACCCATTCCAACTCAATCCCTCCTTTTTACGCCCCTTGAGAAAATAGCTTTGGAAAACATTGTGGAAAATGAAGAAATTGCTTGTATCAAGCAATTTCTTCATTATCCACAATGTTTTCTATCCAAAAAGACGAAAAAATTCAAAATTCCATCAACTTGAAATTGTCGTCTGCAGCTTCATTCAATTTGGACCAGTCTAAAATTTTGCTGTGTTGGAATGGGTTAAGTCATATCTCAATGAATACGAAAACTAGTATCTTCGTTTCTTATAATCTAATGCCACCAAGCAATAATAAGTAAACATTTTACTGTTTTTGAGTAAAAAAATATTGACACAGTTGGTAGATCGCTCAATTTCAAAATTCGAGATCACGGGTTCAAGACCCGGGGTGACACAACTAACAAACTAATTGACCAATCGAAGTGGTACTTCCTGTCGGAGTACATGGGCGTGGCCTACGGTATCAATGGGCGGGGGCCATCGATAGGTGAATTGTCTTTCGGGTGAGACGATAAACCGACGGTACTATCTATCGGGCACCTTAAAGAATCAGGCGGGGCTCCAAGTTCTGTATCGTTGCACTATCCCCCGTTACAACTAACCGTCTTCTGATCCAATGGTTTGAGACAACATGTGCTAAATAGCGACGAAAAAAAAACATAAAAACGTAGATATACATATGAGAGCACGGGTGATAGGTAGATGGCGCATAAAGGTTACAAATTCAATGTAATAAATAAGTAAAAAAATAAATAAAAAAACATGTATATGGAAGCGTTCGTGAGAAGGAGATTCATAGAATTTGTAAAAGACAAGCATCAAAAATGAAATGCCGCCCAGAAAATGTAGGAAAATCAGATTGACTTCGCATTATTGCAGGAACCTTTCTGTTCAATTCTATTATCTCGATTCTAACCAGGTTTAAATCCAATAATGCTTTCAGAGAAATTTTAATGAGACAACACTCTATAAAAACACATTATTTCCTTTTCCGAGACATTCCTTCAAGGATTTGTAGGAATAAATTATACTTCTATAATTCGTTTGTTCTTTATTTTTTTGATAATAAACACCTTGAAAGTTTCTACCATTGATATGATTATTGAAACAAATCGAAAGAATTGTTCTAGCATGTTAAAATGGTTAATGTAATGGACCAATATGAAACGAAAATGAGAGAGGTACAGAGTTAGCAGTATTAATCCTCTGTTTTCGAAGTTAATTTTTTATCTCAGCTTCTAAAATGTCTTAACCCTTGTGATGCTGAACCCGGAATATTCCTGTTTTGTGCAGCCTAATCTTTGTCTTGGCCTCCTGCTTATCCCTTTCAAGCCAGCAATGTTTATACCATTAATTTTCTAAATATTTACCAATTAAGAGATGAAGAGAATATTTTTTGTTTTCATGGAGGTATGAACCGAAAAATCTAATCACACTGTATGAATACGCGAATCCAAGAAAACAAAAAATATTATCTTCATTTCTTATGATTTAATAGCATCGAGCGAAAAATGCAACAACCCTAACAAAATTTTATACTTTTTGTAGTGAACTATTTTGTGCGGAAGCATTCAAAATGGCTGCGAACTAAAAATTTTGTTCATGGAGGTATGAATTAAATTTTTCGACCAATCAGATCGCTCGTTTTTGATAGACGAAACTAACAATTAGATTATACCAAAATGAGTGTCTTCTGTGGCCACAGTTCTTTGACTATTAAATAATTTTGTGAAGGACTTAATTAGCATTACAAGGGTTAACTTTCGCTTGTTTATGATAGTTCAATTATTCATACTTTAAAACGTATCTAAAACTAAAATGCATGTACTTTCTTTTAACCAGTTTTTCAATTTTTAGACTGGCCTCATTTGAAAGACAATTCAGACGACAGATTGGTGAGTGCAACTTGAAACGAGATCATCCTATTTGGTAGAAAATGGTGTGCGAAAAATCACATGTACATCTTTTCTCACAATATTTTCTTTTCTGAAGCTTAAAATCTCGTGTACGTAAAAACCAGGGACTTTACAGAAAAGGATCAATCTTGTAGACAGTCAACCAATGAATCTAGTAAGGGGCTAGTACACATGCACCCAGGGAAAAATCAGCCATTCAATTTCATGCTGTAATTTTAATTATTTCCGATATAAATTTAAAAGAAAAAAATCATTCTGTTGTCTAAGTTTATTCTAAAATTGGTATAAGGGAGTATAGTTAATAATAGCCATTTAGTCAAGTCATTCCTTCTTCAGTATATAAAAAAAAAAAAAAAAAAAAAACACTTCGTTGAGCATTAATCAAATTGAACCAAGAATGACGATTTTCGATATCAGAAGTCAGAAAGAAGCGATTATTTTTATTTTCTGTTAACGGCAGCCATTGCAGACATAAATATGGGAGTAGGGTAACAAAAATTGAAAAACTACATAGTGAATCTCTTCAATATTGCAGAATTTTAGTCTTATTCAATTCGCTTACACTTAAAAGCGACTATGCCATTGGTTCAAACGTTCGTTACCGTGGTCCCATCTTAACCCTTGTATTAGAAATGCATTAAAAATCAAAGGTCTGAAAGCACTGGTAGCACATGTTGTTCGATCATAAAAATTAATTCCATAATCAATTCTGGTTTGAAATTGATGAACAGGAGGTGTAGACTAAGATCAGACTGCACTGATGTGCAGGCTGATCTTTGTCTACACCTCCTGCTAAAACCGGAATATACCGGGTTCAGCATGACAATGGTTAACACAGTATATGGTAAGGAGAAATATGGTGGTAACAGCCAGTTCTTCAGATGGCTAATCGACCCTTTCTTTTGGCTTTTCAGGGTAGTACAAAATAAAAAATATCAAGTTTATAAGGTATATAAGGTTAAATTTTTCAGACAAATTCAAGAAGTTTGTCGCTATCCGAGGATCTTATCTTGTGGATTATTTCATTTTATCTGATGGAAATAATACAAATAAAAACCGTAATAATGATAGAAATGATAAACCTACTAATGATAGAAATGATAAGCCTACATGTATTTCCAAACGACATAAATTCACACTTGTCCAACTGAAAGGATTCCGGAGAGTAAACATACAAGTAAATTAAACGATAAATACCAATTTTGGTAGAAAACACTATTATGAGAAAAGGGGACACTGCTTGTCACAAGCAATTCTCCTTTTATCTCACAGTTTTTCCCAGGCCTTTATTTCTTAAGTACGATAAAATTCAGAATTGAGTGGGAAACGGAAAAAATCCACCAAAAATCATTAATTTGTAAAATTTAGCCAGGACAATAAAAATGCCATCTATGTTGGTCAAAATCTTATTGTAAATGATTGTAAGAGTAATATTACTTTAAATTAAAGTTCTGAAAGTACAGTTATCGTGCAAAACATGGTTTCTTCGTCAAAGGTTACCATGATAAAAAACGATGTTAAAGTAACCCAGGAGTTAACCCATTACAACATGACAAAATCTTAGACTTTTTCAAATGGGAAAGATGTTGCAGACGATCATTTCATGTTATGGAATCTAGAAAAGATTTACCTTGTACAGTGGGAAACATTGTGGACATTGAAGAAGTTGCTTGTTAGAAGTAATTTCTTCATTGTCTACAAAATTTCACATAGCCATTTCCTGAGATGCTTGAAAAGTGGGATTGGGTGGAATGGATTATATAGCATGTTTTTGAAAGGGTTCTCTACAATTTAATAAAGCTAATTCATATGGCCATAAACGTGCGTTTTGTGAAGAGTATAATTAGACTCATTCGGAACCAATATGCTCTAGTGAGCTGAAAATACCTAGGAGATGAACTTGCAGGCAGAGTTCGCAAAGTTTCTGAAATACACAGGAACTACTTTTATTGCGTACGCATTCACTGGATTTAGCGGATAAGCAGTTTAAGTGATAAGTGGCAGTTTGCACTCTTTAAACTCTGAGACTACCCCAAAATATTGTCTGTTACCTTAAGCTGACGCTTTGGTAGCTAAAAAGCATTTGGTATTTGAAAGAATTTAGACTTTCACTTAGAATTATTATGCAGACATTAGCATGATGTAGCTTCAGTTATTCCAGTCTATGATCCGAATCATGAAATGCTAATAACAACAATGAATAATTGAAATTAATCAGCACAAAAATATATGACAATATATCTATTTGTCGCTTTAAAAAAGTAGAATTCGTTACAAAATGCAACTTGAGTCGAAAAAGTATCCCAAAATCGACGAATGGGAGTTTAAGAGCGCTAGCGTTCTTCAACGCTGAGTGTGATCAACCACTTTATGCTATTTCTAAAATAAAGATACACATAAACAGATGATGTCATAGTGACGTTTTCAGTTCCAATATTCATTCAAAGCAACTCTTGCAGAAACAATGAAAAAGAAAAAAATGCATCTCAAATTTAAAAGTTCTAAATGCAATGCTTTAAGTCATTTGAAAGAAAGTGATTACCTACCTCCGTGATTTGTAATGAAAATGGCGTTCATATCTTTATAAAAAGGAAGAAAAGAAGCAGATAATTTCGCGTTACGCGATGCCAAACAAGTCAAGTAAATACAATCCGAAAATTTCTAGTAAATTCATGTACATATTCTGTCGATCACACCGAATAATTTTGGTATCAATGGTTTCTATGACGTATCCTTTGTGTCATTAGCTTCCGCTATAGCAATTCAGTCGCTATCGACATTACCCGAGAACTAATGACATCATCTGATCAATTCTGTAGTTTCAAGTAGGGCATAAGGATTATATCACTTACAATTATATTTATCATGATTGCAGTGGATTTCATATTTATCATGAACGTGACAATAAAAAAGAGTGGTAAAGCAGATGGTTTTCCTATGTCTGTTCACGAAAATTTGTTCAAGAGCCGCTTTAAACTACCAGTCTACAGTTCTGCTCAGCCACTGAGACCTACTGACGTCATAAGCGTCTTTGAATATTTAACAAATTATACCTATAATTGTATATATACGATGAAAAATCGGATTGAAAACACACGCAAGATGGATAAATGGTTATTGTTCAACTGAAGGATCGATTGTCACCACAGGGACTTGTCACAACTGATTTATTTAGTATTATTTTTTTCTCTTTTTTTTTACTAAAGACGTAAATTTAGACTATAGAAGAAAATCAACTGTGACTCAAGCTGTAGTTACGAGGTTATAGAACGACATCGATGATATGTTAGTGTTTTGGTTTGAGAATAAAGATATAAAATCACGAACCGTAATAACGTAATGTAACGTCAAAATGAGCAAGTTTGATATTGTCTAGCTTTAAAGGACAAATCCATAGGGGTAACATAATTCAAATTTTCAAAATTCCATTAATAAACATGTGCATTGATACTCATAGATTTTTTCTTGAGATTGTTTCAAAAACACTTTATTGGAGTTTTTATTTTTACCTTTTCGTTTTTACGGCATCGCTTATGTCATTTACCTACTGGATACATATGCTTAACTCCCCTGAATTGTGACGTCATAGTGGAAGTTTATTAAAAATGGACGTAGAGTATGACAGCGATTTGAGCGATATTCCCAAAGAAAAAATGGATGTTTCTGGTACTTTAAGGCCATATGTGTACGAACCAGTTTGAAGGGCAATTGCTACGGAATCGGAGGATAGTGATGATTATAATTCTTCGTCTTCTTTTTGCCCCGATTTTGACGATAATGTTCCTGAGGTGTCAACAAGGTGAGTGATCAATATTTGCGGCGAATATTGCCTTTATAAACATTAGAATCGTAACAAATTTAATTTACTCCCTTTTTGAACGTTTTAATCTGACTTGAACAACGAATTTAAATGAAGATCCCAATGAAGTGACGTTTGCGAGTAAGACCCGTTTTGAATTATCCGGGGACTATTAACACAGTAACAAAAACTCCTCTGAATATCTTCTACCAAAAAGTTACGATCAAACATCTCGTTTGTAAATTTAAGACGATAATAAGAAATTATGTGCATGACATTTCCAGTCTTATTGTCCAAATAGTGCATTAGGTGATTATCTGGCTATCATTACAAACTTTCAGTCTGTGGCTATCTACTAGGTGCAAAGTGAAGTCTGATCAGACAGGATTATATGCAAATGTCAAACACTGGCTCAAATGGTTTTGGTTGCTTGAAATCAGTACTACATTACCCAATGTTTGAAAACAGTTCTTGGTATATGGTTTACAATTGTGCCCCCATCAGAAAAGTTACATTAACTTTTGTTTACTCTCTGTAAATAAGGACAGTAAATCATTCTCAAATATGAAAATTATAATAAATAATTCAATTTCACAGGTGCCAGTGCAAGATTTGTGTGAATATGCCAACTGTATCAGAATCCAAGTGCTGCAAGACAACAAACAGTATAGATGGGAAGGTTGAAGCAGGATTGACATGCATAACAGATCACATTGCATTCCGGGTGAATTGTCTGATTTGTTTGATTGAATGGGGTTTTACACCGCTTTCAACAATCTTTCAGTTATATCGCGGCGGCTGGAGCACCTAACACTGGAATCCTGGTATTTCTCACACCAGTACTACCATTACATCCTTTCCTAGCCTCCAGCTGCTATCCCACATAGGTCTACGATTATCGACCCATTGGTGAGAGACAAATAGTCGGAAAGGATGAGTGCCGCCGTCGGGAATCGAACCAGTGAATTGTCTGAATATTAATGTATTGAAAGTTACCTACTATGACCATTCGATACAGACAGGCCCACTTGATGAAAACCAAAGAATTCATGAGTAAGTAAAATATTTTCTTTTACAATGTTTTGTTATAATGCTAAATTAATTTTCATAAATGACCTACATTGTTTATAACCCTTTCCTGTTTTGTAAAAATTTAAACTCGTCCAAATTCAAAGGACTTGCAGACGAAAATTCAAAGTGGATTCTGGTTGAAAGTTTAAATATTGTGGAAAAAGAAGAAATTGCTTGATGCAAGCAATTTCTTTTTTTTCTACAATGTTTCTTATTCATAAATTTACAGGGTTGTAAAATCAGGGATTGAACAGAAAAGGATTAAGGCAAGTAAACTTACCCTATTACCACACAGTCCAATGTTCTGACATACTGAAGCAATGTAGTTTGCAAAAAAATAGTGGGAAAAGGAGTAATTGCTTATAACATTCATTTTGTCCTTATACAAAGTTTACTACCCCGCTCAACACTTAAAATCTTAAAATTCAGTGATTTACCAATTGTCAGCTGTCAAAGAATTGTTTTTACAATCAATTCATTCATTTAGACCAGAAGTGAACTTTGGACTGCAATTTTGGACATCTTTTAGGCATTTTTCTTGGTTTGTGGACCTTGACATTGTAACTGCAGCTATTCAGTCTGTAGTTACAATTTAGATCACCAACAAACCATCTTGGAAACACTCTAGAAAAAAAGGAAATGCTTGTTACTTGATCTGTGGTATGTAAGACAAAGCCTGTAAAGATCATCGACTTTATATTGTCATCTGCTACTTTTTGAATTTGGACCATTCCCAACTCTGTTGTCTATCATTAAGTTAAACATCACCAAAAAATTTTTGGTGTAAAAGCTAAGTTCTCTTTACATTTTTTTTTTATTCTAGGCTACACAGACACCTGGCCTCTAGACGATTGGGAAAGGAGTGAGGAAAGTGATTCCTTCACATGTGGTGACTGCTATCAGAGACACGATTCCCTCTGAGGACTATTGTGGATTCAAATACCCTCAGTAGTTAACTTTATGGTCTTATTTTGACATTGAGAAAAAGCGCTTATCCCTTATTTTCATGCTCGGAAGAAAACTAAGCTGTAGAAACTATGCAGAGAAAAGTACATGTTGTATTCATTGTTCATGACATTTTCTCTTAAAACTTCATACATAATTTACACTTACTTTTCAATTTTAACATACTTAAATTTTGCCTGCTGATCAAGTTCTAGACCTGCCTTAAATTTGTCAATTTTAGTATTAACCCATTGTCACAAACCCTAGCGTTTTGAAACACTAAAGAAATATGGAAACTTTGCAGGAAAAGCAGAAATCGTTTATGACAAATAATTTGTCCTTTTCTCTCAATGTTTCTAGGCTTTGTGTCGACCCCACCCCTGTTTAAGCAGGCTTTGTCAATTTTCAATTTCGGACTAGTGTAAAATTTTGTTATCTATGCACAATGAGTTAAAACCCCTGACGCAGTGGAATCCTTTCAGTATCAACATGAGCATGCCAACTAGTATACGTGTATTTATCGTCGCTACCGTAGCACATGCCCATATGAGCGACGCCCCCAGAAGACGGTTAGTTGTTACGGGGGATAGTGCAAGGATACAAGACGAAACTACTGAGAGCCCCGCCTGGTTCTTTAACGTGCTCGATGGATAGCATCGTCACATGGGGGCTCGGTTTTAACGTCTCATCCGAAAGACGATTAGTTTGTTAGTAGATATGGTCAGCCCAGGGCTCGAACCCGTGATCTTGAGTTTTGACAACTATTATGCTATTGGGAAGGTAGTCTTTATAGGCATCTGTTAAAAAAGGTGTAAAAAGTCCTGTAAATCCTTTAATCCTTTCCTGTAAAAGCATGAGATTTTACGTCACTGTGATTTAATACTAGAGAAAACATTGTGGAAAAAGAAGAAATTACTTTTAATAAGCTATTTCTCCTTTTCCCATTTTCAACCACATGGTTTCAGTTCATACTGCATCAAATTTACATTGTCGTTTGCAACCTCCTTCAATTTGGACCAGTCTTAAAATTTCTGAAACTAGGAAAGGGATAAGTCAGTTGCATATAAGCCGGGATTGCTATCGACCCCTTACTAGACGATAAAATTTTAGACTGGTCCATATTCAATCAATTTCATAGCTTAGTCAGACGGCAGCACATATTCTTTCCGACATTTGTCTCTCACCAATGGGTGGATAATCGTAAACCTAAGTGGGATAGCAAGTGAAGTGTCAAGTTTCAAGTGAATGCCTTTAGTAGAACTAGAGATATCACAAATGTCTAAGTTTTTGCACGACGACAATGATACCAAGGCAATCCCAACACCTCGGGTTTTCTTTGAAAATAGCCGAGCTAAAACAACTATAATTAAATGGCAAGATATACTGATAAGGGAGGACGGACGTTTTGGCCACGGACGTTTTGGCCAGGACGTTTTGGCCAGGACGTTTTGGCCACGGACGTTTTGGCCACCACTATTGGAAAAACGGACGTTTTGGCCAAATTCATTTTAAATGTACTTAATATAGATTTTGAGCATTTTTTCATCTTTCATAAATTTTTTCTCCTCTCCTATGGATCATAATGATTGTTTTATTTCTTAGTATAGACATGTATATAGATAACCAGCATTTTCCCATTTATCATTCCCATTGAATAACAGTTTCATGATAATTTAGTTTTGACAACCCCTAGTACTGGAAACTTTGGAAAACATCAAAGAAAAAGAAGGAAAAGAACATTTTTCCACCAATTTCTCATCAATTTGGAAATGGTCAATTGAAAAGAAGACACAAAGAGAATATATAAATGAAACTTTAATTTTCTTAGTCAGATATGAAGATGAAAAGCTATGTTAATAGCATTTAAACCTATACTCAAAATAGCTACCATTACACAATCCAAGCCTTGACTCTGATGAAGTGAAGCGACATATAAACTCTTCTTTATTGAAAGCTTCCGCTGTTGTCATTTCAAAGATTTATTATTTGATAGTTAGAAAAACATAGATGACAATTGGAAAATTCTTTCCCCCAAAAACTAATTTTCAGCTTTTTCTCCTTTACCTAAAATTTTCTGTGCAACATTGTACTTGTAAATGTCTTTTTTTTTATCAACAATACAATTTTAGACTGTGACTGCTCTAATTTGAAAATGGTTTCAGACAAAAACATAATTGATGTCAAAATTGGAAGATGTGTATGTTGTATCATGGAAAATATTGAGAGAAGAGATGTTGCTGAATGTTTCCGAATATTAAGACAAAAGAAGAAAATGCTTAAGAAAAACATTGAGTAAAAAAATCAAAATCACAACTTTCAAATAATCATTACATAATACTATTTGTTTTTAGTAAAAAATACTAATAATTTGGCTTAATAATCTAAAATAAGTACATATAAAATGAATTTGGCCAAAACGTCCGTTTTTCCAATAGTGGTGGCCAAAACGTCCGTGGCCAAAACGTCCTGGCCAAAACGTCCTGGCCAAAACGTCCGTGGCCAAAACGTCCTACATTCACTGATAAGACGGGACTTTGAAATTAAATAATATCTACAAGATTCATGTTTTATTCTGTGTTGCTTGAATTGTATGCAATGTAATTTTACAATTTATTTGCATAACCCACTACCATACAATGAGAGACAAAAATGAGACTGGCTCAAATTCAAGATTGCAGCTGACAATTCTAAGTGTTTGGAATGAAAATTTGGGTACCAAATACGGTAGAAACCATTGTGAGACAATGGCAAATTTCTAATAACAAGAAATCTCTCCTCTTCACACTCTCTTTTCCATTTTATAATATTTTCGTATTCAAAATAAGAATTGTATGGTTATGGGTTAAATGCATGTACAAAGAAAGGAAAGTCATGTGTAATGTGAATACGGGCAAAATTTAAGTGTACCGTAGAAACAATAATTCAAAAACAATCATGGAAAGAAAGAAAATTCTGGTTGTCAACCTTTCAATTCTTTAAATCCATTATAAACCATTTTATGACACACCTCAAGAAAAGGCTTTGATTAAAATTGTTGAAAATTGGGAAATTTCTTGTTGCAACCAATTTCTTCGTTTCACACAATGTTTTCTGCCAAGGAAATTTTTTCTGTCATGTTATAAACAAATTAAGATTAATTCATACATGACATAAATTATGACCTTTTCCAGTATCATCTTAGCTTATTTCCAAAGTCATAATAAGTTGCATTAGAATAATAAGGGATTTAACAAAGGAGTTATACAGTCCTTGGAATAAACATAGATCACGGGTGAAAATCAAGGGTGCCATGTACATCACTAGTTTGTCTAATATGAAAGGATGGGATATGCATATATTATGTAATCATTTCCGGTATTGTTTAAAACACTAATTAAGACATGACCATAGCCTAAGTTTACCCTTAACCAAGCAATCAGTAGCTGGTCTTTCCGCTAGTGACTATTGTGATCTTTGAAAAAATTGAACATAATGATAGCCACTATTTTCTGTTCAATTATCTGTACCTCCTTTTAACTCATTACAACTAAATCCTCTATTTTTACTCACAGTAGGAGAAAGTTGTGACAAATATTGGGGGAAAAGGAGAAATTGCTTGTGGCTAGCAATAGCAAATTTTCTCACATTTTGAAGCCTATTTACGATAATTATTCAATTTTGGCGCAAATTAAGTTGTCATCTGCAACCTCTTTCAATGAAAAAAACCCATTTTTTTTAAATTTGATCTTAAAATTTTTTGCCCAGTAATAACTCATTCACACGCAATCCTGTCCGTCTAAGCCCAATTCAAAAAAAAAACCTTCAAAAAAGATTGTGGAAAATGAAGAAATCGCTTAGTACAAGCAATTTCTTCATTATCCACAGTTTTCTACAAAGGCAAGCAAACAAAAAATCAGGACCATTAGTTGATACCTTAAGATCTATTGTACTGGAGAAATATTGAAGGATCCTAATGGAATCTCTAGCCTGGAATTGCTGGGGTCCCTTCCAATTTTAAGGGATCCCGGAACACTGTAAGTGTCGAATGTAGGACGTTTTGGCCACGGGCGTTTTGGCAAGGACGTTTTGGCCATGGACGTTTTGGCCACCACTATTGGAAAAACGGACATTTTGGCCAAATTCATTTTATATGTACTTATTTTAGATTATTAAGCCAAATTATTAGTATTTCTTACTAAAACAAATAGTATTATGTAATGATTATTTGAAATTGTGATTTTGATTTTTTTTTCAATGTTTTTCTTAAGCAGTTTCTTCTTTTGTCTTAATATTTGGAAACATTCAGCAACATCTCTTCCCTCAATACTTTCCATGATACAACATACACATTTTCCAATTTTGACATCAATTATGTTTTTGTCTGAAACCATTTTCAAATTAGAGCAGTCACAGTCTAAAATTGTATTGTTGATAAAAAAAAGACATTTACAAGTACAATATTGCACAGAAAAATTGATGTAAAGGAGAAAATGCTGAAAATTAGTTTTTTTGTGAAAGAATTTTCAAACTGTCATCTATGTTTTTCTAACTATCAAATAATAAATCTTTGAAATGTCCACAGCAGAAGCTTTCAACAAAGAAGAGTTTATATGTCGCTTCACTTCATCAGAGTCAAGGCTTGGATTGTCTAATGATAGCTATTTTGAGTACAAGTTTAAATGTTATTAACATAGCTTTGCATCTTCATATCTGACTAAGAAAATTAAAGTTTCATTTGTATATTCTCTTCGTTTCTTCTTATAAATTGACCATTTCCAAATTGATGAGAAATTGGCGGAAAATTGTTCTTTTCCTTCTTTTTCTTTGATGTTTTCCAAAGTTTCCAGTACTAGGGTTGTCAAAACTAAATTATCATGAAACTGTTATTCAATGGGAATGATTAATGGGAAAATGCTGGCTATCTATATATTTACTAAGAAATAAAACAACCATTATGATCCATAGGAGAGGAGAAAACATTTATGAAAGATGAAAAAATGCTCATAATCTATAATTAGTACATTCAAAATGAATTTGGCCAAAACATCCGTTTTTCCAATAGTGGTGGCCAAAACGTCCGTGGCCAAAACGTCCTGGCCAAAACGTCCTGGCCAAACGTCCGTGACCAAAACATCCGTCCTACGTTAGTGTCGACCCCTTAATGTGTCTGAATGGATTTTTTGGTAATAAAATAGGGAATATGTTCTAACAACCATGTAAAAGGAACATTTTGAAACTATGTTGGAATTCTATAGATAAACAGTATGTTTATGAAGAAAATATGTTCATATCAATAATAAACACAGGTCTAAGTAGTTGATAACAGCAATTAAATTCAAAGCACCTCTCAATTTGGACTAGTCTAAAATTATGTCATTTTGGAATGGGATCAATGAAAAATGAGAGTATGACTAGAGGAGAAAATGGTGAGAATAAGGGGAAATTACTTATGATTAGTAAGTTCTCCTTTTGCTACACAGTTTTCGTGTATATGTCAAAATTGACCAATGGCTGGCCCGCCCTTTACTTCATAGTCTCCGCCCATGAACTCCAACAGGAAGTTCCGCTTTGATTTTTAACAGCGTTCTTTTGCAAAATTTATGCCAAGGAGCATATAACAAAAAAGTAAAATGGTTGTTGATGACATAAATGTGGTAACTACAGCTTGAAAAGGCTGTAGTTACAATGTTTAAGCCGCCAAATCAAAAATAAAGGTAAACAAAAATGGCAACCAATGTCGGAGTTGATAAGCTCAGGTCAGGGCTGAATGAATTATTTGATTGGTCGGTATATTCCTCTATTGAAAGTCTCGTTTGATAAATATATTGGAAGGACAATATCCGAGATGAAAAAAAATGGGAACGCTTTCAGTCTTGCTGCCTTATGAAAAATCGGTCCATAAAGAGATTAGTTCATTTTTTTTTTATATAATCCCAACCCCCACAATATATGGCCGAGATGTCAGTTTGTTCAGCAAATTGATGTAACCGCTGTTGCAGCTTCTTCCTCGAAATTGCCCTAGCTGATGGTCGGCATGTCGTTTCTTCTTCCCGTCGGTTCTCCGAGATCAAGATTGTTGGCACGGCGTCAGGTTTCAATCGGAGTCAAAAGTTCTTAAAACCAACGTCATTTGCTAGTATCGGGCGGATCAAAAACTTGACGTATTGTCGCCTGTATTTAGTACAGCAACCATTGGACATGTAAAACAGATAGCTTCCACTATGACGTCACAAATGCAGGGGAGATAAGCGGTTTGGGGAATGTACAGGGGAAGTAAGCGATGCGCTGTTTTGGGGCAGTATTAAATCTTGATTTTTCGAATTGGTTTTTGTACATGTGCACGGTCTGCAATCGCGAAAATATTGTTTGTATGTTTAATTAACACCATATACACGAAAAATAATGAATGAAAAGACAAAATAAAAATTTCTTTGAAATTGACCTTTAAAAGATTGATTTAACGCCATTTTTTACAGTTTCAGTTATATCGCGGTGGCTGGAGTACCTAACAATGGATTCCTGGTATTTCTCATACCAGTACTACCACTTCACCTTTTCATAGCCTCAAGCTGCTATCCCACTTAGGTCCACGATTATCCACCCATTGGTGAGAGACAAATGTCGAAAAGGATATGTGCCGCCGCCGGGGATCGAGCCTATGGCATCCCATGATTAAAGATTTGGAGTCTGGTGCGCTACCGACTCCGCTATGACGGCGGTCCTATCTTTAAAAGAAGCCGTGAGCCGACTGATAGCGCCGCGTTTAGAGGATGTGACTTCTGTCAACAAATCCCAGGATCGAATCCTAAGCGAAGCATCAATTGAAATTAGTTCATGGAATTTTGTTTATTTTATCGTGAGTGTTCGACCCAAACCTTGTAACTACCGCTTAATTGTCGCTCAAAGAGATTGAACTACTCTTTTTACATAGAGCGATATCTTTTTTAGCTAGCCAAGCGTCAGCTTTGATAGCTTAAGTTAACAGACAAAATCTTGAGGTCTTCTCAAAGTTCAACGAGTGCAAACTGCCACCGAGGGCTTAACTACTTCATCCATTGAATACCTACGCCATGAAAAAGAGTTCTCGTGTATTTCAGAAAAAAAAAAACTTTAGAAAACATCGTGAACAATGAAGAAATTGCTTGTAACAAGCAGTTTCCCCATTGTCCATAATGTTTCCTACCCAACAAGGGAAAGATTTTCATATTCAACCAACTTGAAATTTCCGTCTGCAACTTCTCTCAATTTGTCTTAGATTTTGTCATTTTGTAACTCCTGGGTTACTTTCACCTCGTTTATTCATCATGATAACTTTAGTAAAGAAGATTACTTAACAAAACTATGCTTTGCTATCTTAAAGTACTTTCAGTGCGTTGATTTTATTCCTTCACCACTTTAACTTCAATCAAAAGTAAGGAAAGATATATATCTGGGAGGATTCAAACATATGGCTAATGATAAGAACACGTACTTGTTACTTTTAAGTGCGATGTTTAAAACAATTCAGCTCTGTCGGTCTCTGTTAGACAAACATGATTTGATAGATACTAATTACATAAGTTGATTATACCGCAATGTCTGTCTCAGTTATAATGGGCTTTACCAAATAACTAAACATTATCGTGTCGGGTTGATATTTTTGATGGACTGTAACGATCAATGCGATGGTGTGCCAGTAAAATGTCGTAAATACAGTATTATTCAAGATGTATTTACGACATTTTGCACGCTCACCGAAGATTGGCTGTTTATGATTTTGCCGTTATACAATTTTACAACTAAAAAAGCGGTTTATACACCCAAAACGCCTAATCGAATCTCACCACAACCTTTTCGCCAGAATTACGAGAGGAAAAAATTCCCAACAGCATTGTAGGAAATTACACGATAATCTACCCTGCAATCAATACAAAACACAATAGAAATAATTTTCAACACACAATTTTGACCACTTCCGCTATTTCTAATTTTAGTGTGCTAATGAATATAAATATACTTTTTCATTGATATAAACAAGTACACTATTAGATGAAAAAATATAGGCGAACCGAAATACATAAGACTAAACCGCCTCTTAAAACAATCGACCATACCGAGATAGGTTCATAGTAGACCGATTTTATTCTAAGAGCAAAAATAAAAAGTTTACCTATATTCGGATAGTAAAAATGATGCAACCGTAATGGTTGTTACCTCATTTTAATAACAACGACAACAAACCGAATAGGCTGTACTTTAAATCAAATTCGTCTACAAAGTTATTACTTGACCATTTAATACATTCCGGAATATATTTCCATAGATACGGCTGATTTCCATGAATTGTCATGACACCCATTCTGGTGATTGTATATCTTCGCTGAATGATTTATTTATTTCTTCGGTATATTGGCAAAGACAAAGTTGTCCGAGAAAATAATGCAAAAGAGATGACAATTTTAACCCTCGTCATGCTTATCCTGGAATATTCCTGCTTTGACAATAGCTTTGGCGTGTGTATTGACTAAAATCAGCCTGCAGAGACGTACAGTCTGATCTTATAGCATAAACTAACATTTTATTGTTGTAGTTTTGAAAGAAATTTTTGAACACAAGATCGGTCTAATTATGTCAATGTTTTCAAATGTTGTGAAAAGAGGAAATATATTAAGCAGAACAAGGCTTGTAATTCAAACCATGTAATCTCGTAGCTAGCTAGTGCTTTGGGCTGGAATTTCTTAGAATTTCTCTTCGCAGTTTCCTATTCTTTGGTTCTCAATATGTTGTGTTGTTATTTTCGATGTACACACTACTACACAATACATAAATGTTATAACATAAAACATCTTTACGTGTTTTCAGCAAACAATCAAACAAAATAATTTCTGAAAGTGGAGAAATGCAATTACAGTTTATGAATAAACATCACACAAAATAAACAGCCATCATGGATTTACAGAAGAACAGAACATTACGTGAAGAGAGGAACATTATTTTTTGTTTAAAAATGCGTAATGTATGAATTTTGACAAATTTATTGTAATAGGTTTTCATCGATTGCTTAAACGGTTTACAATGTTCGTGGATGTGCGCGCGCGTGCATGTTTGTGTAGTCGAGAACTAAATGTTGACAATATCTAATTTGTTGGAATTTCAGTTTCAATCTTCGTAATTATATATATAGTACTGTCTTCTTGTAGTTTACTGATGACGCGAATCGAATTCGGAACATTGATGGAAACAGGTTTATAAATAATTGATTACGTTAACACGTCTCGATCGCCTTCTAATAAAATAAGAGCTATCGTCGGTGCGCGAGCAAAATGTCGTAACTACAGCTTTGATAAAGCTGTAGTTACGATATTTTGCTCGCTCACCGACGCTCAACTCTGTATTGATTTATTGCGGTGAAACATGCAGCAGAACATTATGAATGATAGACGTATTCCAGTACATCAGAACAAATTAGAGTTTGTCAAGTTGCTTACCGCGGAAATTACGAAATCGACCTCAGTTAGCCAAGGGTCAATAGACAGATAGTAGGCGCCACCCTAGGCGAGTAAAGATGTCAGATCAATATTCAAAACAAATCATTCATTCAGGCCAGAAACAAACTATAAACTCCGACATTCATGTGTTGTATTTTGTTAATTTGCGACTTAACCGTCGTAACTACCGCTTATACAAGCTAGAGATATGACGATTTGGTTGCCAGCCAACCACTTCACCTTTGTTACTTGTTTCTGGTCATAAATTTTGCCAAATAACGCCGTTTGATTTAGAAGTGGAACCTCCTGTAGGAACCCAAAGAGTGTATGCAGCAATCCGTCAATCGGAAGAATACATTGATGACGATGTTATATTAAGTACCCAGCACTGTCATGATTTTGGTTCTTCGAGACATAACCATGCCTCCTTCTACTTCTAGATTGAGTTTTGAAGCTATAGATAAGTTATTTCAACCAGTGATCTCTCTTTTATTAAATAATGTATTCAAATTGAGCAATCACCGGCCCCGCCCACTTACCTTGGTAGCCCCGCCCATTGACTCTGACAGAAAGTCCTGCTTCGATTTTAAGCGGTGTTATTTTGAAAAAAAAATATGCCCAGGAACATGTAACAAAGGTAAAATGGCTGGTTGGCGACTAAATCATCATATGTTATGTAACAAAAAGTAGAATAGTTGGTTGGCGGCCTAAACGTCGTAACTACAGCTTGAATAAGCTTTAGTTACGACGTTTAAGTCGTCAAACCAACAAAAAAGGTTAACGAAAATGGCGGCCAATTGTAGAGATCGAAACTCATGTATAGTTTTAATGAATGATTTCATTGGTCGACTTGTTATTTGATTGACAGCCGCGATTGGCCAATTGCATATACATTTGTAATTCATCGTCCATGAGCAAACTCCTTGTATAATTCATCCGTGTTCTTGTCTAATGTTTTACGTGCAGAAGGCTAAAAACTTACTAAGGAGATCTATAAAAGCGAACCACTTTGTGGGCCATTAAACCAATAACAATCAACCGTCAATAAATACTTCAACAAGATGGTTCAGACATTAATTGAATGCGTCACTGCCAAAAAGAGGAATTATTGACAGAAAATGTACTGGGACAGAGTAAAACACTCACAGGTCAATCCCGTCAGGTTTTACTGCAAATGAATTGAAATTATCTTCTGCTTAATTTTCAAACAAACGAGCAAAAAAACTTACAAACAAACGAACGAACGAACAAACAAACAAACAAAATCTCCTTACTAGAGCGTAAAAATACCTAAAAAGTACTTACAAAAATTTCCTATGACATTTGTTAGGAAAAATAAAAAATAGTAAAATGTCAATCCAAGTAAACCATGATAACAAGCACTCAATGGCTATATGTCTGAGAGAAAAATGTTTAAAATTCTTTTATTTTCATCTATGACCAGAAGATAGAATTTTGGACTGGTCCAAATTAAAATAAAACAGTTGCAGATGGTAATTTAAAGTTGATGAAATTTAGAAGAAAAAAAAACTGTGTCTTTCTGGGTAGAAATCAATGAAGAAATTGCTTGTTATAAGCAATTTCTTAATTCTCCATAATATTTCTTTCCAAACCTTTTTTTTTATAGTTTTTTTTTATACATATTTAAAAATTGAAAGCATTTAGATATACTGCTTCTTTAAATGTTAACAGATATTGAGTTTTAAAAGCGACTCTTGCAAGAATTATGGAAGAAAAATTCTGGCTCTCAATTTTCAAATTCCTAACTGAAATCCTTTCAGACATTCGGTACAAGGCGATTTGAAAATGACTGTTCATAACTGTAAAAAAGAGGGAAAAAAAGCAAATTTTTTTCGCCGTTACGAGACGTCAAAAAAATCAGCGAAGAAAAACCGAAATGGAACCGGAATTCATCGGGTAAAAACGTTATCTAAAGATTGCACCGAAAATTGCATTATCTATAGTTTCCATGACGCACCGATAACCATTCGGCAATCCTCGGGCGATCTCCGAAGTCTCCGATCTAGATGTAGGTACGGAATCGGCCGAGTTGTGACGAATGACCAATTACGTCACTGACTTCCGCTAGCAATACCGCCGTAAACGACATCGCCCGAAGACTAACGATCCCAACCGATAAATTCCGACGTTTCAAAGTAGGCCACAGGGAACATATCACATTAAATTAGAATTTAGTAGATTTAAAGCGAAGAAAGATTATTTATCGTGAAATTAAAATTTATAACTATAATCCCTACATCAAATTTTCATGAAAACCTGTTCAAGAGCCGCTTTAATGTGTATAAAATTTCGAAAAAAAAAAATGCGTTAAAACTACGCTTTCTTACCATTATTATGTTACAGGAAATACTATAATCCTAGCAATAAGTATACTTGACGATTCCCCCCCCCTCCTTTTTGAGATACCTGATCATACTCGACGATGGGGATGTTTTCCATAAAATGCCTATAAAACATTTCAAGACCAGACTTCTTTCTTTAAACATTTGTTCTTACGATGTCCTGTAGAATTCATATTGATTAGGCCTATAAGTTTTTTGAAATTCCCAATAGTATCTCCCGAATTGACCAATGGCGGCTGTCAATCAAGGGAATATATCGACCAATCAAATTATTTATTCAGCCCGGAATTGAGATTTAAACTCCGCCATTCCGCCATTTGCGTGAAACATTTTTTATGTTTGGCGACTTAAAAGTCGTAGCCACAGCTTATTCAAGCTGTGATTACGACGTTTAAGTCGTCAATCAACCATTCTACTTTTTGTTACATGCTACTGACCATAACTTTTGCGACTTAATCGTCGTAACTATAACTTATTCAATTCGAAGTTTTGTTACATGTTACTAGCCAGACATTTGGCAAATAACACCGTTCAACATGAAGTTGGAATTTAGTGTCGCAGTCAGTGGTCGGGTCGAGCGCAGTCAGTGGGCGGGTCCAGCCGAGTCAGTGGGCGGGTCCAGCGAAGTCAGTGGGCGGGGCAAGCAATTTGTCCTTTTCAAATAGAACTGCCATGCAGAACAATGTTACATCTGTACCAAAGATTTCTTTCAAACTATCTGCATTAAACCTACATTATCGTGATGAAGATTCAATGCGTCAATGAGGATATTTTTACTACTATTTTTAACCCTTCGCATACTGAACCCGTAATATTCCCGTTTTGGCAGGAGGTATAGACAAAGATCAGCCAGCACATATGTGCATTCTGATCAAGCTTGGTCTACGCCACCTGCTTGTTAAATTTCAGCCAGATTTGTTTATGAAAACAATTTTCAAAAAAATATAGAAGTGTTCAGTGCTTTTGAGTGTAATGCATATATTAGAGAGGATTTTATCAAGCATGACAAAAGTTATCATTACATGATAAGTCTATAGACTTTAATGGCTGCCCTTTTGTTTTTCTTTTTTGTGAATTTATAAAATTCATGTAGATTGGCTTACGGTTTTGGATCTTTATTCAATTTTTAAGTGATAAATTATACATAGATTGATGCATATTTTTTTTCATGTACTTAGGACGGAATGTATCATACAAATGAGACCATATTTTGAGATTGATAAATGAAATCGCCAAACGTTAACATTTCCATGCTTTAGAGTAAATTTCATCCAGTTTTAATTGAATTAAATTAATCATCTTTTTTTACAGTTGTCAACCTGAACCCGGAATATTCCTGTCTTTATAGGGGGTTTAAACAAAAATCAGACTGCTCATATGTCTTATCTTATTCCATACCGCCTCTTTGCCTCCTTCATTCTAAGGCAGTTTATAGAATTTCAATTCCGGTGAAATGTTGACCCACAATTACGCCATCCTGTGATGCCAGTCTTTTGATCTGAGAAAGATATTTATTCAGCATGACAAGGTTGAATTATATTTAACCCTTTCCTTTTTAATCCCTGGCTTTTACGGCCCTGTGAGAAGATATTGTAGAAAAAGAAGAAATTGCTGGTAAAAAGCAATTTCTTCTTTTTCCACAATAATATTCTGTCCTACTCAATGGTAATATCACCTTTAAATTTCTTCTGCAAAACCTTTGAGTGTGAGAGAAAGAAAGAAAGAGAGAGAGAGAGAGAAAGAAAGAGAGATAGATAGATAGAGAGAGAGGGGGGAAGAGAGAGGGAGGGAGGAAGGATGAGAGAGAGCGGCGAGAGAGAGAGAGAGAGAGAGAGAGAGAGAGAGAGAGAGAGAGAGAGAGACAGAGAGAGAGAGGGCCAGAGAGAGACAGAGAGAGACAGAGAGGGGCTCATTATCTAAAACATCAAGAAGGCATTATGTACGATCATCAATTCGTTTGCTCTAATTTAGATGTCAAAATGATTGTTTCAGGTGAATGGTATTTAGGTGCAGATGCCACCTGACCTATAAATTGCTTCGATTAGAAATGTGATCAAAGAAAAGATGTGGTCAATCTTGATTCGACTACGATTGTCGGATCGACACTGTCATTTGAAAAAACAATTGACCAATCAAATCATTAATTTGAAATTTGATATTTATTCTAGGCATTATGGTTCGTTTACGACTTAAAAGATGTTTAAGCTGTAGTTAAAGCGCTTAGGTCGCCAATAAACGATTTGCTTTAACTTTATATCCCTAACTGCATACTTTACACAATAATGTCGTTTATAACCTCGGTCAAACTGCCATGTCGGAGGTCAGTCAGCGTGTCCATTGATCCGCCGATAGTGGCTCAGCTACTAAGGAGATGAGAGTAATTCCTTGAGAAAACCTGTCATTTAATATTTCAATCGACGAATCAAATGAATTTCATTTACAGTGGAAGTTAACTTTGAACTCCAACATTGGCCAACATATACATAAAACATTTGTGTTGGTTTGGTGATTTAAATATCGCAACTAAAGCTTTTTCAAGCTGTAGTTTCGGCATTCAGGTCACAAACCAACCATTTTACTTTTTTGCTAGATGTTACTTATCATAAATTTTGCTGAATGACGCCGAGGAAGAGGGCGTGGCCAGCGATCCGAAAATCGTAATGGACCTGAATCGATCGATAACAATGAGAGAATAATAGATTACCAAAAAAAAGAGACTCAAAAACGATGCAAGAGAGACTTAGACTTAGACCTATCTTTATATCTGCATGCAGTCCTTATGCAACATGAGAAATTGTTCAGCCAACCACAACCAAGACAGTTCATTTCATTGAAGACTGATTAATTGCCAAATAAGCCGTATTTTGGACACAATGCTCTTGGCAAAGAAAAAAAAGCATTGTCCATTAAATCCATCCGACATATATTTCCATAGATACGGCTCATTTCCATAAATTGTCATGAAACTCATTCTAGTGGGTTATTCCTATTTAAGCATTCTCTCTAAATGGTCTTTTCTCATTTCTTATCGATGAAACACTGAACATTTACGCAAAAGAACACAATACACCCATAGAAACAATCGAGGCTGTCAATCAATGAATCGTCCTACCATTCAAACCATTTATTCAGCCCGGACCTGAGCTTTCATCTCCGACATTTGCTGCCATTTTGGTTAGTCTTTTTGGTTGGTTTGGCGACTTATACGTCATAACTACAGCTAATTCAGGCTGTAGTTACGACTCTCAGGTCACCAACCAACCATTTTACCTTTCGGTTACATGCTACTGGCCATAAATTTTGCCGAATAATGCCGTTAAAAAGAGGAACTTCCTGTCAGACTTAACGGGCGGTGCCTAGGGAGTAAGTGGACGGGGCCAACGATTGGGCAAATGAGATCCATTAACCGCTTTAAGAAAGGGAGAAGATTCCACCACGCTTTATAAATTGTTGAGAGCCATGTTTATTCTCCGATCAAACTTTCCTCTTCTTTTTTTCCTCGAGGACACGCAGAAAAACAGTAAGGAAGCAGCTTCTATGCAGATTTGCATTTTGCCGTACCAATGACGTCGAACGTCATCGTAGTACACGGTATTCGAGAAGAGGATCTCGACCGGAGCTGTAGAAAAAGAAGTTGTTTTTTTTTTGTCTTTTGGTCTAAAAGAGCAAAATATCTATTAAGAACTACATGAAAATCAACCACTCGAGTCCATCTTCACCATCTTCACGAATACCGTGTACTACGAATTAGAATGCTCGCTGTCCTGGTACAGAGAACTGTGATAAACTGAATATTGTTATAGTGTCAAACAAAAAACATAAGTCAATTTAACCCAATAAAGCAAACAATTAAAAATAAGCAAAAAAGTGTTAAACTTCAGTACTTTAACAGTACTTAAAGTGCTTTGATTTATCTTTAATTAAGCAGGAAGCACAAATGAGTTCAGCTAATCCATCTTCCACTAAATTGGCAGCATAAGAGAATCTTTGAACTGGCATTTATTCTTCTTGAGGAAAATGCATTTCTTTCTGAACTACAGGGTGCCGTAATTCTGTTCGAAAAATAATGTAAGACGAAGAGGATAAATCTGCATGATCGATATGAGTGAAATCGTCGCCCAAGTGTCGACAGAATAGCTTCATAAAAAGCTCTCAATTAAGAAAATTCAAAAGCATTATTGAAATAGATCAATATCTTAAGCAATTCTGTACTACCCCATTTCCCATTCCAACATTTCTCGGGTAAATATTTCTATTCTCACGCCAAAAACATATTCAAGGATGGTAATATCAAAACCTTTGTTAACATATTCAAACCTCAAATGGGCTTGAGGATATTACTGTGGGTTTACAATAGTTTCATGGATTCCACGCCTTGCCCCGTACTAATCATGACTTCTTTTTTTGCGAATCTTCTTATTCAGCTACTATAATTTTTGTGTAACTGCAACAACCGTTATGAAGGCTGAATTTCCCGTTCCGAAACACCGCCTTCTCTCGCTCTACACGTTCCCGGAAAAATGATTCATCGCGAACCACACTCACGGGATAAGCGTTGACATACCTTAAGTCCATCTCCAGACGTACCTTATAAACGACCTCCCCTCGCTTCAAAGGCTCACGTTCCAAAAGCTCAGGGTACTTACTCTCATCACAACGACCAGGTTGTACACATGTTCCTTATTCCGATGACGAACTCGGAGCGGTATTTGGTTTAAACATAGTTTATTTGCATTTGAATTATATGTACATAACAATCAAGACAATATATGGTATTTCATGCAAAAAGGATGAGAACGAAAGCAATGCTTATTATGTTCTTCTCCTTATTGATCATTCGCGGTATTTGAAGATGTAACGTGTGCTAGCTTGTTTTTGTGCCACTTGATCTTGGTGGGCTTCCTACTTGGGAAAATAAATCTGCCAACCTCCTCATTCAGCTCTTTCTAATCCATCGCAGCTGTCCCCCGAGCAGACTTTCTATCCCCGCGGTTTTAGATCAGCAAAGTCTGATCAACACTAAAAAGGGTACATAAATGAGACCAAAGCCTAATTGGTCAAAAAAAAAAAAACGTTTCTGAAACAAGATATTCTCCTAGCAGAAATATATTCCCCACCACCGAAGTCCTTTATAAAACAAAAAGTAGTTCTTCGATCGAATCTCTATGATACTCTGACAAACAATTCTGTTGATGAATGACGTATAAATGCCACAGCCACCGTCATAACTTTCGCCCCTTTTTTTTTTTTTTTTTTCTTATATACCAGAGAAACGGCACTAATTTAGTAGTGTATCACTAAACTGTATTAAAAACAAGATCAAATACACCGTATAAATGACTAGCGTTGGGATACTATCTCATCGTCCAATCAAATTCTTATTATGACAAGTGACCTGGTTTTACGGGTCGCGCAAAACTGGGTAGAATAGTCAAAATAGGAGAGCGATTACATTTACTGGCTAAAAGTATGCTCGACCAATAATGTAATTTTAAACGCATATTTCAAGAAGTCTTAAGTTGAGATAGTGGAGGAAATACAGCTGGAAACACAAAAGTATCAGGTAGCATTTGACAAGGTAAAAAAAAACCTCCAAAAAGCACCGAATTATGTAAAGTAAAAGCCATTACCTGGTAGAAAAGTAATTACAAAGGAAGTATTCGGGCAAAACTTAAGGTATACAAAGGGTCTCTAACATTGTGTTTTAAGCCAAAAACACAAAGAGTAGCATGTACAAGCGGACTTGGTGTGAAGAAAATTAAATCTACAATAAGTATATGAGCAGACAGCGATTCAGATATAGATACTTCCGTTGAATTTGGGCAATCGGAGAAGATTCGTGTGTAAAATATTTATTCCAAAGGAACTCAAAAATGTGGTCGCCTTCGCGATAGTGAAATGGGCTAGTGACACATCATATGGATACTAGGTTCATCTGACTTTCGACGTGTTACGAAACATGCAGAGGTATTAGGACAATTAATTTTCATTGTCCATCAGTTTTAAGAGTACAAGTACATTTTGTGAAACCTGTAGCGTGCTTACTATAGTATATGATAAAGAAGTCCCCAGGTAAGCTCACCGCCCAGTGCTTCTTTTTCGTCAACCAGCTATGTAAATTGAAAGAACGATCTATATTTAGCATAACTAGTTTTTTGTGTACAAAAAAGAAGGTGTTAAAGAGGATTGTTTGAATGGGGTTTAACGCAACTTTTAATAGTATTTCAGTCTTATCGCAGCGGCTGGAGCACATAACGATGGATTCCTGGTATTTCTCACACCAGTACTACCACTACACTTTTTCTTAACCCCCAGCTGCCATCCCGCTTAAGTTTACGATTATCCACCAATTAGATATGAGATCGAACCCATGACATCCCATGATTGCAGATTTGAAGTCGGACGCGGTTAAACAGGAAGTAGATAACATTTGGATCTAAATTTTGTAAGGGCCATGCAGGAATCCTGGCCACCAAGATATCCCCTCTTCTTCGAAGCTGGTGGTTTAATTTCTACCTGAATCAGTGCTTTGGCAGGAATTACATTTCACTGATTTTTGGACTCTCCTGCAACTATGGTCTCATCTTGGATAGGTTGCTGTTAAATTCTGGCTCTAAATACTGAAAATGAGAATTATAAAATATCACCTATCAAGTAGAAAGAAGTCAATTCTACTACCGCCAATTCAGTCTTAACCACAGGTGCTCATTTCACTCAAGCGTACTTTCCTACCTTCAAATAAGTAAGAAACAAGTAGCTAAGTATTGTTGTGGTAAGACACGCCCTGCCATGCCCCATTTTTTCGCTAATCAAAATTTCAAGATTTGAAATGGGTTACCCAAGGAACATTCCTGCATTTTTGGCCCAAAATGACCGAGCAGTCTATGAAAAAAAGCTAATTAAAGAAAATGTTGTCGACGGAAACCTGGTCAATTAGTAGGCAGTAGAGTAGTTATTCGGTTATAACATAGAGCAAAATAATATCTTTAATTTTGGCTGAGAGAGACAACTGTTTTTACATCTGTCTATTAATTTAAATAGACGAAACTCGAATGGTTTCCTTATAAGAGTTTACAAGGGTGCTTTTCTAAAATTAGGACTTGATTTCTGATCCTAGATCCATTGGGCTACTAGAGAGACTTTTTGAGTTATATACTCATTATAATTCTCTTATTTTGTAAAATATATAATCATCATAGTATTGTGTGGGTAACATGAGTGGTGTAGATAGATTTAAAGGTGACACATTTATAGCAGTTTCAACTGTTTCGCACCATCGATATAACGTCAATGAGCAATTCTCGATAAAAGTGTAAATTTTCCAAATTTCCAGGAAGGTCAACTATACAATTTTTGGTATTAAATGTTCGCTCTTAAACTCACTAGAAACATAGAATTTACCAAAAATAACGCACGATAGCATGTCCTTATAATTTTAAAAAAAAGGTCGATGACAAATTTTGGTTCAGCTTAATGACGATTTCGGGATTATCGTTTCGCGGATCAGAACGTTGAACCCGTGCGTCGCCTTTATCACTCCTAATTCAATGCTTAGGGCAAAACATTAAGGTTTTTACAGTGGCGATTTTCTAATTTTGCTATTCTAATCTTAAATGAATTACAAAATAAAACTTTCATTGATAGATTGTGCAAATCTCTGCCACTTTTGACATCGCAGACTTTTAAGTCGCCAAACCAACACAAAATGTTAACAAAAATGGCGGCCAATTTTGGAGTTCAAAACTCATTTCTGGGTGCATGATTTATTTTATTGGTCGACTTGTTATTTGATTGACAGGCGCGATTGGTCAATCTCTAAGTCACAAGTGAAAGTTTTTCAGTGTCGGTAGCAAATGACATCTAAAGACTAATTCAAAACGATGTATTAATGATCAATCCTCAATACTTACAGACAAAATAGCGAAAAGGCAAACAATGGCAATATGTGAAGCTTATTTTGTCGTCAGACCTGACAAAGATCAGTAGATATCTATAGGTATATTGCTAAAAACTGAATGTTAACGACTGTCATGGGAATTTTCATTTTCATTATTAGTAAAAAAGGTGTTCTATATCGCTGAGTCTTCTTCATACACAATGCGACATCACACACACACACAAAAGCAATATAATCTGAAAAATAGAAAATAATATTTTATGCGGAATATGAAACCACTAAGCCTTACGGTTACACAAGGCGATTTAAAAGATACGTGTTATGTTTTCATGTGCAAAATGCGCATCGATAGAGCCGAAATATGACCATAAATTATAGACATGAAAAGAACGAACTTTGTAGGGATCCACAAAATGATGCTAGTTACCAAACATAAATCTACTATGTTCTGGTTTTAGAGAAGAAAACTTTTAGAATTTTAATTCTTTGTTTCTATCTTTTGGTTTAAACCTATTTATTTCATATCGATTAGGAAGAAGGTTATTCCAACTCAGATTAATACCAATCGATTCTTCCAGTATTCGCACGAAAGTGTGGCCAGTAAAAGTACCAAGTTCTATAGCTGCTCCCAGGAAAAAAGTCAGGGCCTTCCGACCAAGAAGCAGGCGCTCTACCTGTCGTTTCTGTACACCGCTATGTTTCTATATGAAGTGCACAATTGCAGTGCCCTAATAGGCCCCGGAGTATAGTACCTTAGTATATTTTATAGGGGTTCACAAGGAGATTCTACAAACCAAATATATGTGTATTAGGCGTTCTTGTCTAAGAGAACATATTTTCTTGAGATTTAATTTTGTTTATGTGAAAAAATTGGGAACATCCGGGAGAAAGAGATATCAAACGAAATTGTGTCGATGGAGATCCGAAATGATTGCTTCATATCAAATATTATGTCAAACGAAACAGAGAATATCTTATTTTGTCTGAAATACAGTGTGCCTGAAATTACTCGAAAGGGCACCATACAAATAAATACGGTAGCAGTTTTCAAGGACATACCACATCTCAATAATATAACTTTAAGCCGTCTGTTTTAAGAGAAGAATAACATGATAGATCCTTTCATTGCTTTTACATATAAAAGTGTTCGCCTGTGTGTAGTTCATTCATGACCCCAGAGACATCAAATATGAAACACGCTAGTGGTCTACTTGAAGATGCTACTTATCATTTATCGATTCTCTAGGCTTTATAGTATAAGAGGAAATGGTTTTGATCGATTTCTTTTCTGCTTTTGCATAAAATATTGTGTACCCCTCCGGCAATATGACCGGAAGGGCAGAATATTGTCTCAGTCTACATTTCCACCCTCTGTCAGGAGTTCACGACCGTAGTCTAACTTGTCTTGTAGTGTATTCTATAAATCACTATTCTGCAATAGAAGAAACATGTGTTTTCCAGAGTAGGATGTCAAACTAATTAAAAACACGTTAAATCATACTAATACCTTTTAAAATTGACAAAACTAAAGGTTTATGGATATGCCAACAAAAGTTGGCGAAAATGGGCAATTTCATGCTACGCAAGAGTTGCAGTACAGGTCATATTGGGAATTATGGCCCCCTAACGACTTACCTTCCAGGCAGTAAAATCAATATAAAGTCGGTCGATGCAGTCAAAAATACCATGATTCCAGCTACTTTTTCACTTTCTCTGCCCATATTCCTACTATTTAAAAAAAAGCTCGCATAAGTAACCAACGTCTGCAATTCTACCACATGGCACTTCACCCGAAAACTGGTGCTGTGTACAAGAGCCATGAACTTTTAGTTTCGCATTTCAAATATTTTTCACATTTTTGAATTATTTTAAACAACAGTATCCACCTTTACCTTCATATCTGCAGTCGAAAATGACATGTTTTCCTTGAATATGAGGAATTGACCATGGTCAGTTCGTAACTGGCGCCTATACACGATCTTTGTATGGGTCCATTTTCTATGTAAAATTTGGTGCACCGGTAAGGGGTCATTGTACGACCACATGGTTACCTTAAAAACAAACCTGGTAGCGGGCCACGAGCAGATGCTATAACCAAATACAACGCTTCAGGCATTCCGGTGTCAATTTAGATGATTACTTTTAAAGATTTCACTATCGTCCCCCTTTTTATTGCTGTCGTGGTGACCATAGCTTAAAGTCGATTCCAACCAATTGAAGTAGTTCCGTAGAGCCTTACCCAAGGAATTATCCTGTCAAAATTTGTAAAAATTGGCCTTCTGACGAGATCCCTAAAGAAATCTTGGACGATGGACGGATAATTTGCAATTACAACAACTCGCCTTATGCATCACTTATTCATGTGAGCTAAAATGTAGATATAATGTCTTGAGATCGTGACGCAAACGAAATATCTTACACTAGAAGAACTGGACAAAATAAATATTTGATCACGTCTTAACACATCTTAAACATCTTCTACTAAACTTAGAACCGTATTCTATTGATTTAAAGTAGGCAAACATGCAATAGGATATATAATGAATGAATGATACATCTCGAAACTAAATAGATAAATAACCTAACCCCGCACAGTGACGCTTGTTTACGCCACTCAAATAAAGACTATTAGGAAAGTATTGTGGAAATTGACGAAATTGCTTGAACCAAGCAATTTCTTCATTTCCCACTATGTTTTCAGGAAAACTAGAAAATTGAAAAAAAAAAATCTAAAATTTCATAAACTATATATTGTCGTCTGCATCTATTTTCAATTTGAACCAGTCTAAAATGTTGTCTTCTGGTATTGGTTAATGCGATAAGAGACTCCCGGATGTTCAATATAATAACTTTTTCAGAAAAAGGAGATTGGAACCAAAGATAAGATCAAGTAGATATCAATCAGGAGCCGGATACCGATAATTTCAAAGTAAGATAGAATTTCCATTTCATATTCCCGCAATTGTCAAAGGGCGCTGTTTATTCGAATTTAGGCAGTCCATGCAGTCTGCTCAGCCTAACCAGGATCGATACTTTTTGCCCTTCCAAGGAGGTCCGTTTTCGTATGACACTCAGTATTTTGACACATGTACAATGAACCTTAAGACAGAGGGTTATTCACCTTAATTCTAAATTAATCCATACAAACTGTGCATTGCCATGTTCGCAAATCAAGATTTACAATAATGTTTTTTTACTTGAATTTCACGCTATCAATTTGCTTCGAGTAAATGAATAATTAATGAATAAAATCAAGCATATACACTCGAAAACCGTCATTATTTAATTTTTCTTTAATTTGTTCATTAAATACATTGCTTCAGCACTTGAACCTAATAAACTAGAAAACAACCACTAGTAAGTTAAGACATTTCAATCCGATACTCTAAAGTAATTTTGTGTCCAAGATCTAAATTTTAAAGAAAGCAGCTCATAGATGCGCCATTATCATGGCGCGGTTTTCGTCTTATTTAATTACTTGTGGAAGACAAGAGCTCCAGTCTTAATGACAAATGTCATAAAAAGTTCATCTCGAAAACTGTTCAGAGTATTCTCAAGTAATTACGAGAACTTTCGACGTTCTGCAAAATAGTTCCAACCTCTTGAATACTTTTTTTCTTGCCTAGAAACTACATGAATGTACAATTATTTGGACCAAGCGTATACAATCTAAGGCTGTTTATTTAACAACAACAACAAAAAAAAAAAAAAAAAAAAAAAAAAAAAAAAAAGGATAGCAGCTGCCAATCAAAGAAAGGATAGACCAATCAAAGCATGAATTTAGAAAAGAAGCTTATTCAAGATATAGTTACGACGTTTAGATCGTTTACCAACCGTTCAATATTTGGTTACATGTTTTTGACGAGAAATTTTGAAAAATAACGCTGTTTGATATCAAAGTTGAACTTCCTGTAGGAGCTAAATCTGCGGGGCCAGCGATCCGTCGATTTATCGACATTGAACTAATAGTTAAGGCGCTTCATTATTCTTATATGATTAACCCATTCCAACTCAATCCCTCATTTTTACGCCCCTTAAGAAAAAAACTTTGGAAAACATTGTGGAAAATGAAGAAATTGCTTGTATCAAGCAATTTCTTCATTATCCACAATGTTTTATATCCAAAAAGACGAAAAAATTCAAAATTCCATCAACTTGAAATTGTCGTCTGCAGCTTCTTTCAATTTGGACCAGTCTAAAAATTTGCTGTGTTGAAATGGGTTAAAAGGTCCACACTGCCTGACCAATGTCTGACACTTTTCTCACAATTTTCCTTGAGATTGGTTTTAGATGTCAATAGGACACAAAGCCCGCCTTTCGGCTGACCAAGCTTTCGATGGTCTCTTTTCCTTTACGCGAATTCCAATAACTTTGCTGTAGATACAACTAACTTACATTTTTCCTTTCTTGACGATATTTGGAAAAATGCTGATACCGTACTTACCACGGATATGTTTGACAAGTCTTACAAATTTCGAATCGAGATAGGTTGTAATTCTGTAATTTTACGACTTTAATAAAATCTAATTATTTCTTTGTACGATTTTTTTCTCCTTGAACTAGTAACAACAACGCCTGATAAGTTGTTTATATTTTCACCGCGAGCGGGTCTCAAAGTCTAAGTTTTAATCGTCATATAACAGAAACATCCAATATTGAAAAACCCTACCCCTTTTCCAGTTTTTGTTTATTTATCTACTTATCTATTTGTCATAAGCCACCAGACAATATAGCTGTATGAAGTTTTTTGTTGTATAATAGCTTCTGAAAATGCCAACATGGATGCAAGTGGCTGTAGGACAATATTAGATTTTAATTCTACGAAGGGGAATAGACATTTGGATTGATTATTTTTCCTACAAGTTATCTTGACATAAACCTGTTACTTGTCCCTTGCTACAATGAAAAAAAAAAAAAAAAAAAAAAAAACCCATCTCAGCTTGGATTTCGATTCTATGAATGTGTCCCTTGCTACTATGAAAAAAACCCAACCCATCTCAGCTTGGATTTCGATTCTATGAATGTGTACAGAAAAAATAGTTTCGAAAATTGTCTGCTGTGGATATGAATATTGTTGAAGGATGTCGTAATAAATGTACGTGACATTTCCAACAACTTACGGATCGCTAGCAACGCCCACAAACCTCCGACTCGGATATTCGAATTAGATATCAAACGACCATAGTTTGCTAAAAGAAAAAGCAAATCGTTGGCGACGTAAACGTCGTAACTACAGCTTGGATCAGCAGAAGTTTCCAATTTTAAGTCACAAAAACACCAAAAAATTGAATGTTGTAGTTCAACATTCAATTTCGGTAGAAATGAACGATTCGGTTGGTCTATTGGTATTTTGATTAGCACTAGCGATCCTTTGATTTCACAAATGCGTGCAGCGTAGACATCCCCATAGTACTTGTTGAATATGAACTGACAGAGATAGTTTGCTTAACCCAATCTAACACAGCAAAATTTTAGACTGGTCCAAATTGAAAGAAGCTACAGACAACATTTTCAGGTAGATGGATATTATATTCCGTCTTTTTGGATAGAAAACATTGTAGATAATGAAGAAATTGCTTGGTCAAAGCAATTTCTTCATTGTTCACAATGTTTCCCAAAGCCTTTTTCTGGGGGGGCGTAAAATGGAGGCATGGGTTAAGACAGCAACTATCTACAGAGCGCATGGCAAAGACTCGGATCAGAATAGGCGGATATACAGACTGATCTGAGTCTTTACTTCACGTGAAAACGATGGTGGTCAGTAGTATTACAAACTTGACGCACATGTGAAAACGATGACGTCAGTAATATTACAAACTTGACGCACACGTGAAAACGATGACGTCAGTAGTATTTCAAACTTGACGCAAAAGTGAAAACGATAGTGGTCAGTAGTATAACAAACTTGACGCACACGTGAAAATGATAGTGGTCAGTAGTATTACAAACTTGACGCACACGTGAAAATGATGACGTCAGTAGTATTTCAAACTTGACGCAAACGTGAAAACGATAGTGGTCAGTAGTATTACAAACTTGACGCACACGTGAAAATGATAGTGGTCAGTAGTATTACAAACTTGACGCACACGTGAAAACTATGACCTCAGTAGTATTTCAAACTTGACGCACACGTGAAAATGATAGTGGTCAGAAGTATAACAAACTTGACGCAAACGTGAAAACGATAGTGGTCAGTAGTATTACAAACTTGACGCAAACGTGAAAATGATAGTGGTCAGTGGTAGTACAAACTTGACGCAAACGTGAAAATTATGACGTCAGTAGTTTTACAAACTTGACGCACACGTGAAAATGATAGTGGTCAGTAGTATTACAAACTTGACGCACACGTGAAAATAATAGTGGTCAATAGTATTACAAACTTGACGCACATGTGAAAACTATGACGTCAGTAGTATTTCAAACTTGACGCACACGTGAAAATGATAGTGGTCAGAAGTATAACAAACTTGACGCACACGTGAAAACGATAGAGGTCAGTAGTATAACAAACTTGACGCAAACGTGAAAATGATAGTGGTCAGTAGTATTACAAACTTGACCCACACGTGAAAACGATGGTGTTCAGACGTGAAAATTATGACGTCAGTTGTATTACAAACTTGACGCACACGTGAAAATGATAGTGGTCAGTAGTATAACAAATTTGACGCACACTTGAAAATTATAGTGGTAAATAGTATTCAAACTTGACGCACACGTGAAAATGATAGTGGTCAGTAGTATAACAAACTTGACGATAACGTGAAAATGATAGCGGTCAGTTGTATTACAAACTTGACGCAAACGTGAAAACGATAGTGGTCAGTAGTATTACAAACTTGACGCACATGTGAAAACGATGACGTCAGTTGTATTACAAACTTGACGCACACGTGAAAACGATAGTGGTCAGTAGTAATACAAACTTGTCGCACACGTGAAAACGATAGAGGTCAGAAGTATTGCAAACTGGAAGAAAATTCTTTTTGATATCAAGTCTAATAATTATAAGTTGGAAACAATCAGGCAATTAGGAAGTCTTTTATTCGTTCGTTTTTGCTTGTGATATATTTTTTTTTTTATTTATTTGTTTTTTGTGTGTTTTTTTTAGGGGAGGGGCTAACTAAGGAATCGTGTGTCTTTCTTAGAGCGCAAATTAGTGCAAAATAAGAGATCATTTTCAACTTTTTTTTTTCTTTTTATTCGCCCACACACTCACACACTCCTCTTGGCCATTGTATTATTTTTATGCTCTTAATTTTAGCAAATTAAGCTTTACCATACGAAATATGATAATAATTCAACTTGAAATGAAATGTGATCTTTTTTTTTTATTCCTTTCCGGTACAAATCAGAGATTTTAAGCTGCTGTTATTTTGTACTCGAGAAAATATTGTGGAAAAAGAAGAAATTGTTTCTTACAAGTACTTTCTTCTTTCCCAGAAATGATTTCTACCGAATAGAATGGATTAATTTTTAACTGTATCCAGTTTTCATTGTCGTCTGCAACCTCTTTCAATTCGGACAAGTCTAAAATTAAAAAACAAACAAACAAACAACAACAACGAACAACAACAACAACGGGAAAGGGTTTAATCTTGAAGCTAAACCTGGTTGTAGATTTTTTATGTGTGAACGGTGTATTCTTCAAGACTTATAAATGTGTAATAAGAATAGAGAGAAAAAACAACGGAATAATCGTTTAAGTTTGTGCAAGCTAAGTTTTCTTTTCTTTTTCCTTAAGTTTAACCGTGTTTCTATCGTCCTTTTTATAATCGCCAATTCAGTAAAAATCACCTCACCTGTTAGTCGAATAAGGAGTGTACTTATCGCAAGGCATGTCCAATCTTCACTTGGTTTGCTTCGTGAATAATTCTTTTACGTATCTCGAAAGAGAAGTCGTTTAAAAAGCGGAATTTTATATTTTTTCTACAATTAAAAGAAGGTGTTTAATTATATCTGTATATCTGTAGTACATTTATCTTATTACGAGAAACTCTCTTGAAATGCCACATGACTGGTTTAAATAATTTGTTCCTTAGTGTCGCCATGGTGACTATCCAATTGTAGCAGAAATTCGAACGTTATTAAACACGTTCATTGAAAAATTCCTCTAAGTGAAAATAAAATGTGATTAAAAGAGTATTCAGGATATAATAAAGGAAAGGGGGACAAACAGCTTACTCTTTAAATATTAGCAATGCCCAAAATATAGTTTACTTAAAGAATAAGAACTTTTTTAACTTGCACTTAATCAAAAAGTAGCCTTTGACATTTTCTATTGGTCTCGAACAAAATCAGATTATAGACGGTTTCTAAACGGTAGACAATATTTGAGTACGAGTAAAAAACTTTGAAAATGAATACAATTTAAATTGTTTTAAACTGCCATATGACACGACACAAGAATATCACCGTGGGAGTTTTTGATGTGTACTCTGGCTATGTAGTAGGATTTACGACGTCATAGTAATTTCATTTCCAAATTTAGAATGATCGTCGATGAGTGAACAAAAGGTCGTAATATGGCTGTATTCAAGCTGTATTTACGATATTTTAGTCGTCAACCGACGCTATGTACTTTTTGAGATTGCGCTCTATCCCAGTCTAAATAAATAAGAACCTTAATAAATGTATCGTGTAACGATTGCCATCTTCCTATTAACCCATTCCAACACAGCAAAATTTTAGACTGGCCTAAATTCAATGAAGCTGAAGACGACAATTCCAAGTTGATGGAATTTTGACTTTTTTCATCTATTTGGTTAGAAAACATTGTGAATAATGAAGAAATTGCTTGATACAAGCAATTTCTTCATTCTCCACATTGTTTTCCAAAGCCTTTTTCTTTGGGGGTCGTAAAAAGGAGGAATTGTGTGGGAATGGGTTAACGGGTCCAATTGTAAGAAAGTAGCATCATCGTTTTGATAACAAAACATCGTAACTACAGGGTATCCCAGCGACAGTCTGCTTGTTTCAACAAGAGCTGTCGGAGAACAGCAACGCACGACTATTCTGAGTGCTGGATAGTAACAACAATTCAATGTCGACATAAGGCATAACACCTAAGTAGTAATACAGATAAAATATCTTTCAATTAGAATTTTAAGTCAAACAAGAATTTTTGCTCCGAAAATGTTAAAACTCCACTAAAATGAATGTCCGTGTAATGAATCTCTGACTAGGAGATGATATGGTGGTCACAAAAGCAAGGGCAAAGTTTCAGAGCAATAGCATCAGTAGAAAGAGAATTATTAAAGATATATGTCAGTTGCACACAAGGTTTAACCAAGAATTCAAAGGGTTGAAATTCATCTAAAATGAATATCAGAGCAATGAATCTGCTTTGAGGCTGTTAGTGTCACAAAAACATTTGCAAACTTTCAAAGTATTAACTAAAGTAGAAAGAGAGTTATTTAAGATATATGGCGGTTGCACGAAAGGTTTAACCAAGAATTTCTAAGTCAAAAAGGGTTATTATTCCACTAAATTGAATGCCAGAGTAATAAAAACATGTTTAGAGGCTGATATTTTTGTCATAAAAACATGTGAAAAGTTTCAGAGCAATAGTATTGGTAGAAAGAGAGTTATTAAAGATATATGACAGTTGCACGCAAGGTTTAACTAAGAATTTTTAAGTCCAAAAGGAGCTAAAACTCGACTATAATAAATGCTATTTTATGAATATTCGCTGTATAAGATGGTATGATGGTCACAAAAGCATGTGTAGAGTTTCAAAGCAATAGCATTAGTAGCAAGATAGTTATTAAAGATATATGACAGTTGCACATGAGGTTTAACCAAGAATTTCTAAGTCCAAAAAGGGTCAAAATCCATCTAAAAGGAACGTCAGAGTAATTAAACCATGTCTAGAGGCTGATATTATTGCGAAAAGTTTCAATGCAAAAGCATCAGTAGAAACTGAAATACGACAGTTGCGACCGTTCAGTTTAACCAAACATACGCCGACGCCTAGGTGACAAGAATTTTTCCATATTCTTCGAATAGTCGAGCTAAAAGGCCGTTAATAAAAGGCACTTGGGCTTCAAAGATTCAACATATCACGAAGCTCATATCAAATTTTAGTTCGAGCCCTAGATGTTTGTTCAATTTTAAAATCACCCTTTTAAATTAGAATTAAGACTAATAATGCTTTAGAACATTTTTTATGAGACGAGTGAAGTCTCCATAAAAACTGCATTATTTCATTGCTGAGGTATTGCCCTGAAGTTTGAAAGATATATTGCAACTCTAACGTGCCTAAGGAAATACGAGCACTTTGGCATAATCGGTTTACTTTAATATTCCACCACCCCCAATGGAAATAAATGATCGAATTTTGACAATCCCGAATACAAAACTGGTCACTTTACTAAATATGCATTCGTCTTTCCGTCTGTTTGTTTCTGTGATTTAGCTCAAAAGTCATTTGACCTAGTACCCTTGAAGTTCACTCAAATGCTGTCCTCGATCCTAGCATGTTTGTGATCCGGTATATCAAAGGTAAATGTCATAATTGAATCGTATTAGAAATACGTTCTCGTGCGCTTACTGACGAATCACTCATTGGCACCGCTGATCACACCAATTGACTCAGACAGAAAGTTCCAATTTGATATTAATCGGCGTTATTTGGCAAAACTTATTGTCAATAAAATATAACAAATCAATAAAAAGGTTGGTTTTCGACTTAACCATCGTAACAACAGCTTTGATATGCTGCAGTTGAAGTTTCTAAACTAACAAAGTTACTTCAAATAAATGTTAGCCAATGTTTGGGTTCGAAGTTCAATTCCTATTTAGATAGGTCGACTGATTCTTTGATTAAAAGCCGAGACCGGTCAATTCTACAGCATATAACGATCAAGAATCCCTCGAATACGAACTTCCTTAATATTTCATTAACGAAGAATGATTAATCTTAGATTGACTTTAGTTCTCCACATTAAAACGACCTTTTGTTCCAAGCATTGAATAGATTCTAGCATATATTTCCTTAGATACGGCTCATTTCCATAAATTGTCATGAATCTCCTTCTGGTATTTTATTTCTATTTTAGTGTCTTCTCTTAATGATATATTTCTTCGTAATAGTGGCTAGGGGACTTTTTTGACACGTGAAAACGATATTAAATCTAAATGAGGCCTAAACGGTTGTTGTCCGAATACTTTTTCTATTGTATACTTCATCGGGGATAGAATTGTACTCGAGGCGCGTGAGCGCCCGATTCGCTCCGCCAGTTTGAATTCACTTATCATTCCTGGTATAAATCAAAAGCCATATAATTTGGAAACAAAAAAATGATACACAATGCAGAATATGAAACCACTAAGATTTATTGTTTTTTTACACGGCGATCTAAAAATACCTTTCTTTCTTTCCAGGTATATATGTGCTACGACATACCCTAAATATTAGCCTGCAAATGATCAGACTTCACAAAGATTAACGAAAACCTGCTACTTTTCAAATACAAATATACCATGTTCTGGTTTCAGGGAAGATGACTTTTAAAGATTTTCTAAAATAGGGTGCATCTAGGAGATAGGGACATCAAATAAAGTATGTGGGTGGAGATCCACTGGAAGTGCATTATATGAATTATCAATACCAATACGTTCTAGTTTGAGAGAGGAACTGTGAATATTTATTTTGTCCGAAATACAATGCGCCTAGAATAACCCGAAATAAAACCGAGGGGCATCATACAAATAAATGCAGTTTTCGCCTGTGTAGAGCTCATTTATGACCCATGGACATCATATGTGCAAGCACGCTTGTGGTCCAAATGAAGATGCTACATATAATTTATCTAATCTCTAGGCTTTATTGTATAAAAACAAAAAAAGATTTCTATCTCTCTTTTGAATAAAATAGTGTGTACTTTGCAGGAAATATAAACGAATGGGCACAATATGGACGAACTTTGCAAGGGTCCATTTGGATGCTCTGTATACGAATGACAATAATTCACGAATACCGGCTAGTGAGAAGGTTTTAAACGATGTCATATTTCTATGTAGAATTTGGTGCACTGGCAAAAGGTCTATATAAAACCACATGTGCATCTGAAAAACAAATCTGGCAGTGGGCCATGAGCAGAAACTAACACCAAATGATAACGCTTCAGGCAGTCTTGAATCAAGGAAGATTAAATTTTAAAAGATTTCATTATTCACCGTCCCATTTTTGTTGTTGCTGTCTTGATAAACATTGCTTAAATTCGTTTCCAACTATTAGAACTAGTTTTTGAGAGCTTTACCAATGAACATTCATACCAAATTTGTAAAGTTTGGCCTCTTGGCTCAACCCTTCCCTGGACAAACCCGGGTTTTTATGTCACTGTGATTTTATACTTGAGAAAAAAATGTGGAAAAAGTAGAAATTGCTGGTAAGAAGCAATTTCTCCTTTCTCACAATAATTTCTACCACATAGGATGGTCAGATTTCAAAATACATGCATTTTTCATTGTCGTCTGCAACCTCTTTCAAATTGGACCAGTCTAAAATTTCATAAAACAGGAAAGGGTTAAGAGAGGACGAGGCTACAGAAATCTTGGACGATGGACGGATAATTGGCAATTACAACAGCTCTTCTTATGCACCACTTATTCATGTGAGCTTATATGTAGATATGATGTATTGAGCTCGTGACGCAAAGCAAATGCCTTCCATTGGAATAACCAGACAGAATAAATATTTGATCACGTCCGTCTTAACACGTCTTAAACACCTTCTACTAAACTTAGGACCGTAATCTATTGATTTCTAGCAGACAAACATGCAACAGGATATAATGAATGAATAATGCATCTCATAGCTTAATTAATGAGTACTGATTACTCCAAAATGAAAGACATTGGAGTAAATAAACTATATAAAACTATATAAAATCAATTAATTGTTCCGTGAACCATTCCCCACAAAATGGGACTTTTTGATGCTCCCAAGAAAAACTATTGGGAAAATATTGTGAAAATTGAAGAAATTGCCTAAACCAATCAAATTCTTCATTTCGCAAAACGTTTTCAGAAAAAAAACAGAAAATTGAAAAAAAAAAAATCTAAAATTTCATAAACTGTAAATTGTCGTATGCATCTATTTTCATTTTGAACCAGTCTAAAATGTTGTTGTCTGGTATTGGTCAATGCGAAAAGGAACTCCCGGATATTCAATTTAATAAATTCTTTAGAAAAAGGAGATTGGAACCATAGATAAGATCAAGCAGATATCAATCAGGAGCCAGATACCGATATTTTCAAAGTAAGATAGAATTTTCATTCCAGATTCCGACAATTGTCAAAGGGCGATGTTTATTCGAATCTAGGCAGTCCACGCAGTCTGATCAGCCTAACCAGGATCGATATTTTTTGCCCTTCCTAGGAGGTCCGTTTTCGTATGACGGTTCATGATTGTATCGTAAACAACAGAAAACACCTACGAAGAGGTAAACTATATTTAAAAATGTATTTAAGCGTTTCTTGCGAAGTCGATATTATTTTAACAAATGAATATATTTGTTTTTACATGAATAGAGGCATGAAAACGAATAAGCTTATTACACTGTACATAGCCGCGAAGTGGGTTAAATCAAAATTAGAAATACAAGGAATCCATCGTTAGGTGCTCCAGTCGCCGCGATATGACTGAAATAGTATTAAAAGTGACGTTAAACCCAAATCAATCAATAAACAATCAAAGTAATGAATAAAAATCGTACAAACAAACTCAGTATTTTGACACACGTACATCTAACCTCAATACAGAGTTTTTCCCCCCTACAACTAAATCAATGCATACAAACTGTGCATTGCTATGTTCACCAATCAAGATTTACAATTATGTTCTTTACGTGAATTTCATGCCATCAATTTGATTCGAGTAATTGAATTAAACTAATGAACAAAATGAGGCATAGAAACACGAAAACCGGTCATGATTATTTATTATAATGAAAATATTTTTGTTAAGATATGTTCATTAAATACATTGTTTCAGTATTTGAAAAAAAATACTTGTAGGTTAATACATTTCAACCCGATACTTTAAAGTAATTTTGTGTCCAAAATTTCAGTTTTAAAGAAAGCAGCTCAGAGATGCGCCATTATCATGGCGCGGTTTTCGTCTTATTTTATTACTTGTGGAAGACAAGAGCTCCATTCTAAATGTCAAATGTCATAAAAAGTTCATCTTGAAAACAGTTCAGAGTGGTCTCAAGCAATTACGAGAACTTTCGACATTCTGCAAAATCGTTCAAACCTCTTGAATACTTGTTTTCTTGACTTGAAACTACATGTATGTACAATAATTTGGACCAAGCGTATGCAAACCAAGTCGGAATAATAACAACAACAACAAGATTAACAATAGCAACAACAAAAAAATTATCGACGAATAGCAGCTGTCAAGCAAAAAATCAAAACGTACATTTGGAAAAGGAGTGAACTCTGAACCCCAACATTGGTCGACATATAAATAGCATGTGAAAATATATAAACTTTTGTTCGTTGGGTGACTTAAGCATCGTAACTATAGCTTATTCAAGATAGTCTAGATATATGATTCGATTGGTCCATTGATATTTTGATTGATAGTCCATCATTCAAATTTACATACGAGTCCAGCAGAGAATTCCATATAGCACATGGTGAAAATAAACTGGCAGTCGAGTGTTTAACCCATCCCAACACTACAATATTTTAGACTGGTCCAAAATGAAAGAAGCTGCAAAAACTCTTACAAGTTGGTGGAATTGTATCTTTTTTTTTCTCGCCTTTTTAGATACAAAAGATTGTAGATAATGATGAAATTGCTTTGTAGAAGCAATTTCTTCATTTCCATAATGTTTTTCAAAGCTTTTGTCTTGAGGGGCGTGAAAAGGAAGGATCGTGTGGTAACTGGTTTGGACAGGAACTGTCAACAGAACACATGGTGAAGACTGGGATCAGAATTGGCGGATGCACAGGCTTATCTGAGTTTTAACTTGACGCGCACGTGAAATTATAGAAAATGTCACGTGCATGGTCGAACAATAGTGGTAAGTAGTAATACAAACAGGAAGAAAATCCTTTTGATTTCGTTATCATTGTTATCGGAGCTATGCAGGTTTCCACTGATCATTGAACGACATATTAGAATATTGAAATATTGGGTAAAACTCCATACCACTTTAGAGAATCAAAGGACTGAAAGTCCTGAGAGTGATTTTGCTGGCTTATCAGTAACCGCGCTCAATAATGCAAGCAAGCATCATCAAAATGAGTAAGTATATCTAATACCTAAGTGGGATGAGCAGCTTGAGGCTCGATCGATAAGGATGTAGTGGTAGTACTGGTGTGAGAAATATCAGGAATTCATGGTAAGGAGCTCCTGTCGCCAGTCGCCCCAATATAGCTGAAATAGCTTAGATTGCCCCCTTTTAATAATTACTAAAAGATTTGAAATCAGTTTCAAGCATTGGTTGACATGGAACATAAGTTGATTTTAGTTATATCTTAAAGGAGGTCTTCTCCCGACCCAGTAAGTATTGGCCTTGAAGAAAAAGAGCCTTATCTCAGGTGAGCGCCATGGCAGGGCCACCGGCCCTCTTGTTTTGTTTTATCGCGTTTGAAACGGCATTTATTTTTTCTACGATTGAAGGAAATCGTTCAATTATGATCGTAGTAGTTAAGGGATTATTACGAGAAATGATCTTGAAATGCCACATGACTGGTGACTTTCCAATTGTAGAAGAAATTCGAACGTTATTAAACACGTTCATGACGAATTCCTCTACGTAGAAATAAAATGTGATTAACATGGAATTCAAAATACGATAAAGGAAACCGGGGAAAATAGCTCACCCTTTGAATGATAGCATTGCCCAAACTAATGTTTTTTTGGGGGTTTTTTACCCTTTCCAGTTTAATCCCTGGTTTTTACATCCTTGTGATTCTTTATTTGAGAAAACATTGTAGAAAAAGAAGAAATTCATTGTGACAAGCAATTTCTTCTTTTTCAACAATATTTTCTTTCCTACGGAATGGTTATTTTTCAAATTAAACCCACTTTTAATTTTCATTAGTAAACCTTTTGAATTTGGACAGGTCTATATTTTTCAAAATGGGAAAGGGTTAAGGACGAAAACTTTTTTTAACGTGTACTTAATAATCACGTACTCCTGCACATTTGTTTTTGTCTGGAATTAATTAAATCGATTACAAGCGGTTTCTAAACGGTAGATAATATTTGAGTACGTGTAAAAATCTGTCAAAATAAACGCATTTTGTTTACATTTGGTACTTTGTACGTTTTGATATTAGTGAACACTCGTGAAGCCACTATCTATCTAGTAGGGCTTACGACGTCACACTAATTTCATCTCAGGATTTAAAAACGCGTCGATAGGCGATCAAAATGACGTAAATGCAGCTTGAATAAAGCTGTATTTACGACATTTGGTCGCTCATCGACGCTATTTACCTTTTGAGATTGCACTCTATCAAAGTTTCCATACATAAAAATCTTTATAAATGTATCATTTAATGATTGTCACCTTCCTATTAACGGGTCCATCTGTAAGAAAGTGGCATCATCGTTTTGATATCAAATCATTGTAACTACAGGATATCCTAACGGCAATGTTCTGGTTCAAGAAAGGCGTTAATAAAAGGCACGTGAACTTCAAAAATTCAACATATTACAAAGCCTCATAGTTCGAGCCCTCGGTTTTTGTTCAATTTCATCTTCTCTTTCAAATTAGGTTTAAGCCTAATAATGCTTTAGAATTTTTTTTATTAGACGCCCCTCCATAAAAACCACATTATTTTTATTTCTGAGGTATTGCCATGAAGTTTGAGAGGAATATATTTTACTACTCTAACGTGTCTAGGGGAATATAACAGTTAAAGTTTCTCTGGAAATAAAAACCTTTTGGCATAATTGATTTCCTTAATATCCACCAAATGGAAATTAATGATAAAGTTTTGACCGAAATCAAAATTGGCCACTTTACCAAACTATGCATTGTCTTTCTGTCTTTTTGTTTCTGTGCTCTAACTCAAAAATCAATTGACCCTAGAATGTGCTCCATTCTTTGTTGTCCCGTAAAGGTAAAGGTCATTAGTGAATAGTATTAGAAAACCACCCACCAGCCAGTCACACCACCGACTCATATGATAATCCCAACTTCGATATCAAACATCGTTATTTTGCAAAATTTTTGTCATTAAAATGTAACAAAAACAATAAAATCGTTGGTCGGTTGGTTGGTGACTCTAAAATCGTAACTACATATTTAATATGCTGAAGTTACGACGTTTAAGTTGCGAAACCAAATATGTAATAATTCTTCGTATGATAAGGGGACTTTTTTGATACGCGAAAACAATATTAAATCTAACTAGATGCCTTAATGGTTGTTGTCCAAACATTTTTATCCCTATTGTAATTATTGAATAAAACCTTAATGATTTCAGTATTTACTGTATGTGTTTGATAATTTAAGCATACAGACTGCCTAACCTGTCAGCACACAGCCCAAAATCGAAAAAAGATCTTTGAGAAATTGATTGAAGATATTGTCTGAAACTTTTGTCTGCCGTCCATCTTAGCACCACCATCTGGCTCCTTAGGGCGTAAGTCACGCTTGCACCCATTGAGTGCGAACGCTTACGAAATTAAACAAGTCTCAAGTTAACATGCTCAAGTAATAAAACGGCTCACTATGTCTTTGACTTAGTAGAAAGTCCAGTGAAAAATTTATACTTTTGCAGATAGCTGGTCATCCACACTGACCTCCATCAGGAAGTTCCACTTCGGTATCAAAGACATGTTATTTTGCAAAATTTATGGTCAGAACAAATAGAGAACGGTTGATTGAATAAAATGTACTTATAATGTATAAGTCGCAATACCAACAAAAACTACAAAATAGTTCACATAAATATCGACAACCGGTGGAGTTCATAGTTCACTTCCGGTCTAAATGGAGGAGCCGCCGTCATAGCGCAGTAGGTTGCGCATCAGACTCCCAATCTTCGAGCATGGGATGTCATGGGTTCCATCCGCGGCGGCGACACTTAGCCTTTCCGACATTTGTCTCTCACCAATGGGTGGATAATCGTAAACCTAAGTGGGATAGCAGCTGGAGGCTAGGAAAGGATGTAGTGGTAGTACTGGTGTGAGAAATACCAGGAATCAATAGTTAGGCACTCCAGCCGCCGCGATATGACTGAAATACTGTAAAAGTGGCGTTAAACCCATACCAATCGATCTAAATGAATGATTTGATTTGTTGGTTATTTCTTTGCCCGACATTACGATCAGTCAAATCAGCAATCACCGACCAAGAATCCCTCGAACACGAGCTTCCTCAATTAGGCATTTACGACGAATGATTAATCGTAGATTAAATCCATTTCTCCACATAAATCCAGCATTGAAGAGAATCCAGCATATTTTTCCATAGATACGACTCATTTCCATAAATTGTCATGAAACTCATTCTTGTAGATCATTTCTATTTTAGTATCTCTTCTTAATGGTGCACTTCTTCGTAAGTGTGGCCAGGGGACTTAACGATATTAAATCTAATTTCGGGCCTAAACGGTTTTTGTCTAAAGACCTTTCCCTTATAGAATTCAACGGAGATAAAAAGTATTTTTTACCAACAACCTTTAAACTCACCACATTGGTGACTGTGTGTTCTAAACCAATTAGCGTCTATTAAGTCTATGTTTCTATGCTATAAAATTTTGCCCCTAAGCTCTCATTTTCGATTTTGAAACACTTTTAACCCATTCCCACACTATCTTTCCTTTTTACGCCCTTCAGGAAAACCTTTGGAAAACATTTTGAAAATTACCCACAATGTTTTCTTCCAATAAAGTTGAGAAAATCTACAATGTCATAATCTTTTAATTGTCGTCTGCAACTCCTTTCAATTTGAACCAGTCTGAAATTTTGTCCTGTGGGAATGGGTTAAATGACGTCTGTCTCTTCTCTCCATGCGGACCAGTCCAAAATTTTAAGAATTAAAAAAAAATCTGATTTTTTTCTCAGTGCAGAGGTCACCTGAACTATGCTTTGTTCTGCTTAAAAACGTGGTCTTATGATCTCCAAGGCCACTTGAACAAACGATTTACCATTTAAATAATGAATCATTAATTTCAATATGAATTTCATGTTACTTATTTTTGTTCGTTTATGACTTAAACGTCACAACTACAACAAATTCAAGCCGACGATTTGCGTTTTATTTTATGTCCCTGATCATACATTTTATTATATACCTATAAAAGATATGGAGTAAAACCTGGCTGTCAAATACAACTCGACAGAAAAAAAAACAATATTCGGCGTGTAGCAAAAAACCGTATTCGTCGAGTACCGTTAAACACGGACTCCTTTTTTGTGTATTGACGTTCGGGTTTTTCGGAAAGTTGGTTATTTCTTAGCCATTTAAGAGAATTTTCTTAATGACATTTCCTAAAAGGTATATAATAAAAGAAATTTTACAACAGTGTGTTTTTCTATTTGTTGTTATCGTGTTCTCGAATCGTGTGTAGGTATTTTTATTGGATTCGACCTTCGGTCTCATCCAATAAAAAATACCTACACACGATTCTCGAACACGATAACAACGCATAGAAAAAGACACTGTGGTAATATTCCCTTTTTACATCACATTGTCCTTTATTATCTCAGTCGAACTGCCATGTTGGAGGTCAGTGGGCGTAACCATCGATCATCCAATTGTGGATCAACAACTAAGCGTGATGAAGTTAATTCTTTGAGAACATAATACCAATCAAATATCAATAAACCAATCAAATTAGCCTATTCGTTTAGACTTGAAGTAAACTTTGAACTCCAACATTGGCCGACATTTACGTGAAGTATGTTTGTTGGTTGAGCGCCTTAGATATCGTAACTACATCTTATTCAAGCTAAAGTTACGACATTTATGTCACCAACCAACCGCTTTACTTTTTGCTAGATATTACTTAATTTTTTCATATTGACGCCGTTTAATATCGAAGTGAGACTTCCTGTCCGAACCTGAGTCGAACGAGTGCAATAACAATGGGAGCATAACAGTTTACCAAAAAAGCGACTCAAAAAACAACACAAGAAAGATTTAAATTCGTTTCTAAGATATGTATGCAGCCCTATGCCATATCAGAAATTGTTCAGCCAACCAAAATCAAGATTTTTCATTTCATTGAAGAACGATTTATTGCCAAATAAGCCGTATTTTTGGACACAATTCTCTTCAAAGAAACAGGCATTGTCCATTAAATACATTCGACATATACTTCCATAGATACGGCTAATTTCCATAAATTGTCATGAAACTCATTCTAGTGGATTATTTCTATTTGAGAACTTTCTCTAAATGATTTGTTTAATATGTTATTATGGAAAGACTAAACTTCTACGCTAAAAGAACACATTGCACACAAAGAAAAAAATGAAAACAAATAAACTCTTGAAAAGAGAGAGAGGACTTCCCAATATTTCGTATAGTGCTGAGAGCCCTATCAATAAAAGCCAAGTTTATACCTTGATAAAAATTTCTACATTCATCCCCAAACTCTTGCAAGGATTTGAAGGAAGCTTCTATGCAGATCTTCATCTTGTCGTACCGAGGCCGGCGAACGTTTTAATTGGTAGTACACGGTATTCGAGATTATCTCAATAAGCCATCGCTAGTTGTAGAGTGGTTTATGCGTTTACACCAATTTAAATACGTGTACAGTTCTCCTACAGAGCTAATTTCAAACTGGCCAAACTCCATTCCACATTTAAGCCTAGACCCGTTGTAGCCTAAAGAAGTTCCGTTAGAATTTCATGTTTCTCCTTTTGGCATGGTGTTTTCGAGTCTAGGCGGTAGCTAGAAGTCTAAATCCCTGTTCTGTGCAATGGCAGACCACTGCTAAATTGTATCTATGTGTGCTAATGGTTTTCTGTTCGGACCATTTGTTTTTTTAGCTAGCAAAGCTTAAGATATCAGACAAAATTTTGAGGTCTTCTGAAAGTTCAAAGAGTGCAAACTGCCACTTGAGGCTTAACCACTAAATACGTTGAATACATACACCATAAAAGGTAGTTCTTATGTTTTTCAGGAATATTGCAAACTCTATTTAAATTGTAGAGCTCTCTCTAGAGAGCATGCTATTCAAACCCATTCCCACTAAATTCCGCTTTATAAGCATCCCAAGAAAAAGGTTTTGGAAAACATTGTAGTCAGTGAAGAAATTGCTTGTAACCAGCAATTTCTTTATTGTCCACTATGTTTTCTACCCAAAGAGTGATTTTTTTTAAATTCAACCAACTTGAAATTGTCGTCTGCAACTTCTTTCAACTTGAACCACTCATATTTGTCAAATTGTAATGTGTAAACTCCTTGGTTAGTTTAAAATCGTTATTTATCATGATATTTTTTTTTAAAAAAAAGGTTATTCAACAAATAACTTTGCTTGCTTACAGTACTTTCAGTATTTTGATTAGTAATGGGGTTTATAATGCCCCCCTCCTCCTGCTCTAGGCCGTCCCGAATTAAGGAAATTTCGATGGTTCCTGCGTTCAATGTAAATTTGTGGAGAAGTTTACACCTAATGGTATCGTTGTTCTAGCTCTCACCAATGGGTGGATAATCGTAAACCTAAGTGGGATAGCAGCTGGAAGCTAGGAAAGGATGTAATGGTAGTACTGGTTTGAGAAATTCGACCGTCGCGAAATGACTGAAATACTGCTAAAAGCGGCGTCAAACCCCATTCAATATATCAGTCAATCATTGTTCTAGCATGAATTTCAAGGCAAATGAACGATTTTTATGATAGCTTATGTTCAAATCCCAACGAAACTTGTGAAAAGAAAAATTGATTGCCAAAAACTGACCATTTTACTCTATTTCTATTAGTGAAAATCGGACAGGAAGGAACCATCTCTGATGGATCTAATCTTTGGGTCCAATCTCTTTTTTTTCGAGACTGTATTATATTGAACACCCGAGAGTCCGTTTTCGCATTAAGCATTACCATACGACAATAGTTTAGACTGGTTCAAATTGAAAGGAGATGCAGACGACTGGCGAAAAAGGCGTCATTATTCGGGGATGGTTTAAGGGATACAATTAATTCATTTGGTATAATTTATTTACTGTAATGTCTTTCAATTTGGAGTAAAAAGTACTTATTTATCTAGTCTCGAGATGCATCAATTATTCATCATATCCTGTTGCATGTCTGTCTGCTATAAATCAATAAAATACGGCTCTAAGTTTAGTGGAGGGTGTTTAACACGTGTTAAGATGTAATCAAATATTAATTTTGTCCGGTTCTTCCAATGTCAGATATTACGTTTGCGTCACGAGCTCAAAACATCACATTAACGTTAACCAACCATTCAATATTTTATTACACGTTTTTGACCATAAATATTGCAAAATAACGCTGTTCGATATCTAAGGCGAACTAAATGGGCGGGGCAAGCGATCCGTCGATTTATCGACACTGAAAAAGTTCCAAAGACTATAAAAAGTAATTATTATGTACTCGTTTAGGTGCATTATTCTTATGTAATTAAAAGGTCCACACAACCTCACCATGTCTGATTCTCTTTACAATTTTCCTTAAGGTTGGTTTTATATGTCATTAGGACACAAAGCCCGCCTTTCGGCTGACCAAGCTTTCAATGGTCTCTTTTTCTATTCGCGAACTTCGATAAATAGATGTGTTACTTTTTCTGTACATACTACTTACTTACATTTTCCTTTCTTGGCGATATCATCTCTACCAAGTGGAAATGTTTGACAGGTCTTATAAATTTCGAACCGAGATAGGTTTGGAATTTTGTAATTTACGAATTTATAAAAACTAATTATTTCTATACGTTCATTTCTTTGTGAATTCACCCGATAACTCGTTTACATATTTTCGCCGGGAACGGGTCTCATAGTCTAAGTTTTAATCGTCGTATTAAAGAAATATTCAATTTTAAAAAAAAGAAGCTTATCCGGTTTTTGTTATTGTTTATTTATCTACATTTTTTCAAACACCACCAGACATTATGGCTGTAAGAGGTTTTTCGTTATTAATAGCTCCTTGAAATGCCTATGTGGTAGGACAATATTGGATTGCGGAATAAACATTTGGATTAAGCATTTTCCCTTGAAGTTATCTTGACATAAACCTGTTACTTGTCCGTTGTCATTAAAAAAAAAAAAAAAAAAAAAAAAAACATATCAGATTTCGATTCTATTAAATCCCATTCAATAAATTCAATCAATCAATTTTAGACTGGTCCGAGTTGAAAAAAGCTGCAGACGGTATTTTCAAGATGATGGAATTTTATTTATTTATTTTTTTCGTCTTTTTGGATAGAAAACATTGATCCAAACAATTTCTTCATTTCCCCAATGTTTTCCAAAGTTTTTTTTCTTGAGAGGCGTAAAAAGGAAGGATCTTGTGGCAATGAGTTTAGACAGCAGCTTTTTCCAGAGCGCACGGTGAAGACTCGGATCAGAATAGGTGGATGTTTAGGCTGAACTGTGTCTTTTATTGACGCGCACGTGAAATTATAGAAAATGTCACGTGCATGCTCAAACGATAGTGGTAAGTATTAATACAGACAGAAAGAAAACCCTTTTTGATGTAAAGTCTTATAATTGTCAGTGGTAACCAATCCCTTTCCCGTTCAAATACGGGATTTTACGTGCCTATGATTTTATACTTGAGAAAACATTGTGGAAAAAGAAGAAATTGCTTGTAACAAGCAATTTCTCCTTTTTCCACAATATTTTCTACAACATAGGATTGGTTCATTCCAAATAGCATCCAGTTGTCATTGTCGTCTGCAACCTCTTTTAATTTGGACCAGTCTAAAATTTCCAAAAACGGGAAAGGGTTAAGTAAGATTTGGATTGCTAACTTGTAATATCTTAAGTGTTTTGTATCTTCTTTCGTTCGTTTGTTTATTTTTTGTTTGGGAGACAAGCTTAGAAATCGTAAGTTTTTCTTAGTGCGTTAATCAGTATGAAATAATTTGAGCCTATGCGTGACACTTCCAACCATTTCGCATGTGCGTGACTCGCATACATTGAGCACCCTGGACAGCCATTTGGGGCAATTAGAATATTCGCTGATTGTTTACTGAAGCTTTGGGTCAGTATTTAACTACAGAGCGCAGAGTGAAGACTCTGATCAGACTGTGCGGATGCACAGGCTGATCTGAGTCTTTACTTGGCGCACATGTGTAATGGTTGGAAATGTCACGCATGCGCTCATTTGTCGTTTTCAATCCCCACCCCCCCAACCAATCATTCGCCTAAACACTCTATTACTTTTCTGGGCTGTTGTATTATGTTTATGCTCTAAATTTAAACAAATCATGTTCAATCAATAAAAGATAAACGTTTAACTTGAAATGAATACACTGTACTTTACGAATTGTTATTTGATTTTGTTTTAACCCTTTCCGGTACAAATCCGGAAATTCAAGTTGCTTTGATTGTATACTTGAGAAAACTTTGTGGAAAAAAAGAAATTACTTGTAACAAGCAATATTTTCTACTGCATAGCATGGATTAATTTCAAATTGCATCCAATTCATCGTCGTCTGCAATCCCTTTATTTGAACTAGTCTAAAATTTCTAAAAACGGGAAAGGGCTCATATAAAAACTAGATCTCATGTAGATTTCTCACACACACATATATATGTGACGATGGGAAAAATCATTTCAGCTTTGACATATTACAAGCTGAGGATACGTTGATCAAAGCCTAATCGCGTTTAAACGACATTTATTTTTCTACGATTGAAAGGAATTGTTCAATTATGATTGAATGATTTAGTGATCTTAACGAGAAACGCTCTTGAAATACCACATGACTGGTTTAAATAATTTGTTCCTTGATGTCGCCATGGTGACTATCCAATTGCAGAAGAAATTCGAACGTAATTAAACACGTTCATGACGAATTCCTCTACGTAGAAATAAATTGTGATTAGCACGGAATTCAAGATATGATAAAGGAAACCGGGACAAAATAGCTTACCCTTTAAATAATATTATTACCCAAAATAATGTTTCTTTTAAGGACGAGAACTTGTTAACGTGTACCTTATGATCAAGTACCCCTTAACATTTTCTTTTTGTCTGGGATAAATTAGACTTATTATAAACGGTTTCTAATCGGTAGACAGTATTTGGGTACATGTAAAAAACGTCAAATTGAACGGAATATAAAAAAAAAATCATTTGAATGTGAGGACATTTTGATGTTAGTGATTACACGCGAAAACCTCGGTCTATCTAGTAGTGCTTAGCACGTCATACTAATTTCATCTCGGAAATTAAAAACGCGTCGATGGGCGACTAAAATGACGTAAATACAGCTTGAATAAAGCTGTATTTACGACATTTTGGTCGCTCATCGACGTTTTGTACCTTTTGAGATTGCACTCTATCAAAGTCTCCATGTATAAGAACCTTTATAAATATATCGTGAAAGGATTATCACCTTCCTATTAACGGGTCCATCTGTAAGAAAGTAGCAAGATCGTTTTAATATCAAATTATTGTAACAACTGGGTATCCCAGCGACAGTGTGCTGATTCAAGAAAAGCGTTAATAAAAGGCACGTGAACTTCAAAAATTCAACATATTACAAAGCCTCGATTTTTTGTCCAATATCATCTCTTTTAAGTTGGGTTTAAGCCTAATAATGCTTTAGAAGTTTTTTTATGAGACGACCCTCAATAAAAACCACATTATTTTATTTCTGAGGTATTAACATGAAGTTTGAGAGGAAGATATTTTACAACTCTAACGTGTCTAGGGGAATATAACAGTTAAAGTTTCTCTGGAAATAAAAACCTTTTGGCATTATTGATTTCCTTAATATCCACCAAATTGAAATAAATGATAGATTTTGACGAATACAAAACTGGCCACTTTATCAAATATGCATTCGTCTTTCCGTCTTTTTGTTTCTGTTCTCTAACTCAAAAATCAATTGACCCTAGAATGTGCTCCTTTGTTTGTGGTCCCGCAAAGGTTGAATAGTATTAGAAAACCACCCACCCGCTCGTCACATCCACTAACTGAATAGGAAAATCCACTGACTCAAGCAACAATAAAAATATTTGTTGGTGACTTCAACTACGTATCTACAGCTTTAATATGCTGTAGTGGCGACTTCTAAGTTGCCAAATTATTCGTTCGTAAGTGTGATAAGAGGTCTTTTTTGACACACGAAATATCAAATCTAACTAGAGGCCTTAATGGTTGTTGTCCAAACTTTCCCCCTATTGTACCCATTGAATAAAACCTTAATGATTTCAGTATTTACTGTATGTGTTTGATAATTTAAGCATACAGACTGCCTAAACTGTCAGCACACAATCCCAACCTTGGTAGCATCGAAGAAAAATCTTTGAGAAATTACTTGTAGCGATTGTCTTGAACTTTTATCCGGCTATATTTGCACCACCATCTGACTCCTTAGGGCGTTAGTCACGCTGGCACCCTTAGAGACGCGGAATAAATGCGAACGCTTATGAAAGTAAACAGCAAACAGTGATCAAGAATCCTTCTTAAACAAGCTTCCTCAAAATAGCATTAACGAAGAATGATTAATCGTAAATTAACTCTAGTTCTCCACATAAAACGACCTTGTGTTTCCACCATTGAAGAGAATTGAGGATATTTTTCCATAGATACGACTCATTTCCATAAATTGTCATGAAAACTATTCTGGCATTACATTTCTATTTTACTATCTCTTCTTAATGGTATACTTCTTCGTAATTGTGGCCAGGGTCTTTTCTGACACGCAAAAAACGGTATCAAATCTAACTCGGGGTCTAAACGATTGTTGTCCGAATACATTTTATTTTTGTATACTTCATCAGGGATAAAATTCAACTGGAGGCGCTTGTATTCCTGATTCCCTCCACCGGCCTGGATTTACTTATCATTCCTGAGATTTTTGGTTAAAAACAATCCTCCAGTTAGCACTAACAAGATTCTCAAAATTTCACTATATATCAGTTATGGATATAAGCCCCTCACAAGAGCAATAATTTTCGCTCGAGCCTCATTCTTTGAAGGAAAATGACAACGAGTCACCAGATGATCATTTCTGTAAAACTTGGTTGAAAAAGTATAATTCACTTGGATTCTAAGAAGATTGTAACAGTTTTCGCCCTTTACCATGTATGGAAATTAGCCCCGTCCATAAAAGCTATCTTTCTATTAAATCATTGTTTTAGGAATCTAACACCTAAGGATCATTGCGATAGATTTTGGTTGAAATTTATCCATTGGTTTCTGAGAAGATTTTCAATTCACCTTATATGGTAATAAGCCCCGCTCATTATATATGTTTTTCGTCTGGTAATGTTAAGGAATCTGTTAAAGGGTTACCTAAGAATCATTTTTGTGAAAATTGGTTGAATTTTATTCAGTTCTTTCCGAGAAGATTTTTAAAGTTTACGGACGCACGCCGGACAAAGCGCCATGATAATAGTTCGCTGGTTTTTAACCAGTGGAGCTAAAAATCACATTAGCGATTGTATTGTTCTAGACCCTCTGTACGATAGAAAAGAAAGAAACAAGGAACCAATCGAATCATTCATTTTACACCGGATGAGAACTTCGAACTTAAAACATTTATAGAAAGCATGTTTGTTTGTTTGGCGGCTGATACGCCATAACTACAGCTTATTTAAGCTGTAATAACGACGTTTAGGTCACCTCTTAACAAATTTACTATATTGTTACATGTTAACCCATTACAACTCAATCCCTCCTTTTTACACCCCTCAAGAAAAAAGCTTTTGAAAACATTGTGGAAAATGAAGAAATTGCTTGTATCAAGCAATTTCTTCATTATCCACAATGTTTTCTACCCAAAACGACGAAAAGATTCAAAATTCTATCAACTTGAAATTGTCGTCTGCAGCTTCTTTCGATTTGGACCAGTCTAAAATAACACTGTGTTGAAATGGGTTAATGGCCATAGATTTTGCAAAATAACGGCGTTAATATCAAAGCGGGACTTCCTGTTGGAGTCAGTGGGCGTTTGGTCGATTGTGGCCAGGAGACTAACGTTATCAAATCTAACTAGAGACCTCAACAGTTTTTTTCTAAAGACCTTTCCTATTGTAGAATTCACCGGGGATAAAACTCACTTTTTTACAAACAAAAACCTTTAAATTCACCACATTGGTAACTAAGTTGTCCTAAACCAATTAATGTTAATCTACGTTTACATGCTATAAAAATTTGACCCTTTGCAGTACTTATATACTTTCATTTTTTACTTTTAACCCAATTCCTCACAATCCCTCCTTTTACGCCCTTTAGGAAAAAAGCTTGGAAAACATTGTTGAAAATAAAGAAATTGCTTATATTTAAATCTACAATAACCCCTCCCTGTCCTTCAACGCCGTTCTTGCCTAACACCATTGACAGATCCTTTGTTCAAGCTGTAACTATGACGTTTAAATCGCCAAACCAACAACTAGAGGACCTTGAGCGCCTGATTAGCTCCGCCGGCCTGAATACACTTATCATTCTTGAGAAATTTGGTTAAAAAGAATCCGGCAGTTTCCAAGAATCCCATTTTTTTCAAATTTCACTATATAACATATATGGAGACAAGTCCCCCCCCCACCCCCCAAAAAAGCCATAATTTTCATCTGAGTCATATTTCACGAAGGAATCTGACACATAGTCACTAAAGGATCATTTTGTTAAATTTTGTTCAAACTCGTATGTAATCTGAGAAGATAGTAGGTTTTCACCTTTAACCATATAATATATAGAAATTGGCCCAATCCATTAAAGCAATATTTACAGCCAATCAACTTTTATTTAGCAATCTCATAAGGGGTCACAAAAGGATCATTCCAGTAAAATTAGGTTGAAATCCATTCAATGGCTTCTGAGGAGAAGATTTCTCACCAAATATGGAAACTAGAACCGACCATTAAAGCCATGTTTTCTGTCCCATTACAGTTCTTTGAAGGAATCTGATAAAGGGTCACCCAAGGATCAATCCTTAGAATTTCAAGTAAATGAAATTTTAGGTTTTCCATTTTTGGGAAGAAACATTGCGGAAAATGAAGAAATTGCTTGTTACAAGCGATTTATTCATTTTACACAATGTTTTCCTAATTGTCTTTCTTGAAGGGTAACAAAAAGCATCATTATGTGGGAATGGGTCAAATCTCTTTGTGTAAATTAAAGTGGGTGGGAAATTGCAAGGTTCTGAAATCTCTTATATGCTAACAATGCACATAACTTTTGAATGATGAGTGACAGATCTAGCATATCTCACATGAACAATCCTTGTGTCAAAACATTTTTAGAAATTAAAGGTTAAGATAATTTGTCCATGTCAAGGTCATATTTCAAGGTTATTCTTTTCAGAACATGCAAAACTTTAACATATGGGTATATCTTTTAGAATAGCCCGTAGTAGGGATTACACATTTTAAGTGTCTCTTCTATTTTACATGACTTTTTGAGAATTAACTAACTCAAGGTCATACTTTAACCCTTGTCATTCTAAGCCCGGAATATTCCTATTTTAGCTGGTAATATAGACAAAGATTAGCCTGCATATATGTGCACTCTGATCTAAGTCTACACCTCCTTTTTGACCCATTGAAGTCAGTATTTTGTATTATGTTAATTATTTAAAAGAAACAATTATACATAATTAGTATTTCCAGCACTTTCAGCCCTTTGATTTTTTTGCATTTCTGAACAGGATTTTATTCAACATGAAGGGATTAAAGTGAGTCACATTTCAAGATAATCTGTAATCAAAAACAAAAGTACTACATAGATATTTCTGTTTGATATGACCTTCACATTCATCATGTATTTAACTTGTGATAAGTTGATTAAATGGGGTTTAACGCCACTTTTAACAGTATTTCAGTTCATATAACGGCGGCTGGAGCACCTAGCAATGGATTCATGGTATTTCTCACACCAGTACTACCACTACATCCTTTTCTAGCCTCCAGCTGCTATCCCACTTAGGTTTACGATTAACCGCCCATCGGTGAGAGACAAATGTCAGAAAGAATATTTTCCGCCGCTGGGGATCGAACCTATGACATCCCATGGTTGAAGATTGGGAGTCTGACGTGCTACCAACTCACAAGACGGCAGTAAATTATATTACTTGTGACAATACCCTTCTACTACTGTTAAAAGTGGCGTTAAATCCCACTCAATCGATCAAAATGAATGGTTTGATTTGTTGGTTATTTCTTTGACCGACATCACGACCGGTCAAATCAGAAAACACCGAACAAGAATCCCTCGAACATGAGCTTCTTCAATATGTCATTAACGAAGAATGATAAATCGTAGATTAACCCAGTTCTCAAGATAAAAGGACCTTGTGTTTCCACCGTTGAAGAGAATCCAGCATATTTTTCCATAGATACGGCTCATTTCCATAAATTGTCATGAAACCCATTCTTGTAGATCATTTATTTTTTTTTGTATCTCTTCTTAATGGTATACTTCTTCGGAAGTGTGGCCAGGGGACTTAACGGTATTAAAGCTAACTTGGGGCCTAAACGGTTTTTGTCTAAAGACCTTTCCTATTGTAGAATTCAACGGAGATAAAAAGTCATTTTTACCAACAAAAACCTTTAAACTCACCACATTGGTGACTGTGTGTTCTAAACCAATTAGCGTCCATTAAGTCTATGTTTCTTTGCTATAAAACTTTACCCCTAAGCTCTCATTTTCGATTTTGAAACACTTTTAACCCATTCCTACACTATCTTCCTTTTTACGCCCTTCAGGAAAACCTTTGGAAAACATTTTGAAAATTATCTACAATGTTTTCTTCCAATAAAGTTGAGAAAATCTAAAATGTCATAAACTTTTTATTGTCGTCTGTAACTCCTTTCAATTTGAACCAGTCTGATATTTTGTCCTGTTGGAATGGGTTAAATGACGTCTGTCTCTTCTCTCCATGCGGACCAGTCCAAAATTTTAAAAATTAAAAAAATCTGATTTTTTTCTCAGTGCAGAGGTCACCTGAACTATGCTTTGTTCTGCTTAAAAACGTGGTCGTATGATCTCCAAGGTCACTTGAACAAACGATTTATCATTTAAATCATGAATCATTAATTTTAATATGAATTTCATGTTACTTATTTTTGTTCGTTTACGACTTAAACGTCACAACTACAACAAATTAAAGCCGACGATTTGAGTTTTATTTTAAGTCCCTGATCATATATTTTACACCATATTGTTCTTTTTTATCTCAGTCGAACTGTCATGTCGGTGGTCAGTGGGCGTGTCCATCGATCCGCCAATTGTGAAATAAAGAACGATTTTTTAAATGACATCTCCTCCCAAACCACTGGGCTGATTTGAAACAAATTTGGCAGAAATGTTGCTTAGGTGGTCCCCTTCAAAAAAGCTAGAAGAATTGAAATCCTTTAAAAACTCTGGTTGCCATGGCAACAAAAGTGAGATTTTAAAATATTCTTTAAAAATCTTCTTCTCCTGACCCAGAAGGCGTAAAGCCTTGATATTTTGCATGAAGCATCAGTAAATTGACCTCTTTCAAAATAGCAAAAATCATGATCCTCGGGTCCCCAGGGGCGGAGCCCTAGGGGGGTGTTATATAGAAATAAAGAACGATTTTTTAAATGACATCTCCTCCCAAACCACTTTGCCAATTTGAACCAAATTTGGCAGAAATGTTCCTTAGGTAGTCCTCCTTAAAATTGGCTAAAATAATTGAAATCCGTTTAAAAAAAATCTGGTTGCCATGGCAACAAAGGTAAAATTTTAAAATAATCTTTAAGAATCTTCTCCTCCTGATCCAGAAGGCGTAGAGCCTTGATATTTTGCATGAAGCATCATTATATTGATCTCTTACAAATAGCTAGAGTCATGATCCTCGGGTCACCAGGAGCGGACCCAGGGGGGGGGGTATAGGCATGAAGCATCAGTTCACAGACTTCTTTCTTATTTCTGAAATTATAACACATGTAAAAAGTTTTTTTCCTTCTTTCAAATCAGCACTAAAGCCTTGGAATTTGTAATTTAGACTTTTGGATCCCCAGGTTCATAGTCTTTATATGTAATTGTGGCCCACTTGTTTCATAATCCTAACCTTAACATGAAATTAGGCTGTTGAAAGAAAAAGAGCCTATATCTCAGGTGAGTGCCCCAGGGCCAACGGCCCTCTTGTTTATTGCTGTCGTGTCGACCATCGCTTAAAGTCGATTCCAGCCAATTGAAGTAGTTTCGTAGAGCCTTACCCAAGGGAATCTCTTGTCAAATTTTGTAAAAATTGGCCTTCTGGTGGGAGGGAGATCCCTAAAGAAATCTAGGACGATGGAAGTATAATTTGTAATTTACAACAACTCGCCTTATGCATCACTAATTCATGTGAGCTAACAAGTAGATATAATGTCTTGAGTTCATGACACAAACCAAATACCTTACATTGGAATAACTGGAAAAAAAAAATATTTGATCACGTCTTAACACATCTTAAACACCTTCTACTAAACTTAGAACCGTATTCTGTTTATTTAAAGTAGGCAAACATGCAATAGGATATATAATGAATGAATGATACATCTCGAGACTAAATAGATAAATAACCTAACCCCGCACAGTGACGCTTGTTTACGCCACTCAAGTAAAAACTATTAGGAAAGTATTGTGGAAATTGACGAAATTGCTTGAACCAAGCAATTTCTTCATTTCCAACTATGTTTTCAGGAAAACTAAAAAATTGAAAAAAAAAATCTAAAATTTCATTAACTATATATTGTCGTCTGCATCTATTTTCAATTTGAACCAGTCTAAAATTGTCTTCTGGTATTGGTTCAGGCGATAAGAGACTCCCGGATGTTCAATATAATAACTTCTTTAGAAAAAGAAGATTGGAACCATAGATAAGATCAAGTAGATATCAACCAGGAGCCGGATACCGATAATTTCAAAGTAAGATAGAATTTCCATATCAGATTCCCGCAATTGTCAAAGGGCGTTGTTTATTCGAATTTAGGCAGTCCACGTAGTCTGCTCAGCCTAACCAGGATCGATACTTTTTGCCCTTCCCAGGAGATCCGTTTTCGTATGACGCTCAGTATTTTGACACATGTACATCGAACCTTAAGACAGAGGGTTATTCACCTTAATTCTAAATTAATCCATACAAACTGTGCATTGCCATGTTCGCAAATCAAGATTTACAATAATGTTTTTTTACTTGAATTTCACGCTATCAATTTGCTTCGAGTAAATGAATAATTAATGAATAAAATCAAGCATATACACTCGAAAACCGTCATTATTTAATTTTTCTTTAATTTGTTCATTAAATACATTGCTTCAGCACTTGAACCTAATAAACTAGAAAACAACCACTAGTAAGTTAAGACATTTCAATCCGATACTCTAAAGTAATTTTGTGTCCAAGATCTAAATTTTAAAGAAAGCAGCTCATAGATGCGTCATTATCATGGCGCGGTTTTCGTCTTATTTAATTACTTGTGGAAGACAAGAGCTCCAGTCTTAATGACAAATGTCATAAAAAGTTCATCTCGAAAACTGTTCAGAGTATTCTCAAGTAATTACGAGAACTTTCGACGTTCTGCAAAAAATGTCCAACCTCTTGAATACTTGTTTTCTTGCCTTGAAACTACATGAATGTACAATTATTTGGAGCAAGCGTATACAATCTAAGGCTGTTTATTTAACAACAACAACAACAACAACAACAACAACAAAAAGGGATTTATTGACGGATAGCAGCTGCCAATCAAAGAAAGGATAGACCAATCAAAGCATGAATTTAGAAAAGAAGCTTATTCAAGATATAGTTACGACGTTTAGATCGTTAACCAACCGTTCAATATTTGGTTACATGTTTTTGACGAGAAATTTTGAAAAATAACGCTGTTTGATATCAAAGTTGAACTTCCTGTCGGAGCTAAATCTGCGGGGCCAGCGATCCGTCGATTTATCGACATTGAACTAATAGTTAAGGCGCTTCATTATTCTTATATGATTAACCCATTCCAACTCAATCCCTCATTTTTACGCCCCTTAAGAAAAAAGCTTTGGAAAACATTGTGGAAAATGAAGAAATTGCTTGTATCAAGCAATTTCTTCATTATCCACAATGTTTTATATCCAAAAAGACGAAAAAATTCAAAATTCCATCAACTTGAAATTGTCGTCTGCAGCTTCTTTCAATTTGGTCCAGTCTAAAAATTTGCTGTGTTGAAATGGGTTAAAAGGTCCACACTGCCTGACCAATGTCTGACACTTTTCTCACAATTTTCCTTGAGATTGGTTTTAGATGTCAATAGGACACAAAGCCCGCCTTTCGGCTGACCAAGCTTTCGATGGTCTCTTTTCCTTTACGCGAATTTCAATAACTTTGCTGTAGATACAACTTACTTACATTTTTCCTTTCTTGACGATTTTTGGAAAAATGCTGATACCGTACCTGCCACGGATATGTTTGACAAGTCTTACAAATTTCGAATCGAGATAGGTTGTAATTCTGTAATTTTACGACTTTAATAAAATCTAATTATTTCTATGTACGATTTTTTTCTCCTTGAACTAGTAACAACAACGCCCGATGAGTTGTTTATATTTTCACCGCGAGCGGGTCTCAAAGTCTAAGTTTTAATCGTCATATAACAGAAATATCCAATATTGAAAAACCCTACCCCTTTTCCCGTTTTTGTTTATTTATCTACTTATCTATTTGTCATAAGCCACCAGACAATATAGCTGTATGAAGTTTTTTGTTGTATAATAGCTTCTGAAAATGCCAACATGGATGCAAGTGGCTGTAGGACAATATTGGATTTTAATTCTACGAAGGGGAATAGACATTTGGATTGATCATTTTTCCTACAAGTTATCTTGACATAAACCTGTTACTTGTCCCTTGCTACATTGAAAACAAAACCCATCTCAGCTTGGATTTCGATTCTATGAGTGTGTACAGAAAAATAGTTTCGAAAATTGTCTGCTGTGGATATGAATATTGTTGAAGGATGTCGTAAAAAATGTACGTGACATTTCCAACAACTTACGGATCGCTAGCAACGCCCACAAACCTCCGACTCGGAAATTCGAATTAGATATCAAACGACCATAGTTTGCTAAAAGAAAAAGCAAATCGTTGGCGACGTAAACGTCGTAACTACAGCTTGGATCAGCAGAAGTTTCCAATTTTAAGTCACAAAAACACCAAAAATTGAATGTTGTAGTTCAACATTCAATTTCGGTAGAAATGAACGATTCGGTTGGTCTATTGGTATTTTGATTAGGACTAGCGATCCTTTGATTTCACAAATGAGTGCAGCGTAGACATCCATATAGTACATGTTGAATATGAACTGACAGAGATAGTTTGTTTAACCCAATCTAACACAGCAAAATTTTAGACTGGTCCAAATTGAAAGAAGCTACAGACAACATTTTCAGGTAGATGGATATTATATTCCGTCTTTTTGGATAGAAAACATTGTGGATAATGAAGAAATTGCTTGGACCAAGCAATTTCTTCAATGATCACAATGTTTCGCAAAGCCATTTTCTTGAGGGGCGTAAAAATGGCATCGTGTGGTAATGGGTTAAGACAGCAACTATCTACAAGTCGCATGGTAAAGACTCTGATCAGAAAAGGCGGATATACAGACTGATCTGAGTCTTAACTTAAGGCACACGGGAAAACGATACTGGTCAGAAGTATTAAAAACTTAACGCACACGAGAAACGATGGTGGTCAGTAGTATTTCAAAATTGATGCACACGTGAGTCTGATACTGGTCAGAAGTATTACAAAGTTGACGCACAAGTGAAAACGATAGTGGACAGAAGTATTACGATAGTTGACGCACACGTGAAAACGATACTGGTTAGAAGTATTACAAAAATGACGCACACGAGAAAACGATAGTGGACAGAAGTATAACAAAGTTGACGCTCACGTGAAAACGATAGTGGTCAGAAGTATTACAAAGTTGACGCACACGTGAAAACAATACTAGTCAGAAATATAAAAAAGTTGAGGCACATGTGAAAATGATGGTGGTCAGAAATATTACAAAGTTGATGCACAGGTGAAACCGATACTGGTCAGAAGTATTACAATGTTGACGCTCACGTGAAAACGATAGTGGCCAGAAGTATTACAAATTTGACGCACACGTGAAACCGATACTGGTCAGAAGTATTACAAAGTTGACGCACTGGTGAAAACGATGGTGGACAGAAGTATTACAAAGTTGATGCACAGGTGAAACCGATAGAGGACAGAAGTATTACAAAGTTGACGCACGCGTGAAAACGATGGTGGTCAAGTGTATTACAAAGTTGACGAACACGTAAAAACAATACTGGTCAGAAGGATTACAAAGTTGATGCACAGGTGAAACCAATAGTGGACAGAAGTATTACAAAGTTGTCGCACACGAGAAAACGATAGTGGACAGAAGTATTACAAAGTTGACGCACACTTGAAAACGATACTGGTCAGAAGTATTACAAAGTTGACGCACACGAGAAAACGATGGTGGTCAGAAGTATTACAAAGTTGACGCACACGTGAAAAGATGGTGGTCAGAAGTTTTACAAAAATGACGCACACTTGAAAACGATAGTGAACAGAAGTATTACAAAGTTGACGAACACGTGAATACGATGGTGGTCAGAAGTTAAACGAACTTGACGCACACGTGAAAACGATGGTAGTCAGTAGTATTATAAAGTTGACGCACTGGTGAAAACGATTATAGTCAGAAGTATTACAAAGTTGAGAAACACGTAATTACGATGGTGGTCAGAAATTTAACGAACTTGACGCACACGTAAAAACGGTGATGGTAAGAAGCTTTACGAACATTACGCATATTTGAAAACGATGGTGGTCATTAGTATTACAAACTTGACGCACACATGAAAACGAAAGTGGTCAGAAGTATTACAAGCATGACGCACACTTGAAAACGAGGGTGGTCAGAAGTTTTACAAAATTGACGCACACGTGAAAACGATAGTGGTCAGAAGTATTACAAACTTAACGCACACGTGAAAACGATTGTGTTCAGTAGTATTTAAAAAAATGCACACGTGAAAACGATTGTAGCCAGAAGGATTACAAAGTTTACGCGCACGTGAAAGCGATGGTGGTCAGAAAAATTACGAACTTGACGCACATGTGAAAACGATGGTGGTCAGAAGTATTACAAAGTTGACGCACACGTGAAAACGATACTGGTCAGAAGTATTACAAAGTTGACGCACATGTGAAAACGATTGTGGTCAGAATTATTACAAAATGGACGCACACGTGAAAACGATACTGGTCAGAAATATTACAAAGTTGACGCACACGTGAAAATGATGGTGGTCAGAAGTATTACAAAGTTGACGAACACGTGAAAACGATAGTGGACAGAAGTATAACAAAGTTGACGCTCATGTGAAAACGATAGTGGTCAGAAGTATTACAAAGTTGACGCACACGTGAAAACGATAGAAGTCAGAATTATTATAAAGTTTACGCACACGTGAAAACGATGGTGGTGCTTAGTATAACAAAGTTGACGCACACGTGAAAACGATGATGGTCAGAAGTATTACAAAGTTGACGCACCCGTGAAACGATACTGGTCAGAAGTATTACAAAGTTTACGCACACGTGAAAACGATGGTGGTCAGAATTATTACAAAGTTGACGCACACGTGAAAACGATACTAGTCAGAAGTATTACAAAGTTGACGCACACGTGAAAACGATGGTGGTCAGAAGTATTACAAAGTTGACGCACACGTGAAAACAAACGAGACAGAAGTATTACTAAGTTGACGCACACGTGAAACCGATAGTGGTCAGAAGTATTACAAACTTGACGCACAGGAGAAAACGATAGTGATCAGAAGTATTACTAACTTAACGCACACTTGAAAACGATGGAGGTCAGAAGTATTACAAAGTTGACGCACACGTGAAAACGATAGTGGTCAGAAGTATTACAAACTTAACGCACACGTGAAAACGATGGTGGACAGAAGTATTACAAAGTTGACCCACAGGTTAAAACGATGGTGGACAGAAGTATTACAAAGTTGACGCACAGGTGAAACCGATAGTGGTCAGAAGTATTAAAAATTTTACGCACAGGTGAAACCGATAGTGGACAGAAGTATTACAAAGTTGACGCACACGTGAAACCGATAGTGGTCAGAAGTATTACAAAGTTGACGCACAGGTGAAACCGAAAGTGGACAGAAGTATTACAAAGTTGACTGATTCGCCCACACACTCACACACTCCTCTTGACTGTTGTAATATATTTATGCTCTTATTTTTAGCAAATGTAGCTTTACCACAAGAAATATGATAATAATTCAACTTGAAATGAAATTTGATCTTATGTAACCCTTTCCGGTACAAACCCGATATTTTAAGTTGCTGTTATTTTGTACTCGAGAAAATACTGTGTAAAAGGAAAAAAAATGTTTCTTACAAGTAATTTCTCCTTTTCCCAAAATAATTTCTACCGAATAGAATTGATTCATTTTTAACTGTATCCGATTTTCATTATCATCTGCAACCTCTTTCAATTCGGACAAGTCTAAAATTTAAAAACAAAAAGACAAACAAACAACAACAACAAAAAACAACAACGGGAAAGGGTTTAATCTTGAAGCTAGACCTGGTTGTAGATTTTTTTTATTTGTGAACGGTGTATTCTTCGAGACTTATAAATAAGTAATAAGGTTAGAGAGAAAAAACAACGGAATAATCGTTTAAGTTTGTGCAAGCTAAGTTTTCTTTTTTTCCTTAAGTTTAACCGTGTTTCTATCGTACTTTTTATAGTAGTCAATTCAGTAAAAATCACCTCACTTGTTAGTCGAATTAGGATAGTACTAAAACTTTGCTTGCCAAATTTTATCGCAAGGCATATTCAATTTTCACTTGGTTTGCTTCGTGGTTAATTCTTGTACGTATCTCGAAAGAAAAGTCGTTTAAAAACGGAATTTTATATATTTTTTCTAAAATTAAAAGAAGGTGTTTAATTATATCTGTATATCTATTATCTGTAGTAAATTTATCTTATTACCAGAAACGCTCTTGAAATACCACTTGACTGGTTTAAATAATTCGTTCCTAAGTGTCGCCATGGTGACTATCCAATTGTAGCAGAAATTCGAACGTTATTAAACACGTTCATTGAAAAATTCCTCTAAGTAAAAATAAAATGTGATTAAAATAGAATTCAGGATATGATAAAGGAAAGGGGGACAAACAGCTTACTCTTTAAATATTAACATTGCCCAAAATATAGTTTACTTAAAGAATAAGAACTTTTTTAACTTGTACTTAATTAAAAAGCACCCTTGGACATTTTCTATTGGTCTCGAACAAATTAAATATTTGAGTACGAGTAAAAAACTTTGAAAATGAATACAACGTAAAAGGTTTTAAAATGCCATATGACACGACACAAGAATATCACTGTGGGGGTTTTTGATGTGCACTCTGTCTATCTAGTAGGATTTACTTCGTCATATTAATTTCATTTCCAAATTTAGAATTATCTTCGATGAGCGGACAAAAGTCCGTAATATGGCTTTATTCAAGCTGTATTTACGATATTTTAGTCGTCAACCGACGCTATGTACTTTTTGAGATTGCGCTCTATCCCAGTCTCCATACATAAGAACCTTAATAAATGTATCGTGTAACGATTGCCTTCTTCCTATTAACCCATTCCAACACAGCAAAATTTTAGACTGGCCCAAATTCAAAGAAGCTGCAGAGGACAATTCCAAGTTGATGGAGTTTTGACTTTTTTCGTCTATTTGGTTAGAAAACATTGTGAATAATGAAGAAATTGCTTGATACAAGCAATTTCTTCATTCTCCACAATGTTTTCCAAAGCCTTTTTCTTTGGAGGTCGTAAAAAGGAGGGATTGTGTGGGAATGGGTTAACGGGTCCATTTGTAAGAAAGCAGCATCATCGTTTTGATATCAAAACATCGTAACTACAGGGTATCCCAGCGACAGTCTTGTTTAAACAAGAGCTGTTAGAGAACAGCAACGCACGACTATTGTGAGTGCTGGATAGTAACAGCAATTCAATGTCGACATAAGGCATAATACCTAAGTAGTTATACAGATAAAAATATCTTTCAATTAAAATTTTAAGTCAAACAAGAATTTTTTGCTCCGAAAATGTTAATGAATCTGTGACTAGAAGATGATATGATGGTAACAAAAGCATGTGCAAAGTTTCAGAGCAATAGCATCAGTAGAAAGAGAATTATTAAAGATATATGTTAGTTGCACGTAAGGTTTAACCAATAATTTCAAAGGGTTAAAATTCATCCAAAATGAATATCAGAGTAATAAATCTGCTTTGAGGCTGTTATTGTCACAAAAACATGTGCAAACTTTCAAAGCACTAACATTAGTTGAAAGAGAGTTATTAAAGATATATGGCGGTTGCCCGAAAGGTTTAACCAAAAATTTATAAGTAAAAATGGGTTATAATTCCACTAAATTGAATGCCAGAGTGATAAAAACATGTCTAGAGGCTGATATTATTGTCATAAAAATATGTGAAAAGTTTCATAGCAATAGTATTGGTAGAAATAGAGTTATTAAAGATATATGACAGTTGCACGCAAGGTTTAACTAGGAATTTTTAAGACCAAAAAGAGCTAAAACTCCACTATAATAATTGCTATTTTTATGAATATTCGCTTTATAAGATGGTATGATGGTCACAAAAGCACGTGTAAAGTTTCAAAGCAATAGCATTAGTAGAAAGAGAGATATTAAAGATATATGACAGTTGCACATGAGGTTTAACCAAGAATTTCTAAGTCCAAAAAGGGTCAAAATTCATCTAAAATGAACGTCAGAGTAAGGAAACCATGTCTACAGGCTGATATTGTTGTCTTAAAAACATGCAAAAAGTTTCAATGCAAAAGCATCAGTAGTAGAAACTGAAATACGACAGTTGCACGTAAGGTTTAAACAAACCATTATGCCGTTGCCTAGGTGACTAGAATTGTTCACTATTCTTCGAATAGTCGAGCTAAAAGGCCGTTAATAAAAGACACTTAGGTTTCAAAGATTTAACATAATACGAAGCTCATATCAAATTTTAGTTCGAGCCCTCGATGTTTGTTCAATTTTAAAATCACCTTTTTAAAATTAGAATTAAGACTAATAATGCTTTAGAACAATTTTTTTATGAGACGAGTGAAGTCTCCATAAAAACTACATTATTTCATTGCTGAGGTGTTGCCCTGAAGTTTGAGAGGAAGATATTTTGCAACTCTAACGTGCCTAAGGAAATAAACCAACAACGAGCACTTTGGCATAATCGGTTTACTTTATTATTCCACCACCCCCAATGGAAATAAATGATAGAATTTTGACAATCCCGAATACAAAACTGGTCACTTTACTAAAAATGCATTCGTCTTTCCGTCTGTTTGTTTCTGTGATCTAACTCAAAAGTCATTTGACCTAGTACCATTGAAGTTCACTCAAATGCTGTCTTCGATCCTAGCATGTTTGTGATCCGGTATATCAAAGGTTGAATCGTATTAGAAATACGTTCTCGTGAGCTTACTGATGAATCACCCATTGGCACCGCTGATCGCACCATTGACTCATACAGAAAATTCCAATTTGATATTAATCGGCGTTATTTTGCAAAACTTATTGTCAATAAAATATAATCAAAGTACTGAAAAGTACTGTAACTAGCAAAGCTTTGTTTTGTTCAGTAATCTTCTTTTTCAAACGTTATAAGGATACAAAAACGATGTTAAAGTATACAAGGAGTTAACCCATTCCAACACAATCCCTTCTTTTACGCCCACAAGAAAAAAGTTGTAGAAAGCAATGTGGAAAATGAAGAAATTGCTTGTTACTAGCAATTTCTTCATTTTCCACATTGTTTTCTACAAAGAGAGATAAATATGTAAGATTTTTCAACGATTTGAAATTGTTGTCTGCAACTTCTTTTGAACACGTTGTGCTCAAGTGAGCAAAAACTAACTAGGAGATAAACTTGCAATATTCCTGCAATACATAAGAACTACTTTTTATAGCGTAGGTATTTAACGGATTTAGTGGTAAAGCCTCCAGTGGCAGTTTGCACTCGTTGAACTTTGAGACGACCTCAAATTTTGTTTGTTAACTTAAGCTATCAAAGCTGACGCCTTGCTAGCTAACAAATCAATAAAAAAGGTTGGTTTGCGACTCAACCATCGTCACTACAGCTTTAATATGCTGTAGATGAAGTTAATAAACTAACAAAATTACTTCAAATAAATGTTGGCCAATGTTTGGGTTCGAAGTTCAATTCCTGTTTAGATCGGTCGACTGATTCTTTTTTTACAGCCGAGATCGGTCAATTCTACAGCATATAACGATCAAGAATCCCTCGAACACGAACTTCCTTAATATTTCATTAACGAAGAATGATTAATCTTAGATTGACTTTAGTTCTCAACATTAAAACGACCTTTTGTTCCCAGCATTGAAGAGAATCCAGCATATATTTCCATACATACGGCTCATTTCCATAAATTTTCATGAATCTCCTTCTGGTATTTCATTTCTATTTTAGTGTCTTCTCTTAATGATATATTTCTTCGTAATTGTGGCTAGGGAAGTTTTTTGACACGCGAAAACGATATAAAATCTAAATGAGGCCTAAACGGTAGTTGTCCGAATACTTTTTCTTTTGTATACTCCATCTGGGATAGAATTCTACTCGAGGCGCTTGAGCGCCCGATTCTCTCCGCCAGTTAGAATTTACTTATTATTCCTGTTATAAATTAAAAGCAATATCAAAAAAAAAAAAAAAAGATTCACAATGCAGAATAGGAAACCACTACGCTTTGTGGTTTTGTTTTACACGGCGATTTAAGAAAAATACTTTTCTTTGTTTCCAGCTACAAATGACCCTAAATATTAGCCTTCAAATGATCAGACTTCAATGATCAACGAAAATATGCTTCTTTTCAAATATATATATATATATATATATATATATATATATATATATATATATTATATTCTGTTTTCAGGGGAAGATGACTTTTAAAGATTTTTTTCTTTGTTTCTATGTTTAGGTTTAGATATATTTCATATCAATCGGGAAGGAGGTTCTTCAAACTCAGACTAATACCAGTCGATTCTTCTTCCAGTATTCGCACCAAAAGTGTGGACCATAAAAAGAACTATATTCTATAGCTGTTCCATGCAGGAAACAATGTCAGGGCCTTTGACCGTAGTGCCGACGCTCTACCTCTCGATCCAGTAAACCACTATGTTTCTATATTAAGTGCACCACTGCAGTGCTCTAATAGGTCCCGGAACATATTTTATTGGGGTTCACTAGGTTTTATGCGTTTTGTTGAAGAATTTTTTTTTTTTTTTTTTTTTTTTTTTAGATTTACTTTTATGTTTCGGTGTAAAATAGGGTGCATCCGGGACACAGAGACATCAAACAAAGTATGTGGATGGAGAGCCACTAGAAGTGAATCATATGAATTATCAATACCAAAGACGTTCTAATTTGAGAGAGAAACTGTGAAGATTTATTTTGTCCGACATACAGTTAGCCTAGCATAACCCGAAATAAACCCGAGGGGCATCATACAAATAAATGCAGTCTTCGCCTGTGTAGAGATCATTTGTGACCCGAGAGGCATCATAAGTCCAAGCACGCTTGTGGTACAAATGAAGATGCTATATATCACTTATCGATTTTTTTGGCTTTATTGTATAAAAGAAAACATAGATTTTCACTTCAAGTTTATGAGCATGGAAAATTCGTGAAAACTTGTTTTCGGTTGATCGATTCGAAATACCGGTTTTGTCCTACAAAACCGCTAAAAACTCTTTCTCTCTTTTGAATAAAATACTAGTAGTGTGTACTGTGCAGGAAATATGAACGCATGGACACAATATGGACGAACTTTGTATGGCTCTATTTGGATGCTCTGCATACGAATAACAATAATTCATGAATTCGGCTAATGAGAAGGTTTTAAACGCTGTCATAATTCTATGTAGAATTTGGTGCACCGGTAAAAGGTCCCCATAAAACCACATGTGCACCTGAAAAACAAACCTGGCAGTGGGCCATGAGTAGGAACTAACACCAAATGATAACGCTTCAGGCAGTCTGGTATCAAGGAAGATTATTTTTAGAGATTCCATTATTCAACGCCTCATTTTTGTTGTTGTTGTCCTGGTAAACATAGCTTAAATTCGATTCCAGCCATTCGAACTAGTTTTTTAGAGCTTTACCCAATGGACACTCATACCAAATTTGTAAAGATTGGCCTTTTGGCGTAAGAGAGGACGAGGATACAGAAATCTTGGACGATGGACGGATAATTGGCAATTACAACAGCTATTCTCATGCACCACTTGTTCATGTGAGCATATATGTAGATATGATGCATTGAGCTCGTGACGCAAACCAAGTACCTTACATTGGAATAACCGGACGAAATAAATATTTGATCACGTCTTAACACGTCTTAAACACCTTCTACTAAACTTAGAGCCGTAATCTATTGATTTCTAGCAGACAAACATGCAACAGGATATAATCAATGATAGATGCATCTCGAGACTTAATAAAAAGTACTGATTACTCCAAATTGAAAGACATTGCAGTATATAGATAAATCAAATCAATTATTTGTATCCCTTCACCCACTCCCGCACAGTGACGCTTGTTTAACGCCACTCAAGTAAAAACTATTAGGAAAATATTGTGGAAATTGAAGAAATTGCTTGACCAAGCAATTTCTTTATTTTACACAATGTTTTAAGAAAAACAAGAAAATTGAAAAAAAAATCTAAAATTTCATAAACCGTAAATTGTCGTCTGCATCTATTTTCAATTTGAACCAGTCTAAAATGTTGTCTTCTGGTATTGGTTAATGCGATAAGAGACTCCCGGATGTTCAATATAATAACTTTTTCAGAAAAAGGAGATTGGAACCAAAGATAAGATCAAGCAGATATCAATCAGGAGCCGGATACCGATAATTTCAAAGTAAGACAGAATTTCCATTTTCATTTTCCCGTAATTGTCAAAGGGCACTGTTTATTCGAATTTAGGCAGTCCACGCAGTCTGCTCAGCCTAACCAGGGTCGATACTTTTGCCCTTCCCAGGAGATCCGTTTTCGTATGACGCTCAGTATTTTGACACATGTACATGGAGCCTTAAGACAGAGGGTTATTTTACCTTAATTCTAAATTAATCCATACAAACTGTGCATTGCATAGTTCGCAAATCAAGATTTACAATAATGTTTTTTACTTGAATTTCACGCTATCAATTTGCTTCGAGTAAATGAATAGTTAATGAATAAAATCAAGCATATAAACTCGAAAACTGGTCATTATTATTTAATTATTTTGTTAAATTTGTTCATTAAATACATTGCTTCAGCATTTGAACCTAATAAACGAGAAAAAAATATACATTTCTATCCGATACTTTAAAGTAATTTGTGTCCAAGATCTCGGTTTTAAAGAAAGCAGCTCATAGATGCACCATTAACATGGCGCGGTTTTCGTCTTATTTTATTACTGGAAGACAAGAGCTCCAGTCTTAATGACAAATGTCATAAAAAGTTCATCTCGAAAACTGCTCAGAGTGGTCTCAAGCATTTATGAGAACTTTCGACGTTCAGCAAACTCGTTCAACTCTCTTGAATACTTGTTTTCTTGACTTGAAACTACATGTATGTACAATTATTTGGACCAAGCGCATGCAATCTAAGGCTATTTTTTAACAACAACAACAACAACAATAACAATAACAACAACAACAAAAGGATTTATTGACGGATAGCAGCTGTCAATCAAAGAAAGGATAGACCAATCAAAGCATGAATTTAGAAAAGAAGCTTATTTAAGATATAGTTACGACGTTTAGATCGTTAACCAACCGTTCAATATTTGGTTACATGTTTTTGACGAGAAATTTCGAAAAATAACGCTGTTTGATATCAAAGTTGAACTTCCTGTCGGAGCTAAATCGGCGGGGCCAGCGATCAGTCGATTTATCAACACTGAAATAATAGTTAAGGCGCTTCATTATTCTTAGATGATTAAAAGCTCCACACATCCTCACCATGTCTGACACTTTTTCCATAATTTTCCTTGAGACTGGTTTTAGATGTCATTAGGACTCAAAGCACTCCTTTCGGCTGACCAAGCTTTCGATGGTCTCTTTTCCTTTACGCGAATTTCGATAACTTTGCTGTAGATACAACTAACTTACATTTTTCCTTTCTTGACGATATTTGGAAAAATGCTGATACCGTACCTACTACGGATATGTTTGACAAGTCTTACAAATTTCGAATCGAGATAGTTCGGGAATTCTGTAATTTTAATAAAATCTAAATATTTCTATATGCGATCTTTCTCCTTGAACTAGTAACAACAACGCCTGATAATTTGTTTATATTTTCACCGCGAGCGGGTCTCAAAGTTTAAGTTTTAATCGTCATATAACAGAAATATCCAATATTGAAAAACCCACCTTTTTCCCGTTTTTGTTGTTGTATATTTATCTATTCGTAATAAGCCCCCAGACAATATGGCTGTATGAACTTTTTCGTTGTATAATAGTTTCTGAAAATGCCAACATGGATGCAAGTGGCTGTAGCACAATATTGGATTTTAATTTACGAATGGGATTAGACATTTGGATTAATCATTTTTCCTAGAAGTTATCTTGACATAAACCTGTTACTTGTCCGTTGTCACAATAAAAAATCATAGTACTGAAAGTACTGTAAGGTAGCAAAGCATAGCCGTGTTAAGTAATTATCAAGATAGATAAACGAGGTTAATTTGTTTGAATGGGGTTTTACGCCGCTTTCAACAATCTCACAGTTATATCGCGGCGCTGGAGCACCTAACAATGGAATCCTGGTATATCTCACACCAGTACTACCATTACATCCTTTCCTAGCCTCCAGCTGCTATCCCACATAGGTCTACGATTATCGACCCATTGGTGAGAGACATATAGTCGGAAAGGATAAGTGCCGCCGTCGGGGATCGAACCCGGGACCTCGAGATTGACAGTCCGACGCCCTACCAACTGCGCTATGACGGCGGCATAAACGAGGTTAAAGTAACCTAGGAGTTAACCCATTACGACCTGGCAAAATCTTAGACTGATTCAAGCTAAAAGAAGTTGCAAACGACAATTTCAAGTTAGTCTTAAGAAAGTATTTCCCTTGTTGAGTAGAAAACATTGTGGACATGAAGAAATCGCTTATTACAATGGGTTTAAAAGCATGGTTTTGAAAGAGTTGTCTACAAATGAATAGAGTTTGCAATATTCCTAAAATACATAAGAACTACTTTTGTATTGGCGGAGGCTATCAATGAATCTAATGCTTACCCATGAGAACAATTTTACATATCTTTCTCACTTTGCAATTGAACCCATGACCGAATGGAGTGACCATGCACCGTTATCTTTTTATTTATCATGTAGTACTAGTATACACGCGGATGAACCATATTCAGAAACCAAATCAAAATGGAATAACGATAAGCGGGATTCGTATCGATCGAGCATTATACAGCATTTACCCCAATTTAATCGGATTACTTCACTAATTGACACCTCAAACCAAGACTCAGTTAATACAGCGGTCAGTGATTTTACAAATTTATTGCGTGAAATCGCAAATCCTCTTTTCTCAAAATGTTTCAATTTCCATAATAAAACCAAATTAAAGCGTAATGCAGAATGGTTCGATGCTGAGTGTGCTTCTGCCAGAAAAATGTATTTGGCTTCTCTTCATAAATTTAATAAATGTATATCAGATGAAAATAGATTATTTTTTTGTGAAAATAAAAAAAAGTATAAACTTTTGATTCGCAGAAAAAAGCAAGATTTCAAAATAAGGAAATGCAGGAAATTGAAAACCTTAGATTCATTAAACCGAAAGAATTTTGGAAACATTTTAGGAAAAGCAAAGAAGGAGTGAATAGTTCAATATCCAAAGATGAATTTTTCAATTATTTTTCTAGATTAGAGAATGTCATTTTTCAAGCGAATAACCAAGAAGCAGAATATTTCTCAAGCGAATAACCAAGAAGCAGAATATTTCTGTAAAAATCATAACTTTAATGACTGTTCAGAGTATTGTGAAGACTTATATCGTCCGATCACTTATACAGAAGTATTAACAGCTGTGAAAAAGTTGAAAAATGGTAAATCGCATGGATGGGATAACATTCTGAATGAATACATCAAAGAAAGTATCGATATTTTAGGCAATCATATTTGTGATATTTGTGATATCTTTAATTCTATTTTATCTACTGGTGTTTACCCAGAGACATGGAACCAGGGTATTATAATTCCAATTTTTAAGAAAGGTGACAAAAAAGATGTTGAAAATTATAGAGGCATAACTCTACTCGGTTGTTTTGCGAAGTTATTTTCTTTAATTCTAAATGATAGGAGTATGGCTTATTGTAATAAATGTAATAGTATTTCAGATGTTCAATTTGGTTTTAAAAAGGGATGCTCGACAACTGATGCTGCCTTTGTACTCCAATCTGTAATTGAACATTTCATTAACAATAGAAAGAGACTCTATATTACTTTTATCGACTTGAAAAAATGTTTCAATAGCATTAATAGAAACGCTTTATTTTATACATTATTTGAACAGGGATTTGGGGGCAAAACTCTACGCATTATAAAGTCTATGTACGACAACGTTAAATCTAGAGTCAAACATTGTGGTAAACTATCGCATGTATTCGAAATCGTCCTCGGACTTAGGCAAGGGGAGGTAATGTCGCCAGTCTTGGTATCTTTATTTCTCGAGGACTTAGAGTTGTCGTTACTGTCCAATAGTCCATCAGGGGTTATCCTAGATGAACTTCTTATTTTTCTTATTTTATTTGCAGACGATATGGCTATTTTAGCTGAATCTCCTCCTGATCTACAAAAAAAATTTAGATTCTCTTTTGAATTATTGTAATAACTGGGGATTAGAAGTCAACTCAACCAAGACAAAGGTTATGGTTGTATGGAATTCTGGTCGTATACGGGAAAACGAACTGTTCTGCTATAATGGCAATATTTTGGATATAGTAGACCAGTTTAACTACCTTGGTACAGTCATCTCATTTAATGGATCCTTTGCGAAAAATATTGAATATCTATATGGCAAGGGACTGAAATCTCTAAATGTTCTGTTAAAAAACTGTCAGAAATTCCCGCTGAAACCAAAAATACTATGTCAACTTTTTGATTCATTTGTGGGCTCCACTCTTGGGTATTCTCCCGAAATTTGGGGCTTTAGTAAAACAAAATCACTGGAAAGAATTCATGTCAAATTTTGTAAGAGAATATTAAAAGTTCGATCAAGCACTTGGACAATGGGTGTTTATGGAGAATTAGCATGGTATCCAATTTATATAATGCGTTATTTTAAAATTATACAATACTGGTGTAAACTAATAGGAACCGAAAATATCATTTTGAAGAAAGCTCTTGAGATTAGTTTATCAGGTTTTAATCAAGGTCATTTGACATGGTCCTCAAGAGTCAAGCAATTGTTGGATTGTTACGGTTTTTCATATGTTTTTGATAACCCCGACACTGTGTCTCTCAAAATATTTCCATACATTTTTAAACAAAAAGTAATTGATTGTTTCATCCAGGAATGGCAAGGATCTCTAGATAGTAGTCCAGTTTTCATGGAGTTTAAACATTTTAAGTCAACATTCTCTTACGAAAACTACTTAGGTATATTACCGGCAAACACTAGATTTTTCCTAACAAGAATGAAACTATCAGCTTACTGCCTTAGAATTCAAACTGGCCGTTATAGTAGCAGTCCAACACCCAGAAATGAAAGAATCTGCCTATATTGTAACTCAAATGACATTGAAAATGTTTTTCATTTTATATGTATATGTCCCATTTATGCATCCCTACGAAAAAAGTATATTGACTCATTCTATCACAAGAAGCCTTCTGTCTATAAATTCAACTTACTTATGTCCACGTGTAATGTAATCACGTTAAAACAATTGGTAAAATTTATTGAACTTGCTCTTCAGTTAAGAGAAAAGTCTGATAACCGCTACATTCACACGAATCAATAAGCGCAATTAGAGGTAAAGTAGTGCAAGTGCACATATGAATAGCTTGAGCATTAACCATTGTTATACGCTCATCCATCTCCTATGTTTTTCTCGATGTCTTTATTTATTTAAAAGTATTTCCCAAATTTTTTGGCATCCCCCCCAAAAAAAAACCTCACACACAAAAAAAATTTGTATCATTGCTCTCTTCTTTTCCCTATTGATTAAGACCAATTACTGTGACTGAAATGTATTGCTTTGTATATGTTTGTATGACTATGTACTTTTTGTACTTGTCGATTAATAAAATTCTGTTCTGTTCTTAAGCCTCCAGTGGCACTTTGCACTCGTTGAACACTGAGAAGACCTCAACAATTTGTCTTTAACTTAAGATATAAAATCTGACGCTTTGCTAGCTAAAAACAATTCGTTATGCGGCAAATATTTCATTGATCGATAAAGGATTGACTGCCTCGTTGACCGCGTGGTAAAGCTGCTTGACCCGTGATCTGAAGGTTTGAATCCCTCTGTCACCGGTTATAATAACTTGATAGCCAGCGTGGTGAACTTTTAACTCCGACATTAGACGACCTTTATAAGAATCAAGTTTGTATTCAAGCTGAAGATTAGGTCGCCAAGCAACCATTTTACTCATTTGTAACATGATCCTGGCCATATTTTCTCAACTAACACAATTTCATATCGAATTGAACTACCTGCCTGAGTTCAGCGGTCTGTTTATTTGATAAAAAGAGGCTCTGTCGATGTTGTTGTTGTTTCTGATTTGGATGATATATAGATAAGGTTGATGTTTTATGAACACTATATTTATGTTCTTTGCATAACTTGGCCGATTTTTTAAACCATAAATATAGACGAGTTTCTTTGAATTTAAGGATTTAAATTATTCCACTAATCGGACAAAGTTGATTTCAAAATCACTCCCTTTGTATGCAGTTTGGCAAGATTTTCGCACCTGAATTGTATAATTCTTCAACAGAGTAAAATCTCCAATGTAAATCAAAGTACTGAAAATACTGTAAGCTAGCAAAGCATGGACCTTTCCCTTGTTGGGTAGAAAACACTGTGGACATTGAAGAAATTGCTTGTTACAAGCAATTTCTTCATTGTCCACAATGTTTTCCAAAGAGATGCTTAAATAGCGATATTGAGAGGGAAGGGGTTAAATAGCATGCTTTTAATAGGGTTCTCTACAATTTGAATAGAGTTTGAAATATTCCTGAAATATATAAGAACTATTTTTATGGCGTAGACATTCCACAGATTTGGTGGTTAAGCCTCCAACGGCAGTATGCACTCGTTGAACTATTTGACGACCTCAAAATTCTGTCTGTTTACTAAAGCTTTGCTAGCTAAAAACAGCTCAGATTTCGATTCTATGAAGGTATATAGAAAAATTAGATTCGAAAATTGTTTGCAGTGGTATGAATATTAATGAAGGATATCGTAAAAATCTGCATGTGATATTTTCAACTTGAGGATCGCTAGCAACGCCAACAGACCTCCAACTCGGCAATTCGAATTAGATATCAAGCGACGATAGTTTGCTTAACAAAGAGGGCAAATCGTTTGTTGGCGACGAAAACGTCGTAACTACAGCTTGGATCAGCTGAAGTTTCCAATTTTAAGTCTCAAAACCACCAAAAATTGAATGTTGTAGTTCAACATTCAATTTCGGTAGAATGAATGATTCGATTTGTCGATTGGTGTTTAGATTAGCCCTAGCGATCCTTTGATTTCACAAATATGTGCAGCGTAGACATCCATATATTACTTGTTGAATATGAACTGACAGTCGATAGTTTGTTTAACCTAATCCCACACAACAATTTTTAGACTGGTCCAAATTAATAGAAGGTGCAGACGACATTTTCAGAGAGATGGATTTATATTTCGTCTTTTTGGATAGAAACCATTGTGGATAATAAAGAAATTGCTTGATTCAAGCAATTTCTTCATTGTTCACAATGTTTTCAAATTATTTTTTCTTGATGGGCGTAAAAATGAGGCATCGTGTGGTAATGGGTTAGGACAGCAACTATCTACAGAGCGCATGGTAAAGACTGGGATCAGAATAGGTGGATAAACAGACTGATCTAAGTCTTTACTTGACGCACGTGAAAACGATGGTAGTCAATAGTATTACAAACTTGACGCACACGTGAAAACGATAGCGGTCAGAAGTATTACAAACTGGAAGAAAATCCTTTTTGATAACAAGTCTAATAATCATCAGTAGTAAACAATCAAGCCACTAAGAAAAAACTTTAAGATTTGACTTGCCATCTTGTAACATTTCAAGTCTTTTATTCGTTCGTTCTTTTGTTTGTGTTATTGTTTATTTTGGGGGGCTAACTTAAGAATCGCGAGTCTTTCTTAGTGCGTAAATCAGAGCAAAATAATATTTCGTTTTCAACTGTTTTTCAATTATTCTCTGGACTGTTGTATTATATTTATGCTCTAAAGTTTAGCAAATTAAGTTCCACCATAAGAAGTATGATAATATTTCAACTTGAAATGAAATTTGATATTGTTTTTATCCTTTTCCGGTACAAACCCGAGATTTTAAGTTGCTGTTATTTTGTACTCAAGAAAACATTATAGGAAAAAAATTGGTTGTAACAAGTAATTTCTCCTTTTCCCTAAAATATTTTCTACTGAATATTATGGATTCATTTTAAATTGTATCCAATTTTCATTGTCGTCTGCAACCCCTTTCAATTTGGACCAGTCTGAAATTTAAAAACGAACAAACAAACAACAACAAAAACACAACAACGGGAAATAGTTTAATCTTGAAGCAACACCTGGTTGTAGATTTTTTTATGTGTGAACGGTGGATTCTTCAAGACTTATAAATGTGTAATAGAGACAAAAAAAAAAAAAAAAAAAAAAAATAAGAAAACCAACAACAACAACAAAAAAAACCACAACGGAATAATCGTTTACATTTGTTCAAGCTAAGTTTTCTTTTTTTCCTTAAGTTTAACCGTGTTCCTATCATACTTTTTAAAATCGTCAATTCAGTAAAGATCACCTCACCTGTTAGTCGAATTAGGATAGTACTAAAAGTTTGCTTGCCAAATTTTATCGCAAGGCATGTTCAATTTTCACTTGGTTTGCTTCGTGAATAATTCTTTTACGTATCTCGAAAGAAAAGTCGTTTAAAAAAAACGGCATTTTATATTTTTTCTAAAATTAAAAGAAGGTGTTTAATTATATCGGTATATCTTTTATCTGTAGTAAATTTATCTTATTACCAGAAACGCTCTTGAAATGCCACTTGACTGGTTTAAATAATTTGTTCCTTAGTGTCGCCATGGTGACTATCCAATTGTAGCAGAAATTCGAACGTTATTAAACACGTTCATTTAAGAAATGAAGAGAATATTTTTTGTTTTCATGGAGGTATGAACCGAAAAACCTAATCACACTGTATGAATACGCGAAGCGGATTCATACATTGTGTGATTAGGTTTTTCGGTTCATACCTCAATGAAAACAAAAAATACTCTTTTCATTTCTTATAATTTAATATCATCGAGCGAAAAAAGCAAAAACTTTACATATTTTGATACCTTTTTATAAGGGACTATTTTATGCGGAAGCATACAAAATCGATGCGTGCTCAAAATTTTGTGCATGGAGTTATGAATAATTTTTTCGACCAATCAGAACGCTCGTTTTCGATAGACGAAACTAAAAATTAAATTATTGAAAAAATCCTCTAAGTAAAAATAAAATGTGATTAAAAGAGTATTCAGGATATGTTAAAGGAAAGGGGGACAAACAGCTTACTCTTTAAATATTACCATTGCCCAAAATATAGTTTACTTAAAGGATAAGAACTTTTTTAACTTGTACTTAATTAAAAAGCACCCTTGGACATTTTCTATTGGTCTCGAACAAATTAAATATTTGAGTACGAGTAAAAAACTTTGAAAATGAATACAACGTAAAAGGTTTTAAAATGCCATACGACACGACACAAGAATATCACTGTGGGAGTTTTTGATGTGCACTCTGTCTATCTAGTAGGATTTACTTCGTCATATTAATTTCATTTCCAAATTTAGAATAATCGTCGATCAGCGAAGAAAAGTTCGTAATATGGCTTTATTCAAGCTGTATTTACGATATTTTAGTCGTCAACCGACGCTATGTTCTTTTTGAGATTGCGCTCTATACCAGTCTCAATACATAAGAATCTTAATAAATGTATCGTGTAACGATTGCCATCTTCCTATTAACCCATTCCAACACAGCAAAATTTTAGACTGGCCTTAATTCAAAGAAGCTGCAGACGACAATTCCAAGTTGATGGAATTTTGACTTTTTTCATCTATTTGGTTAGAAAACATTGTGAATAATGAAGAAATCACTTGATACAAGCAATTTCTTCATTCTCCACAATGTTTTCCAAAGCCTTTTTCTTTGGGGTCGTAAAAAGGAGGAATTGTGTGGGAATGGGTTAACGTGTCCAATTGTAAGAGAGTAGCATCATCGTTTTGATCATCAAAACATCGTAACTACAGGGTATCCCAGCGACAGTCAGAGAACAGCAACGCACGACTATTCTGGGTGCTGGATAGTAAAAGCAATTCATTGTCGACATAAGGCATAATACCTAAGTAGTAATACAGATAAAAATATCTTTCAATTAAAATTTTACGTCAAACAAGAACTTATTGCTCCGAAAATGTTAAAACTCCACTAAAATGAATGTCTGTAATGAATCTCTGACTAGAAAATGATATGATGGTCACAAAAGCAAGTGCAAAGTTTCAGAGCAATAGCATCAGTAGAAAGGGAATTATCAAAAATATGTGTCAGTTGCACGTAAGGCTTAACCAAGAATTTCAAAGGGTTGAAATTCATCTAAAATGAATATCAGAGTAATGAATCTGCTTTGAGGCTGTTATTGTCACAAAAACATGTGCAAACTTTCAAAGAACTAACATTAGTAATAGAAAGGTAGAAAGAGAGTTATTAAAGATATATGGCGGTTGAACGATAGGTTTAACCAAGAATTTCTAAGTCAAAAAGGGTTATAATTCCCCTAAATTGAATGCCAGAGGAATAAAAACATGTCTAGAGGCTGATATTATTGTCATAACAACATGTGAAAAGTTTCAGAGCAATAGTATTGGTGGAAAGAGAGTTATTAAAGATATATGACAGTTGCACGCAAGGTTTAACTAAGATTTTTTAAGACCAAAAAGAGCTAAAACTCCACTTTAATAAATGCTATTTTTATGAACATTCGCTTTAAAAGACGGTATGATGGTCACAAAAGCATGTGTAGAGTTTCGAAGCGATAGCATTAGTAGAAAGAGAGTTATTAAAGATGTATGAAAGTTAACCAAGAATTTCTAAGTCCAAAAAGGGTAAAAATTTATCTAAAATGAACGTCAGAGTAAGGACACCATGTCTAGATATTATTGTCTTTACAACTCTAACGTGCCTAAGGAAATAAAACAACAACGAGCACTTTGGCATTATCGGTTAACTTTATTCCACCACCCCCAATGGAAATAAATGATAGAATTTTGACAATCCCGAATACAAAACTGGTCACTTTTTTAAATATGCATTCGTCTTTCTGTCTGTTTGTTTCTGTGATCTAGCTAAAAAGTCATTTGACCTAGTACCATTTAAGTTCACTCAAATGCTCTCCTCGATCCTAGCATGTTTGTGATCCGGTATATCAAAGGTAAATGTCATAATTGAATCGTATTAGAAATACGTTCTCGTGCGCTTAATCATGCATCACACAGTTATTTGGCAAAACTTATTGTCAATAAAATATAACAAATCAATAAAAAGGTTGGTTTTCGACTTAAACATCGTCACTACAGCTTTAATATGCTTTAGTTGAAGTTAATAAACTAACAAAATTACTTCAAATAAATGTTGGCCAATGTTTGGGTTCGAAGTTCAATTCCTGTTTGGATCGGTCAACTGATTCTTTGATTTACAGCCGAGATCGGTCAATTCTACAGCATACAGCGATCAAGAATCCCTCGAACACGAGCTTCCTTATTATTTCATTAATGAAGGATTATCAATCTTAGATTGACTTTAGTTCCCCATATTGAAACGACCTTTTGTTCCCAGCATTGATGAGAATCCAGCATATATTTCCTTAGATACGGCTCATTTCAATAAATTGTCATGAATCTCCTTCTGGTATTTCATTTCTATTTTAGTGTCTTCTCTTAATGATATATTTCTTCGTAATTGTGGCTAGGGGACTTTTTTAACACGTGAAAACGATATTAAATCTAAATGAGGCCTAAACGGTTGTTGTCCGAATACTTCTTTTTTATTGTATACTTCATCGGGGATAGATTGTACTCGAGGCGCTTGAGAGCCCGATTCGCTCCGCCAGTTTGAATTTACTTATCATTCCTGGTATAAATTAAAAGCGATACAATGCGGAATATGAAACCACTAAGCTTTATTGGTTTTTTACAAGGCGATTTAAAAAATACTTTTCTTTCTCTCCAGGTTTAAATGTGCTACGACAGACCCTAAATATTAGCCTACAAATGATCAGACTTCAAAAAGATCAACGAAAAGATGCTACTTTTCAAACATAAATATACTATGTACTGGTTTCAGGGAAGATGACTTTTAAAGATTTTCTAAAATAGGGTGCTTCCGGGAGATAGGGACATCAACTAAAGTATGTAGGTGGAGATCCACTGGAAGTGCATTATGGGAATTATCAATACCAATACGTTCTAGTTTGAGAGAGAAACTTTGAAGATTTATTTTGTCCGAAATACAATGTGCCTAGAATAACCCGAAATAAAACCGAGGGGCATCATACAAATAAATGCGGTTGCAGTTTTCGCCTGTGTAGAGATCATTTTAACCCGAGGACATAATATGTGCAAGCACGCTTGTGGTCCAAATGAAGATGCTACATATAATTTATCTAATCTCTAGGCTTTATTGTAATAAAAACAAAAAAAAAAAAAAAAAAAAAAAGATTTCTATCTCTCTTTTAAATAAAATAGTGTGTACTTTGCAGGAAATATAAACGAATGGGCACAATATGGACGAACTTTGCAAGGGTCCATTTGGATGCTCTGTATACGAATGACAATAATTCACGAATATCGGCTAGTGAGAAGGTTTTAAACGATGTCATATTTCTATGTAGAATTTGGTGAACTGGCAAAAGGTCTATATAAAACCACATGTGCATCTGAAAAACAAATCTGGCAGTGGGCCATGAGCAGAAACTAACACCAAATGCTAACGCTTCAGGCAGTCTTGTATCAAGGAAGATTAATTTTAAAAGATTTCATTATTCACCGTCCTATTGTTATTTTTGCTGTCTTGATAAACATTGCTTAAAGTCGTTTCCAGCTATTCGAACGAGATTTTAGAGCTTTACCCAATGAACACTCATACCAAATTTGTAAAGTTTGGCCTCTTGGCTCAACCCTTCCGTGGACAAACCGGGGTTTTTATGTCACTGTGATCTTATACTTGAGAAAAAAATGTGGAAAAAGGAGAAATTGCTTGTAAGAAGCAATTTCTCCTTTCTCACAATAATTTCTACCACATAGGATGGTCAGATTTCAAAATACATGCATTTTTCATTGTCGTCAGCAACCTCTTTCAAATTGGAGCAGTCTAAAATTTCATAAAACAGGAAAGGGTTAAGAGAGGACGAGGCTACAGAAATCTTGGACGATGGACGGATAATTGGCAATTACAACAGCTCTTCTTATGCACCAATTAATCATGTGAGCTTATATGTAGATATGATGTATTAAGCTCGTGACGCAAAGCAAATGCCTTCCATTGGAATAACCAGACAGAATAAATATTTGATCACGTCTTAACACGTCTTAAACACCTTCTACTAAACTTAGGACCGTAATCTATTGATTTCTAGCAGACAAACATGCAACAGGATATAATGAATGAATAATGCATCTCATAGCTTAATTAATGAGTACTGATTACTCCAAAATGAAAGACATTGGAGTAAATAAACTATATAAAACTATATAAAATCAATTAATTGTTCCGTGAACCATTCCCAATTCAGAAAAAACAGAAAATTTAAAAAAAATCTAAAATTTCATAAACTGTAAATTGTCGTCTGCATCTATTTTCAATTTGAACATGTCTATAATGTTGTCGTCTGATATTGGTCAATGCGAAAAGGAACTTCCGGATGTTCAATATAATAAATTCTTTAGAAAAAAGAAGATTGTTACCATAGATAAGATCAAGCAGATATCAATCAGGAGCCAGATACCGATAATTTCAAAGTAAGATAGAATTTTCATTCCAGATTCTGACAATTGTCAAAAGGGCGCTGTTTATTGGAATCTAGGCAGTCCACGCAGTCTGATCAGCCTAACCAGGATCGATACTTTTTGCCCTTCCCAGGAGATCCGTTTTCGTATGACGGTTCATGATTGTATCCTAAACAACAGAAAACACCTACGAAGAGGTAAACTATATTAAAAAATGTATTTAAGCGTTTCTTACGAAGTCGATATTATTTTAACAAATGAATATAGTTGTTTTTACTTGCATAGAGGCATGAAAACGAATAAGCTTATTACACGGTACATAGCCGCGAAGTGGTTTAAATCAAAATGAGAAATACAAGGAATCCAAAGTTAGGTGCTCCAGTCGCCGGGGTATGACTGAAATAGTATTAAAAGTGACACTTAACCCCAATCAATCAATAAACAATCAAAATAATTAATAAAAATCGTACAAACAAACTCAGTATTTTGACACACGTACATCCAACCTCAATACAGAGTTTTTCCCCTTAAAACTAAATCAATGCATACAAACTGTGCATTGCAATGTTCACCAATCAAGATTTACAATTATGTCCTTTACGTGAATTTCATGCTATCAATTTGATTCGAGTAATTGAATTTAATTAATGAACAAAATGAGGCATAGAAACACGAAAACCGGTCATGATTATTTATTATAATGAAAATATTTTTTGTTAAGATATGTTCATTAAATACATTGTTTCAGTATTTGAAAAAAAATACTTGTAGATTAATACATTTCAATCCGATACTTTAAAGTAATTTGTGTCCAAAATTTCAGTTTTAAAGAAAGCAGCTCATAGATGCGCCATTATCATGGCGCGGTTTTCTTCTTATTTTATTACTTGTGGAAGACAAGAGCTCCAGTCTTAATGACAAATGTCATAAAAAGTTCATCTCGAAAACTGCTCAGAGTATTTTCAAGCAATTACGAGAACTTTCGACGTTCTGCAAAATCGTTCCAACCTCTTGAATACTTGTTGTCTTGCCTTGAAACTACATGAATGTACAATCATTTGGAGCAATCGTATGCAAACAAAGTCGGAATAATAACAACAACAAAAATATTAACAATAGCAACAATAAAAGATTTATTGACGAATAGCAGCTGTCAATCAAAAAATCAAAGCATACATTTAAAAAAAGATTTGAACTCTGAAATCCAACATTGGTCGACATATAAATAGCATGTGAATATATATACACTTTTGTTAGTTGGGTGACTTAAGCATCGTAACTATAGCTTATTCAAGATAGAGTTACGACGTTTGGATCGTTAACTAACCATTCAATATTTTATTGCATGTTTTGACAATGATTTTTCAAAATAACACTGTTTGAAATCTCAGTCGAACTTCCTGTCGGAGCTAAAAGGGCGGGGCCAGCAATCTGTCGATTTATCGACACTGAAATAAGTTGCGAAGAAAGAAAGTTATGTACATAACTTAGTTAAGGCGCTTCATTATTCTTTTATAATGAAATTATTAAGATTTAATTAATTTTTAAGAATTATTAAACACAGCCTCACCACATCTGACACTTTTTTCACAACTTTCCTTGACATTGGTTTTATATGTCAATACAACTCAAAATCCGCATTTCGGCTAATCAAGCGTTCAATTGTCTCTTTTCTTAGTCGCGAACTTCGATGAATGGATGTGTTACTTTACTGTAGATACAATTTACTCACACTTTCTTGGCGATATTTGTTAAATTCTGATACCGTCCCTACCATGTAGAAATGTTTGACAAGTCATACAAATTTCGAATCGAGATAGGTAGGAATTCTGTAATTTTACGAATTTAATAAAATCTAATTATTTCTATAAGTTAATTTCTTGAATTAGTAATTAGTAACACCCGATAGTTTGTTTATATTTACGCCTAGAACGGGTCTCAAAGTCTAAGTTTTCATAAAATAGAACGAGTATTTCGTAATTACAAAATAATTTGGATCATTTGCATATTTAGAAAAGTCTGGAATGTCACTTTAGGGGTTCCCTAAATGTCCAATATTATAAAAAGAAGATTTTCCCGTTTGTGTGTGTGAGCTTATTATTCTATTTTTATTTATTTGTCATACGCCACCAGACAATATGGCTGTAAGAAGTTGTTTGTTGTATAATGGCTTCTGAAATGCCAACATGGGCGCAAGTGGCTTAGGACAATGTTGGATTTTAATTCTACGAAGGAGAATAGACATTTGGAGTAATCATCATTATTTCTAGAAGTTATCTTGACATAAACCTGTTACTTTTCGTTTCACAATGAAAAAAAAAAAAAAAAAAAAAAAACATGGCTTGGATTTTGATTCTAGGAAGTTGTATAGAAAAATTAGATTCAAAAATTGTCTGCAGTAAATATGAATATTGTTGATGGATGTCGTAAAAACTGCACGTGACATTTCCGACAATTTGAGGATCTCTGGTCACGCCCACTGAACTCCGACTCGGCAATTCGAATTGGATATCAAACGACGATAGTTTACTAAAATAGAAAAGGAAAATTGTTGGTTGGCGACGTAAATGTCGTAACTACAGCTTGAATCAGCGTTTAAGTCACCAAACGACCAAAAATAAATGATAGAGTTCAACATTCAATACGGGTCTAAATATATGATTTGATTGGTCTATTGATATTTTGATTGATATTCCATCCTTCAAATTTATATACGAGTCCAGCAGAGAATTCAATATAGTACATGGTGAAAATAAACTGGCAGTCGATCGAGTGTTTAACCCATTCCCACAATACAATATTTTAGACTGGTCCAAATTGAAAGAAGCTGCAAAAAGCTTTTTCAAGTTGGTGGAATTTTATCTTCTTTTTTTCTCGTCTTTTTAGATACAGAAGATTGTAGATAAAGAAAGCAATTTCTTCATTTCCACAATGTTTTTCAAAGCTTTTTTCTTGAGGGGCGTAAAAAGGAAGGGTCGTGTGGTAATGGGTTTGGACAGCAACTATCTGCAGAATGCATGGTGAAGACTGGGATCAGAAATGGCGGATGCACAGGCTTATCTGAGATTTTACTTGACGCGCACGTGAAATTATAGAAAATGTCACGTGAATGGTCGAACAATAGTGGTAAGTAGTAATACAAACAGGAAGAAAATCCTTTTGATTTCGTTATCATTGTTATCGGAGCTATGCAGGTTTCCACTGATCATTGTACGACACATTAGAATATTGAAATATTGGGTAAAACTCCATACCACAAATCAAAGGACTGAAAGTCCTGAGAGTGATTTTGCTGGCTTATCAGTAACCGCGCTCAATAATGCAAGCATGCATCATCAAGATGAGTAAGTATATCTAATACCTAAGTGGGATGAGCAGCTGGAGGCTCGATCGATAAGGATGTAGTGGTAGTTCTGGTGAGAGAAATATCAGAAATTCATGGTAAGGAGCTCAAGTCGCCCCGATATAGCTGAAATAGCTTAGATTGTCCCCTTTTAAAAATTACTAAAAGATCTGTTTCAAGCATTGATGGACATGGAACATAAGTTGATTTTAGTTATATCTTAAAGGAGGTCTTCTCCCGACCCAGTAAGTATTGGCTTTGAAGAAAAAGAGCCTTATCTCAGGTGAGCGCCATGCAAGGGCCACCGGCCCTCTTGTTTTGTTTTATCGCGTTTGAAACGACATTTATTTTTTCTACGATTGAAGGAAATCGTTCAATTATGATCGTAGTAGTTAAGGGATTATTACGAGAAATGATCTTGAAATGCCACATGACTGGTGACTTTCCAATTGTAGAAGAAATTCGAACGTTATTAAACACGTTCATGACGAATTCCTCTACGTAGAAATAAAATGTGATTAACATGGAATTCAAAATACGATAAAGGAAACCGGGGAAAATAGCTCACCCTTTGAATGATAGCATTGCTCAAAATAATGTTTTTTTTTTACCCTTTCCAGTTTAATCCCTGGTTTTTACATCCTTGTGATTCTTTATTTGAGAAAACATTGTAGAAAAAGAAGAAATTGCTTGTGACAAGCAATTTCTTCTTTTTCAACAATATTTTCTTTTCTACGGAATGGTTATTTTTCAAATTAAACCCACTTTTAATTTTCATTAGTAAACCTTTTGAATTTGGACAGGTATATATTTTTCAAAATGGGAAAGGGTTAAGGCCAAAACTTTTTTTAACGTGTACTTAATAATCACGTACTCCTGCACATTTGTTTTTGTCTGGAATTAATTAAATCGATTACAAACGGTTTCTAAACGGTAGATAATATTCGAGTACGTGTAAAAATCTGTCAAAATAAACGCATTTTGTTTACATTTGGTACTTTGTACGTTTTGATATTAGTGAACACTCGTGAAGCCACTGTCTATCTAGTAGGGCTTACGACGTCATACTAATTTCATCTCAGGATTTAAAAACGCGTCGATAGGCGACCGAAATGACGTAAATGCAGCTTGAATAAAGCTGTATTTACGACATTTGGTCGCTCATCGACGCTATTTACCTTTTGAGATTGCACTCTATCAAAGTTTCCATACATAAAAATTTTTATAAATGTATCATTTAATGATTGTCACCTTCCTATTAACGGGTCCATCTGTAAGAAAGTGGCATCATCGTTTTGATATCAAATCATTGTAACTACAGGGTATCTTAACGGCAATGTTCTGGTTCAAGAAAGGCGTTAATAAAAGGCACGTGAACTTCAAAAATTCAACATATTACAAAGCCTCATAGTTCGAGCCCTCGGTTTTTGTTCAATTTCATCTTCTCTTTCAAATTAGGTTTAAGCCTAATAATGCTTCAGAATTTTTTTTATTAGACGCCCCTCCATAAAAACCACATTATTTTTATTTCTGAGGTATTGCCATGAAGTTTGAGAGGAATATATTTTACTACTCTAACGTGTCTAGGGGAATATAACAGTTAAAGTTTCTCTGGAAATAAAAACCTTTTGGCATAATTGATTTCCTTAATATACACCAAATGGAAATAAATGATAAAGTTTTGACCGAAATCAAAATTGGCCACTTTACCAAACTATGCATTTGTCTTTCTGTCTTTTTGTTTCTGTGCTCTAACTCACAAATCATTTGACCCTAGAATGTGCTCCATTCTTTGTTGTCCCGTAAAGGTAAAGGTCATTAGTGAATAGTATTAGAAAACCACCCACCAGCCAGTCACACCACCGACTCATATGATAATCCCAACTTCGATATCAAACATCGTTATTTTGCAAAATTTTTGTCATTAAAATGTAACAAAAACAATGAAATCGTTGGTCGGTTGGTTGGTGACTCTAAAATCGTAACTACATATTTAATATGCTGAAGTTACGACGTTTAAGTTGCGAAACCAAATATGTAATAATTCTTCGCATGATAAGGGGACTTTTTTGATACGCGAAAACAATATTAAATCTAACTAGATGCCTTAATGGTTGTTGTCCAAACATTTTTATCCCTATTGTAATTATTGAATAAAACCTTAATGATTTCAGTATTTACTGTATGTGTTTGATAATTTAAGCATACAAACTGCCTAACCTGTCAGCACACAGCCCAAAATCGAAAAAAGATCTTTGAGAAATTGATTGAAGATATTGTCTGAAACTTTTGTCTGCCGTCCATCTTAGCACCACCATCTGGCTCCTTAGGGCGTAAGTCACGCTTGCACCCATTGAGTGCGAACGCTTACGAAACTAAACAAGTCTCAAGTTAACATGCTCAAGTAATAAAACGGCTCACTATGTCTTAGACTTAGTAGAAAGTCCGGGTGCAGATAGCTGGTCATCCACACTGACCTCCATCAGGAAGTTCCACTTCGGTATCAAACACATGTTATTTTGCAAAATTTATGGTCAGAACAAATAGAGAACGGTTGATTGAATAAAATGTACTTATAATGTATAAGTCGCAATACCAACATAAACTACAAAATAGTACACATAAATATCGACAACCGGTGGAGTTCATAGTTCACTTCCGGTCTAAATGGAGGAGCCGCCGTCATAGCGCAGTAGGTTGCGCATCAGACTCCCAATCTTCGAGCATGGGATGTCATGGGTTCCATCCGCGGCGGCGACACTTAGCCTTTCCGACATTTGTCTCTCACCAATGGGTGGATAATCGTAAACCTAAGTGGGATAGCAGCTGGAGGCTAGGAAAGGATGTAGTGGTAGTACTGGTGTGAGAAATACCAGGAATCAATAGTTAGGCACTCCAGCCGCCGCGATATGACTGAAATACTGTAAAAGTGGCGTTAAACCCATACCAATCGATCTAAATGAATGATTTGATTTGTTGGTTATTTCTTTGCCCGACATTACGATCAGTCAAATCAGCAAACACCGACCAAGAATCCCTCGAACACGAGCTTCCTCGATTAGTCATTTACGACGATCTCCACATAAATCCAGCATTGAAGAGAATCCAGCATATATTTCCATAGATACGACTCATTTCCATAAATTGTCATGAAACTCATTCTTGTAGATCATCTCTATTTTAGTATCTCTTCTTAATGGTGCACTTCTTCGTAAGTGTGGCCAGGGGACTTAACGATATTAAATCTAATTTCGGGCCTAAACGGTTTTTGTCTAAAGACCTTTCCCTTATAGAATTCAACGGAGATAAAAAGTCATTTTTACCAACAAAAACCTTTAAACTCACCACATTGGTGACTGTGTGTTCTAAACCAATTAGCGTCTATTAAGTCTATGTTTCTATGCTATAAAATTTTGCCCCTAAGCTCTCATTTTCGATTTTGAAACACTTTTAACCCATTCCCACACTATCTTTCCTTTTTACGCCCTTAGGAAAACCTTTGGAAAACATTTTGAAAATTACCCACAATGTTTTCTTCCAATAAAGTTGAGAAAATCTACAATGTCATAATCTTTTAATTGTCGTCTGCAACTCCTTTCAATTTGAACCAGTCTGAAATTTTGTCCTGTGGGAATGGGTTAAATGACGTCTGTCTCTTCTCTCCATGCGGACCAGTCCAAAATTTTAAGAATTAAAAAAAAAATCTGATTTTTTTCTCAGTGCAGAGGTCACCTGAACTATGCTTTGTTCTGCTTAAAAACGTGGTCTTATGATCTCCAAGGCCACTTGAACAAACGATTTACCATTTAAATAATGAATCATTAATTTTAATATGAATTTCATGTTACTTATTTTTGTTCGTTTACGACTTAAACGTCACAACTACAACAAATTCAAGCCGACGATTTGCGTTTTATTTTATGTCCCTGATCATACATTTTATTATATACCTATATAAGATATGGAGTAAAACCTGGCTGTCAAATACAACTCGACAGAAAAAAAAAAACAATATTCGGCGTGTAGCAAAAAACCGTATTCGTCGAGTACCGTTAAACACGGACTCCTTTTTTGTGTATTGATGTTCGGGTTTTTCGGAAAGTTGGTTATTTCTTAGCCATTTAAGAGAATTTTCTTAATGACATTTCCTAAAAGGTATATAATAAAAGGAATTTTACAACAATGTGTTTTTCTATTTGTTGTTATCGTGTTCTCGAATCGTGTGTAGGTATTTTTATTGGATTCGACCTTCGGTCTCATCCAATAAAAAATACCTACACACGATTCTCGAACACGATAACAACGCATAGAAAAAGACACTGTGGTAATATTCCCTTTTTACATCACATTGTCCTTTATTATCTCAGTCGAACTGCCATGTTGGAGGTCAGTGGGCGTAACCATCGATCATCCAATTTTGGATCAACAACTAAGCGTGATGAAGTTAATTCTTTGAGAACATAATACCAATCAAATATCAATAAACCAATCAAATTAGCCTATTCGTTTAGACTTGAAGTAAACTTTGAACTCCAACATTGGCCGACATTTACGTGAAGTATGTTTGTTGGTTGAGCGCCTTAGATATCGTAACTACATCTTATTCAAGCTAAAGTTACGACATTTATGTCACCAACCAACCGTTTTACTTTTTGCTAGATGTTACTTAATTTTTTCATAGTGACGCCGTTTAATATCGAAGTGAGACTTCCTGTCCGAACCTGAGTCGAACGAGTGCAATAACAATGGGAGCATAACAGTTTACCAAAAAAGCGACTCAAAAAACAACACAAGAAAGATTTAAATTCGTTTCTAAGATATGTATGCAGCCCTATGCCATATCAGAAATTGTTCAGCCAACCAAAATCAAGATTTTTCATTTCATTGAAGAACGATTTATTGCCAAATAAGCCGTATTTTTGGACACAATTCTCTTCAAAGAAACAGGCATTGTCCATTAAATACATTCGACATATACTTCCATAGATACGGCTAATTTCCATAAATTGTCATGAAACTCATTCTAGTGGATTATTTCTATTTGAGAACTTTCTCTAAATGATTTGTTTAATATGTTATTATGGAAAGACTAAACTTCTACGCTAAAAGAACACATTGCACACAAAGAAAAAAATGAAAACAAATAAACTCTTGAAAAGAGAGAGAGGACTTCCCAATATTTCGTATAGTGCTGAGAGCCCTATCAATAAAAGCCAAGTTTATACCTTGATAAAAATTTCTACATTCATCCCCAAACTCTTGCAAGGATTTGAAGGAAGCTTCTATGCAGATCTTCATCTTGTCGTACCGAGGCCGGCGAACGTTTTAATTGGTAGTACACGGTATTCGAGATTATCTCAATAAGCCATCGCTAGTTGTAGAGTGGTTTATGCGTTTACACCAATTTAAATACGTGTACAGTTCTCCTACAGAGCTAATTTCAAACTGGCCAAACTCCATTCCGCATTTAAGCCTAGACCCGTTGTAGCCTAAAGAAGTTCCGTTAGAATTTCATGTTTCTCCTTTTGGCATGGTGTTTTCGAGTCTAGGCGGTAGCTAGAAGTCTAAATCCCTGTTCTGTGCAATGGCAGACCACTGCTAAATTGTATCTATGTGTGCTAATGGTTTTCTGTTCGGACCATTTGTTTTTTTAGCTAGCAAAGCTTAAGATATCAGACAAAATTTTGAGGTCTTCTGAAAGTTCAAAGAGTGCAAACTGCCACTTGAGGCTTAACCACTAAATACGTTGAATACATACACCATAAAAGGTAGTTCTTATGTTTTTCAGGAATATTGCAAACTCTATTTAAATTGTAGAGCTCTCTCTAGAGAGCATGCTATTCAAACCCATTCCCACTAAATTCCGCTTTATAAGCATCCCAAGAAAAAGGTTTTGGAAAACATTGTAGTCAGTGAAGAAATTGCTTGTAACCAGCAATTTCTTTATTGTCCACTATGTTTTCTACCCAAAGAGTGATTTTTTTTTAAATTCAACCAACTTGAAATTGTCGTCTGCAACTTCTTTCAACTTGAACCACTCATATTTGTCAAATTGTAATGTGTAAACTCCTTGGTTAGTTTAAAATCGTTATTTATCATGATATTTTTTTTTAAAAAAAAGGTTATTCAACAAATAACTTTGCTTGCTTACAGTACTTTCAGTATTTTGATTAGTAATGGGGTTTATAATGCCCCCCTCCTCCTGCTCTAGGCCGTCCCGAATTAAGGAAATTTCGATGGTTCCTGCGTTCAATGTAAATTTGTGGAGAAGTTTACACCTAATGGTATCGTTGTTCTAGCTCTCACCAATGGGTGGATAATCGTAAACCTAAGTGGGATAGCAGCTGGAAGCTAGGAAAGGATGTAATGGTAGTACTGGTTTGAGAAATTCGACCGTCGCGAAATGACTGAAATACTGCTAAAAGCGGCGTCAAACCCCATTCAATATATCAGTCAATCATTGTTCTAGCATGAATTTCAAGGCAAATGAACGATTTTTATGATAGCTTATGTTCAAATCCCAACGAAACTTGTGAAAAGAAAAATTGATTGCCAAAAACTGACCATTTTACTCTATTTCTATTAGTGAAAATCGGACAGGAAGGAACCATCTCTGATGGATCTAATCTTTGGGTCCAATCTCTTTTTTTTCGAGACTGTATTATATTGAACACCCGAGAGTCCGTTTTCGCATTAAGCATTACCATACGACAATAGTTTAGACTGGTTCAAATTGAAAGGAGATGCAGACGACTGGCGAAAAAGGCGTCATTATTCGGGGATGGTTTAAGGGATACAATTAATTCATTTGGTATAATTTATTTACTGCAATGTCTTTCAATTTGGAGTAAAAAGTACTTATTTATCTAGTCTCGAGATGCATCAATTATTCATCATATCCTGTTGCATGTCTGTCTGCTATAAATCAATAAAATACGGCTCTAAGTTTAGTGGAGGGTGTTTAACACGTGTTAAGATGTAATCAAATATTAATTTTGTCCGGTTCTTCCAATGTCAGATATTACGTTTGCGTCACGAGCTCAAAACATCACATTAACGTTAACCAACCATTCAATATTTTATTACACGTTTTTGACCATAAATATTGCAAAATAACGCTGTTCGATATCTAAGGCGAACTAAATGGGCGGGGCAAGCGATCCGTCGATTTATCGACACTGAAAAAGTTCCAAAGACTATAAAAAGTAATTATTATGTACTCGTTTAGGTGCATTATTCTTATGTAATTAAAAGGTCCACACAACCTCACCATGTCTGATTCTCTTTACAATTTTCCTTAAGGTTGGTTTTATATGTCATTAGGACACAAAGCCCGCCTTTCGGCTGACCAAGCTTTCAATGGTCTCTTTTTCTATTCGCGAACTTCGATAAATAGATGTGTTACTTTTTCTGTACATACTACTTACTTACATTTTCCTTTCTTGGCGATATCATCTCTACCAAGTGGAAATGTTTGACAGGTCTTATAAATTTCGAACCGAGATAGGTTTGGAATTTTGTAATTTACGAATTTATAAAAACTAATTATTTCTATACGTTCATTTCTTTGTGAATTCACCCGATAACTCGTTTACATATTTTCGCCGGGAACGGGTCTCATAGTCTAAGTTTTAATCGTCGTATTAAAGAAATATTCAATTTTAAAAAAAAGAAGCTTATCCGGTTTTTGTTATTGTTTATTTATCTACATTTTTTCAAACACCACCAGACATTATGGCTGTAAGAGGTTTTTCGTTATTAATAGCTCCTTGAAATGCCTATGTGGTAGGACAATATTGGATTGCGGAATAAACATTTGGATTAAGCATTTTCCCTTGAAGTTATCTTGACATAAACCTGTTACTTGTCCGTTGTCATTAAAAAAAAAAAAAAAAAAAAAAAAACATATCAGATTTCGATTCTATTAAATCCCATTCAATAAATTCAATCAATCAATTTTAGACTGGTCCGAGTTGAAAAAAGCTGCAGACGGTATTTTCAAGATGATGGAATTTTATTTATTTATTTTTTTCGTCTTTTTGGATAGAAAACATTGATCCAAACAATTTCTTCATTTCCCCAATGTTTTCCAAAGTTTTTTTTCTTGAGAGGCGTAAAAAGGAAGGATCTTGTGGCAATGAGTTTAGACAGCAGCTTTTTCCAGAGCGCACGGTGAAGACTCGGATCAGAATAGGTGGATGTTTAGGCTGAACTGTGTCTTTTATTGACGCGCACGTGAAATTATAGAAAATGTCACGTGCATGCTCAAACGATAGTGGTAAGTATTAATACAGACAGAAAGAAAACCCTTTTTGATGTAAAGTCTTATAATTGTCAGTGGTAACCAATCCCTTTCCCGTTCAAATACGGGATTTTACGTGCCTATGATTTTATACTTGAGAAAACATTGTGGAAAAAGAAGAAATTGCTTGTAACAAGCAATTTCTCCTTTTTCCACAATATTTTCTACAACATAGGATTGGTTCATTCCAAATAGCATCCAGTTGTCATTGTCGTCTGCAACCTCTTTTAATTTGGACCAGTCTAAAATTTCCAAAAACGGGAAAGGGTTAAGTAAGATTTGGATTGCTAACTTGTAATATCTTAAGTGTTTTGTATCTTCTTTCGTTCGTTTGTTTATTTTTTGTTTGGGAGACAAGCTTAGAAATCGTAAGTTTTTCTTAGTGCGTTAATCAGTATGAAATAATTTGAGCCTATGCGTGACATTTCCAACCATTTCGCATGTGCATGACTCGCACACATTGAGCACCCTGGACAGATATTCGGGGCAATTAGAATATTCGCTGATTGTTTACTGAAGCTTTGGGTCAGTATCTAGCTACAGAGCGCAGAGTGAAGACTCTGATCAGACTAAGCGGATGCACAGGCTGATCTGAGTCTTTACTTGGCGCACATGTATAATGGTTGGAAATGTCACGCACGCGCTCATATGTCGTTTCAATCCCCCCCCCCCAACCAATCATTCGCCCAAACACTCAAACACATTTCTTGGCTGCTGTATCATGTTTATGCTCTAAATTTAAGCAAATCATGTTCAATCAAAGATAAACGTTCAACTTGAAATGAATACACTGTACTTTACGAATTGTAATTTGATATTGTTTTAACTCTTTCCGGTACAAACCCGGAAATTCAAGTTGCTTTAATTGTATACTTGAGAAAACTTTGTGGAAAAAGAAGAAATTACTTGTAACAAGCAATATTTTCTACTGCACAGAATGGATTCTTTTCAAATTGCATCGAATTCATCGTCGTCTGCAACCCCTTTAAATTTGAACTAGTCTAAAATTTCTAAAAACGGGAAAGGGCTCATATTAAAACTAGATAATAACACATAATATATATGTGACAATGGGAAGAATCATTTCAGCTTTGACATATTGCAAGCTGAGTATACATTGATCAAAGCCTAATCGCGTTTAAAACGACATTTATTTTTCTACGACTGAAAGGAATTGTTCAATTATGATTGAATGATTTTGTGATCTTAACGAGAAACGCTCTTGAAATACCACATGACTGGTTCAAATAATTTGTTCCTTGATGTCGCCATGGTGACTATCCAATTGTAGAAGAAATTCGAACGTAATTTAACACGTTCATGACGAATTCCTCTACGTAGAAATAAATTTTGATTAGCACGGAATTCAAGATATGATAAAGGAAACCGGGACAAATAGCTCACCCTTTAAATAATATCATTACCCAAAATAATGTTTTCTTTTAAGGACGAGAACTTGTTAACGTGTACCTTATGATCAAGTACCCCTTAACATTTTCTATTTGTCTGGGATAAATTAAACTTATTATAAACGGTTTCTAATCGGTAGACAGTATTTGGGTACATGTAAAAAACCGTCAAATTGACCGCAATATATAAAATGTGAAATACTAAACCGAGAGAATTTTGGAATATATTTAGAAAAAATAAGAAAAAAATCAATGAATCCGAATTAGATATTTCAGAATTTTTTGACCATTTTGAAAACCTATCTTCATTTTTTGAAGCAAAGAAAGATGATGAATGTGAAGATTTTTTGAAGAATTTTGTTAATTGTGAAAATATTGATTTGATCTATGAAGAATTAGACTTGCCTTTTTCATCATCGGAATTAAGACAATGTATTACAAAATTAGGTAATTACAAGGCATGCTCTACAGACAATATTATTTACGAATATTTTAAAGAAAGTATTGATTATCTTGAAAATCCTCTTTTAAACTTATTTAATTACATTCTTACTAAAAAACATTTCCAAAATCCTGGTCAAAGAGCGTAATTACACCTATTCACAAAAAGGGTGACCAGTCTGATCCATCCAATTATCATGGAATTACATTGACAAGTTGTTTTTCTAAGCTCTTTACGTCATTAGTCAATGAACGGCTCAAAGTGTGGTCAGTAAAATATGATATTTTAAGTGACGCCCAATTTGGTTTTAAAGGAAATTATAGCACTGTGGACGCGATTTTCATCTTGAATTCTTTTATACAGAGACAGTTCACAGAAAAGAAAAATGTTTTGATTCGATATACCGTAACGGACTATGGTTCAAACTTATCAAAAATAACATATCTAGTAACCTTTTTAGTGTAATCCGTTCGATATACGATGAAGTTAAATTGTGTGTTAAACACTTGAATTCAGTTTCAGACCTATACGATTGCAATGTTGGATTGTTACAAGGAGAGTCACTTTCACCGATTTTATTTTCCCTTTTCATAAATGATATTGAATTATTTTTACAACAAAATACTACTGAATGCTTTACATTTGGTCAATTGTCGATCTACTTATTGCTTTTTGCCGATGATTCGTTTTTAATATCTGATTCCTCCACAGGATTACAAAACTTATTGGTTGCTTTTGAAAAGTATTGCGAAAAATGGAAGCTGAAAGTCAACGTTCAAAAAACTAAAATAGTCATTTTTTTGTCGGGGAAGACGTGAGAATGAAAACCTAAAATTTAAATATTTGGGAAATGATATAGAAATTGTCCCAAATTTTAACTATTTAGGTCTAGTTTTTAGCAGTAACGGAAAATTTAACGATGGTATCAAAACTTTAACAGGAAAGGCAACACGATCAATGAATGAATTATTATATATTACTAAAAATATAGATATCCCAGTGAAGATAATGCTTGATTTATTTGATTCATTCGTTTCATCAATCTTATTCTATTCAAGTGAGGTATGGGGCTTTATAACAAGTGAACTCGTAGAGTGAATCCACAGAAAATTCCTCAAAAAGATTTTGAATGTCAAGCCATCAACTAGCAATTCGGCCATTTATATAGAATTAGGACGATTCCCCCTACATATAAATATGAAATTAAGAATAGTGAAATATTTTCTTAAACTCTTCTGGGAGAAAAGCTCTAATTGTATACTTCAAACTGTTTTGACAGAAATGAATCATCTCAACAATGCTAATTTGTGGACATATAAAGTGAAAGAATTATTACAAAGATCTGGTTTTCACGATGTTTGGTTATTCCCTGCATCGGTCAATATAAATGCTTTTTTACCAATATTTCGTTGTCGATTAAGAGATATTTATGTAAATGACTGGTTTCAAGATATCAGTAATCGCTCCTCATTAACAGTTTTTCAAAGATTAAATGATGAGTTTTCCTTTTCAATTTACTTGGATAAAATGAAAATCTTAAAGTACAGAAATGCCGTAACAAAATTAAGATTATCTGCTCACCAATTACTGATGGAAACTGGACGCCATAGGAACATCCCTAGAAACGAAAGAATCTGTGAGCTTTGTGACAAAAACGAATTAGAAGATGAATATCACTTTTTACTTGTCTGTCCCGCATATAAAGAATTAAGACATATTTACTTACGAAGATACTATTACATCCAACCAAGCATGATTAAGCTAATAGAGCTGTTGAAATCAGAAAATGTTCAAATCTTAAACGCCATTGGCATTTTTTATACTAAAGCAATGGATAAAAGAAAAAGCCGATTAAATATGATTTGTAATTAGTTTCCTATTCCTCTCATAAAATGTTAAAATCACATTCTCTACATTCATCTCCTATTGCCAATATGTATTTTCTACATGTAATGTTTTTGGTAAGATTCTACACTTTCTTTTATTTCCGCACTGAGAAATTTCAATTTCAGAATTTCTATATTTTGTCCATACTCATGTATGTTAGTTATTATGTATGCATGTTCGACGATGAACCTTATGTGTTCAAGTCGATTCTCTGAATAAAGCTATGTTATGTTATAAAAAAAATACATTTGAATTTGTGGACATTTTGATGTTAGTGATTTCACGCGAAAACCTCGGTCTATCTAGTAGTGCTTAGAACGTCATACTAATTTCATCTCAGGATTTAAAAACGCGTCGATGTTCGACCAAAATGATGTAAATGCAGCTTGAATAAAGTTTTATTTACGACGTTTTGGTCGCCCATCGACGCTATGTACCTTTTGAGATTGTACTTTATCAAAGTCTCCATGTATAAGAACCTTTATAAATGTATCGTGAAAGGATTATCACCTTCCTATTAACGGGTCCATCTGTAAGAAAGCAGCAAGATCGTTTTATTATCAAATCATTGTAACAACTGGGTATCCCAGCGACAGTGTGCTGATTCAAGAAAAACGTTAATAAAAAGCACGTGAACTTCAAAAATTCAACATATTACAAAGCCTCGATTTTTTTGTCCAATATCAACATATTTTTTAAGTTAGGTTTAAGCCTAATAATGCTTTAGAAGTTTTTTTATGAGACGACCCTCCATAAAAACCATATTATTTTTATTTCTAAGGTATTGCCATGAAGTTTTAGAGGAAGATATTTTACTACTCTAACGTAGATTTAAGATTTAATATTTATTAAAGTCTCATTCACATATACGCATTTTTACAAATATACAAACAAATAAAACTATAAACTAAAAAGTATATATATGTGACCATTCTCGTAGAGAATTATAAGAGACTATTTCATTGCACAACCTTAAAAAAAGACAAATTCTATCTCTATATACTATCCACTCTCTTCTCTCCCCCCTCACTCATTCTGTTACACACTCCCTCTTTCACTCATGCAATTTCTTGTATAGTTATTTGCCAAAAGGCAATAAATGTTCATCTAAAAACATTTTTATATTTAAAGGTAAGAAGAATATAAGCATAAAAAAGCCGCTAATCGACTCTAAAAAAAAAATAATAATAATAATTTTGAAAAAAAAGGCACGTACGTCCACGTTATAAATAGACGTTTAAGACATCTATATCCTCTTTAATAAAATTAAAGAAGGCTCGATTAGGGACATCTATATGCTTAGTTTATTACAAATTGGAAATATATTGTTTAAAAAGCAACTTTGTAATATAAAAAGTATTAACACAATGTGATAATCATTTACAAAGAAATAAATTACGAGGCTTTAAAATATCATGACAGGTTTTGGCACAAGTTCTTGTCAGACGTGGGTGACAAAATAACATTTTAAATTTATCCTCGTTTGATTTATTCTCAAAAAAAGAATCAATGAGTTTTGCACTTTCAAATAAGTTCTGTCTTAGGTCTGTGTAAAGATGACAAAATAGGATTACATGAATTTCGTCTTCAATATTCTGAGGTATTGCCATGAAGTTTGAGAGGAATATATTTTACTACTCTAACGTATCTAGGGGAATATAACAGTTAAAGTTTCTCTGGAAATAAAAACCTCTTGGCATAATTGATTTCCTTAATATACACCAAATGGAAATAAATGACAGATTTTTGACGATCTCGAATACAAAACTGGCCACTTTACCAAATATGCATTCGTCTTTCCGTCTATTTATTTCTGTGCTCAAACTCAAAAATCATTTGACCCTAGAATGTGCTCCGTTGTTTGTTGTCCCGTAAAGTTAAAGGTCATTAGTGAATAGTATTAGAAAACCACCCATTCGCTCGTCACATCCACTAACTGAATAGGAAACCCCACTAACTCAAGCAACACTAAAAATATTTGTTGGTGACTTCAACTCCGTATCTACAGCTTTAATATGCTGTAGTGACGACTTCTAAGTTGCCAAATTATTCGTCATAAGTGTGATAAGAGGACTTTTTTGACACACGAAATTTCAAATCTAACAAGAGGCCTGACTGGTTGTTGTCCAAACTCCCCCTCCCCTTGTAACTATTGAATAAAACATTAATTATTTCAGTATTTACTGTATGTGTTTGATAATTTAAGCATACAGACCGCCTAACCTGTGAGCACACAATCCTAACCTTGGAAGCATCAAAGAAAAATCTTTGAGAAATTGCTTGTAGCGATTGTCTGGAACTTTTATCCGTCTATCTTTGCACCACCATCTGACTCCTTAGGGCGTTAGTCACGCTGGCACCCATTGAGACGCGGAATAAATGCGAACGCTTATGAAAATAAACAGCAGTGATCAAGAATCCTTCTAAAACGAGCTTCCCCAAAATAACATTAACGAAGAATGATTAATCGTAAATTAACTCTAGTTCTCCACATAAAACGACCTTGTGTTTCCACCATTGTAGAGAATTTAGGATATTTTCCCATAGATACGACTCATTTCCATAAATTGTCATGAAAACCATTCTGGCATTACACTTCTATTTTACTATCTCTTCTTAATGGTATACTTCTTCGAAATTGTGGCCAGGGTCTTTTCTGACACGCAAAAATGGTATCAAATCTAACTCGGGGTCTAAACGGTTGTTGTCCGAATACATTTTATTTTGTATACTTCATCAGGGATAAAATTCAACTGGATGCGCTTGTATTCCTGATTCCCTCCACCGGCCTGGATTTACTTATCATTCCTGAGATTTTTGGTTAACCCTTTCCCGTTTCTGGAAATTTTAGACTAGTCCAAATTGAAAGAGTTTGCAGACAACAATGAAAACTGGGTGCCATTTGAAATGAAACCATCGTATGTGGTAGAAAATATTGTGGAAAAAGGAGAAATTGCTTGTTACAAGCAATTTCTTCTTTTTCCACAATGTTTTTTCAAGTATAAAACCACAGGATCGTAAAATCCCGTATTTGAACGGGAAAGGGTTAAAAACAATCCTCCAGTTAGCACTAACAAGATTCTCAAAATTTCACTATATATCAGTTATGGATATAAGCCCCTAATAAAAGCCATAATTTTCGCTCGAGCCTCACTCTTTGAAGGAAAATGACAACGAGTCACCAGAGGATCATTTCTGTAAAACTTGGTTGAAAAAGTATAATTCACTTGGATTCTAAGAAGATTGTAACAGTTTTCGCCCTTTACCATGTATGGAAATTAGCCCCGTCCATAAAAGCTGTTTTTCTATTAAATCATTGTTTTAGGAATCTAACACCTAAGGATCATTGCGATGGAATTTGGTTGAAATTCATCCATTGGTTTCTGAGAAGAAGATTTTCAAATTCACCTTATATGGTAATAAGCCCCGCCCATTATATATGCTTTTCGTCTGATAATTTTAAGGAATCTGTTAAAGGGTTACCTAAGAATCATTTCTGTGAAAATTGGTTGAATTTTATTCAGTTCTTTCCGAGGAGAAGATTTTTAAAGTTTACGGACGCACGCCGGAAATAGCACCATGACAATAGTTCGCTGGCTTTTAACCAGTGGAGCTAAATATCACATTAACGATTGTATTGTTCTACACCCTCGATAGAAAAGAAAGAATCAAGCAATCAATCGAATCATTCATTTTACACCGGATGAGAACTTCGAACTCAAACATTTATAGAAAGTATTTTTGTTTGTTTGGCGGCTGATACGCCACTACAGCTTATTCAAGCTGTAATTACGTCGTTTAGGTCACCACTCAACAAATTTACTATTTTGTTACATGTTAATGGCCATAGATTTTGCAAATTAACGGCGTTAATATCAAAGCGGGACTTGCTGTTGGAGTCAGTGGGCGTTTGGTCGATTGTGGCCAGGAGACTAACGTTATCAAATCTAACTAGGGACCTAAACAGTTTTTGTCTAAAGACCTTTCCTATTGTAGAATTCACCGGAGATAAAACTCACTTTTTTACAAACAAAAACCTTTAAATTCACCACATTGGTAACAGAGTTGTCCAAAACCAATTAATGTTAATCTACGTTTACATGCTATAAAACTTTGACCCTTGCAGTACTTATATTCATTTTTTACTTTTAACCCAAATTCCGCTAAATCTCTCCTTTTACGCCCTTTAGGAAAAAAGCTTTGGAAAACATTGTTTGAAAATAAAGAAATTGCTTATATTTAAATCTACAATAACCCCTCCCTGTCCTTCCACACGGTTCCTACCTAACATCAATTACAGATCCTTTGTTCAAACTGTAACTATGACGTTTAAATCGCCAAACCAACAACTAGAGGCACTTGAGTGCCTGATTAGCTCTGCCGGCCTGAATTCACTTATCATTCTTGAAAAATTTGGTTAAAATAATCCGGCAGCTTCCAAGAATCGCATTTTCAAATTTCACTATATAACAAATATGGAGACAAGTCCCCCCCCCCCCCAAATAAAAAAGGCATAATTTTCATCTGAGCCATATTTCACGAAGGAATCTGACACAGAGTCACAAAAGGATCATTTTGTGAAAATTTGTTCAAACTCGTTTGTAATCTGAGAAGATAGTAGGGTTTTCACCTTTTTCCATATATAGAAATTAGCCATTTTTCACGAAGGAATCTGACACAGAGTCACTAAAGGATCATTTTGTGAAATTTTGTTCAAACTTGTTTGTAATCTGAGAAGATAGTAGGTTTTCACCATTTACCATATATAGAAATTGGCCAAATCCATTATAGCAATATTTACATATTTAGCCCTGCCCATTAAAGCCATGTTTTTCACCCGATCAAAATTCTTTGAAGCAATCTGATAGAGGGTCACCCAAGGATCATTTCTGTGAAATTTGGTTGAAATCTGTTCAGTATTTTCTGAGGTGAAGATTTTCAAAGTAAAAGTTTACGGACAACATGTTTACACACAACAGGCACAATGCCATGACAATAGCTCTTTCGCTTTCAGCCAGTGGAGCTAATTATACCTACAAAATATTAATCTCTAGGCCATATGGTTTGGGAGTCGAAGATTTTTAAAGATTTTCTTCTTTATTTCTATATAAAATCAGGGATCACAGAGAAAAAGGCTAATTTTCAGAAAACAGTATTTCATTGCAGTATTTTCATAAAGGGTCAATAGATGATGATTTATACCAAATATCAAAGCTGTAGGCCTTACAGTTTGGGAGAAGAAGAAATTTAAAGATTTCCTTTTTATTCATATGTAAAATCAGGGATCACACAGAAAATTTTCTGAGTACATAAATCTTTTGGTGGAGTCAATAGATAATGATTTATCCCAAATATCAGAGCTCCAAGCCCAATGGTTTGGTAAAGAAGATTTCAAAGATTTCCTTCTTTATTCCTATGTAAAATAGGGATTGCACAAAAAAGGGCTAATTTTCTGAGCATTGTAATTCTTTGAAGACTTTTGGTAAAGGGTCAATATATGATGATTTATATTATATTTCATAGCTCTAGGCCTTATGATTTGGGATGGGAAGTTTTTTTAAGTATCTCACTTGGTTGCAATCAAAGTTCTTAATCAATTTCAATTCTTTAACCCTTTCCCACACAGTGAAATTTTAGACTGGTCCAAATTCAAAGAAGTTGCAGACGACAATTTCAAGTTTATGAAATCTTTAAAATCTTTGTCTTTTTGGGTAAAAAACATTGTGGATAATGAAGAAATTGCTTGTAATAAGCAATTTCTTCATTTTCCACAATGTTTTCCAAGGTTTTATATTGAGGGGCGTTTAAAAGTGTCACTGTGTGGGAATGGGTTAAAGTATTTTGAGAGAGTATGACCTAAGGATCAATGGGAATGATAGCTTCTCAAGCATAGCATAAAGAGATGGAACTCTTATATCCGTCCTGGTCCTAACACATACCTGGGCCCCAAGATTATAAAACTTTTTTCCTACACAGTTGAGAATTTACTCAAACTTCCGGTCGGGATTAAAGATGTATTTTTGCTAATATCCTATGGTAATTGCATGAAAATAACTGAAAATATTTGTAGGGTCCTTACTTATTACTCTTAATATACAATTGAAATTAAAACAAGATATTTATTTGAATATGAAGTTTGAGTAAATTCTCACTTGAGTATAAAAAAGGTTTTATTATCTTGGGCTCGCCATTATCAATCGGACCAGACAGATATAATAAACTTAACAACTACTCCACTTTCAATTCATTACCCAACTACAAAACTTTAAACTGGTCCAACTTCAGAGACTGGTCCAATGTTAAGGTCAACAATTTTAACCAATTACCATATAACAGAATTTTAGACTAGTCCAAACTGAAAGAAGTTTCAAACGAGAATTTATTTTATGAAATTTTTAATACCTTTGTCTTTTTGGGTAGAAAAGATTTTGAATAATGAAGAAATTGCTTGAAATAAGCAATTTCTTCATTATCCACAATAGTTTCCAAAAACTTTTTTCTAGAGGGAAGTAAAGAGGTGGGATTATGTGGGAATGAGTAACCTTGATGAAAATTTAAATCCTTTTTTTTTTCAGGGTAGAATTTTTTTTTTGATAATGAAGATATTGCTTGTAACAAGAAATGTCCTCATTTCCATAATGCTTTTCTAAGCTTAAGTTCTTTGGGGGTATCAAAAAGGGGTTTTGTGTGGGAATGAATTAACAGCTAGGTGGACTGGGACTCTGTAAAGTTCCTGCCTATGTACACAATATGCCTCCAGTTGGACTCTAGAATCAATATTGTTTTTAACACATTCCCACTCAATGATGCTTTTTGACGCCCCTCAAGAAAACCAATAAGGAAAACATTGTGGAAAATGAAGAAATTGCTTGCAAAAAAGCATTTCTTCATTTTCCACAATGTTGTTACCCAGAAAGTTTAACCCATTCCAACACAGCAAAATTTTAGACTGGTCCAAATTGAAAGAAGATGCAGACAACAATTTCAAGTTGATATAATTTTGATTTTTTTCGTCTTTTTGGATAGAAATCATTGTGGATAATGAAGAAATTGCTTGATACAAGCAATTTCCTCATTTTCCACAATGTTTTCCAAAGCTTTTTTCTTGAGGGGCGTAAAAAGGTGTTATTGAATTGGAATGGGTTAAAAGTCTAAAATTTCATAAACTATTAATTGTTGTCTGCAACTCCTTTCAATTTGGACAAGTCTAAAATGTTGCCGTCTGGTAATGGGTTAAATAAAGAAACAAGATAAATGTAATCATAAGATCAATGAATCTTTCGTTTAATGAACATTTAATCAATTGCAGCTGTCAAATAAGGAATAAACCAATCAATCAAATAATCTATTCAGCCTGGACCTTAGAACATCAACTCCTACAATGGCCACCATTTTTGTTAACCTTTACTGTTGGTTTTGCAACTTATACTTGAATAAGCTGTAGTTACGACGTTTAGGTCATGAACCAACCTTTTTACTTTTTTGTCTCTTGCTACTGGCCAAAAATTGTTCAAAATAACTTTTGTTTTGTTTGAATGGGGTTTTTCACCGCTTTCAACAATCTTTCAGTTATGTTGCGCGGCTGACGCACCTAACAATGGATTCCTGGTATTTATCAAACCAGTACGACCATTACATTCTTTCCCAGCTGCTATCCCACATAGGTCTACGATTGGTGAGAGACAAATAGTCGGAGAGGATGAGTGCGGCCATCAGGGATCAAACCCGGGACCTCTAGATTGACAGTCCGACACGCTATGACATTAACAGCATTAAAAATTGAAGAGGAACTTCCTGTCGGAGTAAATGGGTGTGGCCTAGGGAGTCATTGGGCGGAGCCAGCAATTGGTCAATTCCACACTGATATAATCAACTACACTTGATTCAATGCACAAAATTGACGATTCCTTCTATCAATAAAAAAATCAATACACCAATCAAACCATTCATTTCAACCAGAAATAAACTTCAAACTGCAATATTAAACTTATGAATTTGGTTGGTAAAAACTGTAATTAGATGTTTGGCCTTTCATTTTGTATCCATGGCAACATATTTTACATAACAAACGCCGTCAAAGAAAGTTTATGCTTCCAGAATATAGCCCTGTCACAAAAAGTATAAGATAAACAGGGAAAAGGATTCTGACAGACCAACAGACATAGATGCGGGTATATGCTCACCATATTCAAGACATTCAAAATTTTAAGTACATCTTTGAGCTGTGACCTTGACATTGGAGCTATCTCATAATTTGTTTCAAATGGCACATCTACTCACAATAGAGACCAATTGTACAAAGTAATTTCAAAATCAATTTGTCATTTTAGGAGCTAAACTCTAGATATACTTAATTTTCACATTCGACCTTGAGCTGTGACCTTGGAGCTATTTGAAGATTTGATCTTAGTCCACACCTCCTGCCTGTCCATTTCAAACGAGAGTTGTTTATGTAATTAATTTTCAGAAGAAGTATTACTATTTGAACAACAAGTACTACTATTGCTTTCAGCCCTTTGAATTCAAAGCAATTCTGAAAAAGATCTTATTCAGCATGACAAGGGTGTTAATTACATCAGTCAATTGCCACATCGAAGGCTAGTGGGCTTGGACAGCAATCTATTTGCTCTGCTGACCTGACCAACAGTATATCAAACACAACACTGACTAGAGGATTGCCATTTTGTTCTATCAGTCATTGTGATTTAATTTCACCTCTGCACTTCTATTTGAAATTGTGTAAAGTTCTTCTCTTGACGCAGGACACCAGTCAAAACAAACTCTGCAGTGTACATTTCTGTAATCAAATTAATTAAATTTAGTACTTGTTATTTTTTAAACCATCCCCACATTGTGATGCTTTTTGACACTCCTAGAGAAAAACATTAGGGGAATAATTGTTTTCAATGAAGAAATTGCTTGTAACAAGCAGTTTCTTCATTTTCCACAATATTTTCTACCCAGAAAGTTGAAAAAATCTAGAATTTCATTAACTTAAAATTGTCATCTGCAACTCCTTTCAATTTGTACCAGTCTAACATTTTGCTGTCTGGTAATGTGGTAAACCAAATCCCACACAATATGCTTTTGGATGCCCCTCAAGAAAAAAGCTTGGGGAAGCATCCAAAATAAAGAAATTGCTTGTTACAAACAATAAGAAATTGCTTGTTACAAACAGTTTCTTCGTACCCACTATGAATTCAACCTGAAAGGACACATATTTTCGAAATTTGTTTAATTAAAAATTTTTGTCTGCAACTTCTTACAATTTGGACCAGTCTAAAATTTTGACCCTTATTTCCCAATTTTTTAACCAAAATAACTTACTAAAGAGAGTTTACTTGGATTACCCTTTATGACACAATAATTCATTTAATGAAATCTGGAAAACTTTTTGATGGGGATTCCCCCCCCCCCAAAAAAAAACACAAGAGGACCATAATGGTCCTAAATCACTCCCCTGAGTATGATGGTTCAAGGCTTTATGATATACAAAACAAGGTGCCAAATTGTCACAAGATACACCCGTCACACTGCTTAATACTAACTGGGGGTTTGAATAGAACTGATGTTATTTTGAATGAATATTTTTTGTCAAACAAAGTATGAAAAACAACAAAGGGCAATAACCCAAAATATATGCTAGGTAGAGTTATGGTTCTTGTACACTGCACTCCCACTTGGTGAGCTCTATCCATCCATGAAATTTCATGATTCTAGCTATTATACTTTTAGAGATATACTCCAGACAAGATTCAAGTATGAAAAACAACAAAGGGCAATAACTCAAAATATATGCTAGGTAGAGTTATGGTTCTTGTACACTGCACTCCAACTTGTTGAGCTCTATCCATCCATGAAATTTCATGATTCTAGCTATTATACTTTTAAAGATATACACCGGACAAGATTCAAGTATGAAAAACAACAAAGGGCAATAACTCAAAAAATAGGGCAGGTAGAGTTATGGTTCTTGTGCACTGCACTCCCCCTTGGTGGGATCTATACACCCATGAAGTTTCATAATCCTAGCTATTATACTTTTAGAGATATACTCCGGACAAGATTCAAGTATGAAAAACAACAAAGGGCAATAACTCAAAATATACGCTAGGTAGAGTTATGGTTCTTGTACACTGCACTCCCACTTGGTGAGCTCTATACATCCATGAAATTTCATGATTCTAGCTATTATACTTTTAGAGATATACTACGGACAAGATTCAAGGATGAAAAACAACAAAGGGCTATAACTCAAAAAATAGGCCAGGTAGACTTATGGCCCCTGTGCACTGCACTCCCCCTTGGTAAGATCTATTCACCCATGAAGTTTCATGATCCTAGCTATAATACTTTTAGAGATATACTCCGGACAAGATTAAAGTATGAAAAACAACAAAGGGCAATAACTCAAAAAATAGGCCAGGTAGAGTTATGGTTCTTGTGCACTGCACTCCGTATTGATGAGAAGAATATAACTGCCAAGTTTAAAGTCAATCGGACTTACGGTGACAGAGTTATGCTCCGGACAAAGAAGTGGACACCGCTGGACACCCAGACACCACGGGTGATCCCATAATACGTCCCGTCTTTGACGGGCGTATAAAAATAGCAATCCTAGGAATATTGATGATCCCACCATATAGCGCTCATGAATACCACTATATCCTCCAGCTGCCATTCCACTTAGGTTTACGATTATCCACCGATTGGTGAGAGAAAAATATCAGAAAGAATATGTGCCACTGCTGGGGATCGAACCCATGACATCCTGTAATTGAAGTTTAGGAGTCTGACGCGCTACCGACTGTGCTATGATGGCAGCAGGAAGTAGTGAACTTGCTGATGAAAGTTGCTGACGAGAATTCAGTAAGAGCCATGTAGGATCCCTAGATGAACCTCAACACCAGGTTTCAAGGCGATCCTATGAATAGCTGCATAGAAAAAAGCGAAGAAAATATACCCCTATACCAGTCAATGTCCGAATATAGGCAAAGTTGTAAAACAGGAAGTAGATTAGTTAAGGACCTAAGTTTGGTAAGCGCCATGTAGGGCCCCTAGATGAGCCTCAACACCAAATTTCAAGTCGATGCTTTGTTGCTGAATCAAATGTGACAAAATATTGGTTAAAGACAGATGGAAGGAGGGACACAGGTAAACCATTATACCCCCTTCTTCTTCTACACAGAGGTATAAGAATTTTTTAAACCTCAACTTGAACCAAAAAGTTTCTAACCTTGACTAATACCTACCGATTTAATTGCAAATTAGGCCTTGTTACAGTTGTATATCATCAGCACATAAGCACATAATGAATACATTACCACACAAATCTGCTTTTTGATGGGATGAAAAAACTTACTAATTTTAATGTCATTCAAATGTGTATCACTCATTATTGATGGACCAGTCTAAAATGTTCTCATCTTCATTTCATACTTACTGATTTTATTGTCTATCAAATCCTCATACAAATGTATATCATCAGCACATGTGATTACCATGAAGGATGGGTTACCCTATTGAAAATACAGAAAATATAGAAAATACAAATGCGTTCAACATGAATACCCCTGTCAGGGACCATTTCTTATAAATGTGACCTTGATGTTTGACATTTAAAAATTTCATTGACCTTGAAACCAACAGAAATATCTTACAACAAAAAATAAACATTTGAATTACGAAAGCCCTAACACTTAACATTAACAAGATGTGTTTGTGAAACACTATGCCCCCGAAACAGGAATTCTTTAGAAACGGAAACAGGGTTAAAATTTTGACCTTGACCTTGATGAAATGACATTCCCCAGTTGTGCCTTGTTGAGACCTATCTACATACCAAATATTAGAATTGTAACTTAATCAGGGTTGAAGATATAGGAAAATGTTTAGTTGGCAGGTTAAGTTTTAAAGACAGACAGACAGACGGACACGGTGAAACAATATGCCCCCGATCTTATTGATGCGGAGGCATAAAAAGAGTGACGGGTAAGACTAAATATCTCTGTCTTTGTGGGTGGAAAACAGTGTGGAAAATGAAGAAATTGCTTAAATTACCATATTTTGCTTGATCTCTATTCTTAGGGGTTATGAAAAGGTGAAATTGTGGGGGAATGGGTTTAACCTTTAAATGATACATTTATCACATTCCAACATAATCTTGTCTTTGACACCCCCCAAGAAAAAGCTTTGGAAAACATTGTTGAAATGAAGAAATATTGCTTATAACAACCAGTTTCTTCATTTACCATATTTTGCTTGAACTCTGTTCTTAGGGGTTATGAAAAGGTGAAATTGTGTTGGAACAGGTTTAACCTCTAAATGATACATTTGTCGCATTTCCACAAAATCTTGTCTTTTGACGCCCCTAAAAGAAAAAGCTTTGGAAAACATTGTTGAAAATGAAGAAATTACTTTTAGGAAAGCAATTTCCTCATTGTGCACAATATTTTCTACCTTAAAAATCAAAGACTTTTTTAATTGCAACAGCGTAAATTGCCGTCTGCAACTTCTTGTATTTTGGACCAGTCGAATTTGTTGTGTGAAAACGGGTTAATAACCTTAAAACTGTTCATTTTACCTGATTATCCACTAATGACCTCATTATTTGTGAAGATGGTCGTTTCTTTGCCAACACACCACCAGCACTCTCTATTATCTTTCGTAAATCACAGACAGGTGGCTGAACACTTGGCGATACATAAAATGTTAAACCCTGAAATGTAAAATCTCGTATAAAATATTCAACCAAAAAATCAAAATCAAACCACTAAAATACCAAAATTAAGGGGACAGATGATTCAAACCTTTAACTGAAAAAAGACATCAAATTCTAAGATAAGCAAGGGCAATTGAGATAACATTCATTTTTAACATTCACATCAGCATAAAGGTCCGTGCCATAAAGCCAAGTACAAAAATATAAGCACTGTAATAAAGCTTATATTGATGGTTCAGTGCAAAACAGTTGTAACTGCCTAAATATATATAGGCAGTTACAACTGTTTCACTCTGAACCATTGATATGTAATATAGTCCTATGCTAGCTTAGCCCGGTTATCTCAGTCTGTAGTGCTCTGTGTTCTCAATCGTGGGGCTTTGAATTCATAACCCTAGCCATTTTCTTGGAACTAATGACTATAGCATTTGTGACATGTGTTAATTTTCTCTAAAAAATAATTAAATCTTTAGATTTGCCTATCAAAACCCGGCGTTCTGATTGCTAGAAAATAATCATTATACCTCCATGAACCAAATTTTGATTACGCAGCCATTTTGTATGCTTCTGCACGAAATTATTCCAAAAATTATCAAAATTTGTTAAATTTTTGGTTTTTTTGCAAGATGCTATTAAATAATAAGAAATGAAGAGAATATATTTTGTTTTCATGGAGGTATGAACTGAAAAACACCATCACACTTGTGTATGTGTATGAATACGCAAAGCGGATTCATACACAAGTGTGATAAGGTTTTTTGCATCATACCTCTATAAAAACAAAAAATATTCTCTTTATCTCTTAAATGAGTGAATAAGTCACACACCTGATTGAACAGATGGTGCTCAGATAAACATTGGTGGCTATAATGGTGCAAGATATGACAAGAAGCCATGGTTTCACTTGTTTGTTCATATTGGGTTTAAATAAATCTTACAATTATATCATGGTGAAGTTCAGTTACTCAACTTGTTTCTGGGCTTCACCAGCATTAGTCTTGAGCTCTTTCATACTTTGCCCAACGACATACTCATGAAATGCTGCACAGTCCGGATTTAAACCAGCAACACTTGACTTCTCTCAGTCCAAGACCCAGGCAGACCACCCCCAAAGTTAACATCTTGTGGCAAGATAGGTCACTTTTCAATTTTCTCTATGTAGCATAAATAGCATATTTAACCCATTACCAGATGGCTAAATTTTAAACTGGTCTAAATTGAAAGAAATTGCAGACACCATTTAAGATTTAAGAAATTTCGGATTTATTCAACTGTATGAGTAGAAAACATTGTTGAAAATGAAGAAATTGCTTGTAACAAGCAATTTCTTAATTTCCCCCAATGTTTTCTACAGCTTTATTCCTTTGGGGAAGTCTAAAAGCCTTACTGAGTGGAAATGGGTTAATGCTGTATGTATTCATTACCTACCCCAAATAAACGTTGAGAGTGGGCTCTCCGTAAAGATTCAGCGAGGGAACATTTAATTTCGGCTTCTCCAGCAGGGTCATGTAAAATGTACAAACTTTCAGCTGAAAACAGAAAGTACGTTTTCAGTCTTCGTTCAAAACTGGATATTGATTTGTTAAAATTACTTTACATTGTAAGTTTCATCATTTTGTCGTTACTTTTACCCATTACCAAACAAGGAAATTATAGACTTGTCCAAATTGAAAGAAGTTGCAGATGACGATTTCAAGTTCTTAGGTTAGAAAACAATGTGAAAAATAGAGAAAGTATTTTCTTAAACTTCCACACTATTTCCACAGCCATTTTTTTCTTGAGCAGTGTCAAAGGACTTATATCTGCAATAAGCTTACCATTGGTATAATTTCTGAAGAAGCACATACAAGAAGATTTGAGTTTGATTACAAAATTATAAACCCTTGTCCTACTGAATAATTTTCCTATTTTCATGATAAGTGAAAACTTTGACATTACTAGAACTGTCGCCAGTAAGGGCTGACAAATACCCCCCCTACTGCCGCTTCTTTTTAAACGAGGCCAAATTGTAACTATTGAAATGTTGGCCTTGCAAAGATTTCTCAAAAAACAACAATGAGCAAGTAGTTTATGCTAAGATCAGACTGCACATCTGCGCAGGCTGATCTTAGCCTATACACCTACCAAAGCCATTGTCAAAGCAGGAATACTCCAGGATCAGCATGATATGGGTTAAGATATTTCTTGGCAAGATGGACACTCATATCAACAACAGAAACACATTAACCCATTACCACACGACATAAATTTAGACTGGTCCAAATTCATAGAAGTGGCAGACGACAATTGAAAGGGTGTCTAATTTGAATAATAACTGAATATGGTAGAAATCATTGTGGAAAAAGGAGAAATGGCTTGTTACAAGCCATTTCTGTTTTTTTTTCACAATGTTTTCTGTAATACAATTTTACAGAGGCGTCATAAGGTGTCATTGAGAGGTAATGGGTTGACGCGAAAATATGGTATATGTAAAGTCTATATATTAATGTAAAAAAAGACCATTTTGACAAAACAATATTTGAATGACTTACGTTGAAAACTCCCTTTCTGATGACTTTCTTCAATCCACTGTCTACTCACTATAAACTGACACACATTAATAGCAACAAAAAATTTCATTGTCCGTGAGAAGGATTGAGCAACAAGATGTGTACAAAACTGAGGGTTCTCCACAACATTTCCCCCTAGCTGGATAATCATCTGAAATACAATTTGACACAGCATTTAGTTTGTTTGTGTTTGAATTGGGTTTAACACCGCTTTCAACAATCTTTCAGTCATATCTTGGCACACCTAACAATGCATTCCTGGTATTTCTCACACCAGTACTACCATCACATACTTTCCTAGCCTCAAGCTGCTATGCCACATAGGTCTACGATTATCGACCCATTGGTGAGAGACAAATTGTCGGAAAGGATGAGTGCCGCTGTTGGGGATCGAACCAAGGACCGCTAGATTGACAGTAAGACGCGCTACCAACTGCGCTATGCCGGCAGCTCATACAGCATTTAGACCCTCCTTGAAAGAACAGCTGTCAGAGGACAGCAATGAACGACCATTCTAAGTGCTGGATAATACCAGCAATTCAATGTTGACATTAGGCATAATTCTATAACATGGATGTCTGAATAATGAGTAATTTTTAAATCATGAATCTGAATATATGTCTAAAAGTTTCATACCATGACCCTAAGTAGTTAATAGTGATAACAAATCTTGTACTTAAAATTATTAGTCAACTTAATTGATTGATTGAATGGGGTTTAACGCCGCTTTAACAGTATTTCAGTCATATCATGGCTGCTAGAGCACCTAACAATGGATTCCTGGTATTTCTCACACCAGTACTACCAATAAATCCTTTCCTAGCCCATTGGTAAGAGACAGATGTCGAAAAGAATATGTGCCGTCGCCAGGGATCGAACCCATGACATCCCATGATTGAAGATTAGGAGTCTGACGTGCTACCGACTGCGCTATGACGGCTGCTCATTAGTCGGCTTAAACTAAAATGAACACCAGAGTAACAAATATTTGCTAAGGAGTTGATGCTATGATCAGAGGTATGTGCATTGTAGGATCAGAGATTAAACAGTTGCATGTAAAACTTTAACCAAGAGTTTCCAAGGCAAAAAAGGGTCGAATTTCCACTAAAAGGAATGTCACAGTAGTTACTTTAACCCTTTCCTGGATAAACCCGGGATTTTACGTCATTGTGATTTTATACTTGAGAAAATATTGTGGAAAAAGGAGAAATTGCTTATAATAAGCAATTTCTCCTTTTCCCACAATGTTTTCTACCACATAGGGTGGTTTTATTTGGAATTGCATCCAATTTTCATTGTCTTCTGCATCCTCTTTCGATTTGGACCAATCTAAAATTTCAAAAACCAGGAAAGGGTTAAAGAGCACATGTAGGAACAGAGATATAACAGAAAGTAGACAGCTGCATGTAAATCTTTAACAAAGAATGGTTAAGTTAAAAAAGGGTCAAAGTTCCACTCAAATTAATGTCAGAGTAAAGAATCCTTTCACAGGGGATGATAAGATGTCACAAGAACATGTGCAAGGTTTCAGAGCAATAGCATTAGATGAAACAGATACGAGACTTGCACAAAATTTATTCATTGAATGGGTTTAATGCCACCTTTAACAGTATTTCAGTCAAATTGCGTAGGCTGGAGCACCTAACAATGGATTCCTGGTATTTCTCACACCAGTATTACCACTATATCATTTCTGAGCCTGCAGCTGCTAATCCCACATAGATTTACTGTTATTTACCCATTGGTGGGAGATATTTTGAAAAGGATATTTGTCATGACATGCGACCGAATCAGGGATCTCATGATACTAACACAAATAGCTAAGTAAACAAGATGTGGTTATGTAACACAATGCCCCTGCATCAGGACTCAACTATGAAAAGTGTTGTTGACTTGTACATGAGTTTTGATAGAGTACTTTAGTGAAAGCAACAAGGAAATTTTTTTGGCATTTGACCTTGGTATGTTACCTTGACCTTATCACATGACCTTAACATGAGGAGATGGTTATTATGCAGAAGTATCATCATGCCAAGTATGAGCATAGTTTCTTGAACAGGCTGGAAGTAATTGATAATGTTAAGTTTTTTGGTTAAGTTCTGCAGACAGACCGACAGACAGTAAGACTGAATGACAGACAGACAGACTGAAGGACAATGGTAAAACAATAGGTCCCCGATCTTTTGATGCGGGGCATAAAAATGGGATCATAATTGCATTAAAATGAATGCCAGGGTAAAAAATCTATACTGAGGGTATGATATGATGGTCACACAGGTATGTAAATAAGTAAGTACAGAAAAGTAATAGAGATACGGCAGTTGCATGTAAAACTTAAACCAATAATGATTAGGTACAAAAAAGGTGAAAATTCTACTAAAATGAGCTTCAGACTAATGAATCTTTGCCTAGGATTATATGATGGACACAAAAGCATGTGGAAAGTTTCAGAGCAAACAAGGGCATGTCAAAGGAATCAAAATCTATTAAAAAGGATTACCAGACGGCAAAATTTTACACTGGTCCTAATTTGCAGGAGTTGCAGATGACTATTCAAAGTTAATCGAATTTTAGATTTTTTCAACTTTTTGGATAAAAAACACTGTTTAAAATGTTTTCCCATTTCTTTTTCTTTAAGGGCGGGCGTCAAAAAGCATCATTGTGTGGGAATGGGTCATTGAAAACAAGAAGATTACCATGTAAAACGGAAATAAGCATTAGCTGGCATTTTTTCCCTTGGCTCCAGAAGGTAGAATTGCACATACAACTTTGATAGAAAAGGGGCCTATTGGAAAGTCGTCATCCAAAGTATACTAGATAAAGCAAAGTTTACAGGTAATTTAAGTTCGTTTTTTTGATTTTCTGGACAAGTGAACTTTGCCTACTGACAAGTAGAAAATTATGTTCAATTTGTCTAGGGACAAGTGGTAAAATACATATTTCCACACCCCTGACAATATTGTCACTTAATTATTCTTCTCCAATTGATACGGCATCTTTCTGTCATTTGCAAGACTTGTGCAAAGCTATTTTTTCTCTGTAAAATGACCTTTTAATGAGATCATGATAATGAAGGGGCAACTAGGTTGTAACCCATTACCACAGGGCAACATGCTCGATGGATAGCATTGTCACACGGGGCCTCGGTTTAACGTCTCATCCGAAAAGAAAATTAGTTTTGTTAGTTGATATGGTCAGCCCAGGGCTCGAACCCATGATCTTGAGGTTTGAAGTCAAGTGCTCTACCAACTGAGCTAATCGGGCTGACATTATTTTCAAATGATTTCACTCATCTCAATCTCTGCTGTCTCATATTGAAAGATTGATTGATTGAATGTGGTTAAACGCCACTGTAAACAGTATTTCAGTCATTTTGTGGCAGTAGCAGCACCTAACCACAGATTCCTGGCATTTCTCACACCAGTACTACCAAATATCCTTTCAAGGCCTCCAGTTGCTCATCCAAATTATGAACTTTTATGATAAACCACCTATTGGTGGGAGACAAATGTCGAAGAGGATATTTTTCATGACCACAATCGAATCCCAAGTCTCCATGATAGGGAGTCTTACATGCTACCACTGCACTTTTGTTACAGCCTTGACTTGTAAGAAGTAAGTTCTTTGTAATGGTAAGACTAGTTTTATACTTAATACAAATTCCTTCACGATCAAACACCTACCATGTGTAATCTTTTTGTGATTCCCTTGGGAAAACCTGTAAAAAGTATTCGCGGTCCTTTACCATTCATCACAATTTTCACATCTTCCTCTAGTCGCTGTTTTTTAGCTGGTGAATGATTTGGGTTTGTAGGCACGTTTTCTTGTCCCACAGCTACTGGCTGTAGTGCCTTCTTCATATTCAAAACTTTCTAAAAATAACAATAAACCCTTTCCATTACAACCACTCATAGTATTTTTTGACAGTAGTCAATTTAGTGGAGTGTCTTTATTTAATGCTTTGGTTTGATCCATCCCCTGCTCACATCATTGTCTCTTCAGTTTTTAGCCATTCACTTCTCTTAAACCTTTCCCGTTCAAATACGGGATTTTACGTTCCTTTAATTCTATACTCAAGAAAACATTGTGAAAAAAGAAGAAATTGCTTGTAACAAGCAATTTCTCCTTTTTCCACAATATTTTCTACCACATAGGATGATTTCTTTCTTAATGGCATCCAGTTTTCATTGACGTCTACAACCTCTTTCAATTTGGACTAGGCTGAAATTTCCAAAAACGGGAAAGGGTTAACTAAATTCTACAATTAACCAATGGCCGGCCCTTGCCAACTTACTTCATTGGACACATCTACTGATGCCAACAGGAAGTCTCGCTTCAATTTGAACAGCGTTATTTAGCAGAATTTATGGCCAGAAGCATGCAACAACGAGATGTGTTTGTGAAACACTATGCCCCCGAAACAGGAATTCTCTAGAAACGGGTGATTTTTATTGGGGTTTTTTCTTTGTTTTAGGGAATAGGGTTAAAATTTTGACCTTGACCTCGATGAAATGACCTTCCCCAGTTGCGCCTTGTTGAGACCTATCTACATACCAAATATTAGCATTGTAACTTAATCCGGGTTGAAGTTATAGGAAATGTTTAGTTGGCAGCTTAAGTTTTGCAGACAGACGGACACCAGTAAAACAATATGCCCCCGATCTAATCGATGCGGGGGCATAGAAAGGAGATTAGTTGGTTGGCAACTTAAATCTTCTAACTACAGCTTGAATTAGCTGTAGCTACATCATTTAAGTGGCCAAATCAACAAAAATGTATCACAAAATGGCCACTACTGTTGGAGTTCAAAGTTCAATACCAGGCTAAATAGATGTTTTGATTGGTCAATTCATTCCTTGATCGACAGACACGATTGGTCAATGCCAAGCAATTTCTTCATTTTACACAATGTTTTCTATAGAGAAAATCAAAAAATCTAAATTTTCATAAACTTTAAATTATCGTCTGCAACTCCTTTTCAATTTGGACCAGGCTAAAATCTTGCTGTCTGGTAATGGGCTAAGGGTTTTTATCACATGATCAAATATCCGATTATGTTATTGTTGATGCGTTTGCACCCAATTAGTATACATCTTTTTAAGCATGAATCAGGTAGACGGTTCAAGGTGCGAAGTTACTTGTTGCTTTAGATGAAGTTCAGCTTACTGGGATGCTTACTGGGATGCCCGTTCGACAGGGGTTTGGGACCATTAAAACAAAGAACAAATAGTCTTTTTTGTCCAAATCAGTCACAAAAATAGGGTGCCTGTATATTTCGGCTGTTGAGACAGGTACTGTAGTTTTAACTTATATAAACACTGAACTTATAGTTTAACATCTGTTAATAAATGACTTAAACTTCAATTTTTACTTTTGATCTTAAAAGTTAAAGTTAAAGTAGAAAAAATATTGCAATTTCTCCTTTTCCTACAGTGATTTTCTCTTCAGGGTTGTCAAATTGAGGGATTTCATGGTTTTGACAGGATATGAAAAATGATTAATTGAATGTGGTTTAATGCCACTTTTAACAGTATTTCAGTCATATCAAAGCGGCTGGAGCACCTAACGATAGATTCCTGTTATTTCTCACATCAGTACTACCACTACACCCTTTCCTAGCCTCCAGCTGCTATCCCACTTAGGTTTACGATTATCCACCCATTGGTGAGAGACAAATGTCAGAAAGAATATGTGCCGCCATGTGATGATTGGACCCAATACATCCAATGATTAAAGATGCGCTACCGACTGTGCAATGACGGCGGCTGGCTTTATGAACAATAAAATTCTCCAGATTGCCATATAAACATACCTTCCAGGTTTCTTTGGTCACTTTAAGAGGTGTCTTCCAAGCAGCTGAACATAAAAAGAAACACTAATTGAAGATTCAAGTGAAACTGATAGATCACTGGCCATACCCACTCGACATTCACAAATTGGACTTCCATATAAAACCTTGTTATTTGCATGATTTATGGCAAGTAACTTGTAAAAAAATAGTCAAATGGTTTGAACTGTGACCCAGACATAAAACTATAGCCACAAAAAAAGTGCTTGCTATAAATGTTGACCACTGTCAGAGTTTGAAGTTCACATCAGGTCTATCAATTTTTGGAATGACAGTTGCAATTGGTCAATTTTTTTTGGATAGCTAATTATAACCATCATATCTCACATATAGTACACGCTAAAAGAATATAAAAAAATATACAAATATTTGAAAAAGACCTTGGATCCAGCACAGGTCTATAATTATTATATTCTAAAAACAGAAAGTATTGCAAAGTAGAATGACCATTTAACCCTTTCCTGTTTTGCAAAATTTTAAAACATGCAAAATTCAAAGGAATTGCAGATGAAAATTCTAAGTGGATTAAATTAGAAAAATAACCATTTAGTAGGGTAGAAAAGATTGGAGAAAAAGAAGAAATTGCTTGTTACCAGCAATATCTTCTTTTTCTACAATGTTTTATTTATTATATAATCACAAAGACGTAAAAACCAGGGATTGAACCAGAAAGGGTTAAAAGCCTTCAGCAAAAAGGACTTGATTTTTTGTTTAAATGGGGTTTTTATGCCCCTTCAACAATCTTTCAGTTATATCCCGGCGTCTGGAGCACCTAACAATGGAATCCTGGTATTTACACGTCAGTACTACCATTACAACCTTTCCTAGCCTCTAGCTGCCATCTCACATAGGTCTACAATTATCGACCCATTGGTGAAAGACAAATAGTCAGAAAGGATGAGTGCCGCTGTAGGGGATCGAACCCAGGACCTCTAGATTGACAGTCCGATGCGCTACCAACTGTGCTATGACGGCGGCCAAAAAGGACTTGAACACATTCAACATTCACAGTCTGCTGTCTGACCAGGGTCTACATTTTCCACACTTGAAAGATGGTGTCTTTTGAACAGATAAGAATCGTTTCAGTTCATGACCCTAAAATGTTACATGATGGAAGTCATTGTTGCAGTAGATATTCCTTTTGACAAGCAATTTTTCTTCTCATTCAGACAATAAATTATTATTTTTAAAATGGTTCTTCATTAACCCTTTCCTGTTTAGCAAAAGTTTAGACCTTTCCAAACTCAGAGGTTTTGAAGTCTAAAATTTTAAGTGTATTGAATTTCAAAAAGACCATTCAGTAGGGTAGAAAACATTCTTTTAAAAAATTAAGAAGAAACTGCTTGTGAAAATTTTTTTCAAAACTCTACAAACTATAAATTGTGATTTGCAACTTCTGCAACTTCTTTCAATTCAGACAACTATAAAATTTTGTTGTTTGGTAACTAGTTAAACTGATATTCTCCACTAAAATGGGTTTTGCACATGAAGTTCGGGTATTTAGAATGCAGTACAAATTTGCTGAAATCCAATATGATGAAATTCAAGTTCCCCGGTATAAACCCATTCCCGCTTAATCCCACTTTTCACTCCCTTCAAGAAAAAGGCTTTGGAAAAAATAGTAGAAAATGATGAAAATGCTTGTTACAAGCAATTACAAATTGAACAGGAAAGAGTTAAATAGCACTATACAAAATGTTCTCTACCCCATAAGACATAGAATTACAAACTCTCATCAACTTAAAATTTTCGTATGCAACATCTTTGAAATTGGGCCAGTCTAAAATTTTATTTTAAGTGAATGGGATAATGACAATGTTATACTTTTGACACCCCAAGAAAGACAGCTTTGGAAAACATAGTAGAAAATGAAAATATTGCGTGCAATAATCAATTTCTTCATTTTCCACAATGTTTTCTCCATAGAAAGTTGAAAAAACCCTTAAATTTCATATACTTTTATTTATCGCCTGCAACTCCTTTCAATTTGGACCAGTCTAGAATTCAGCCGTCTGGTAATGGGTTAAATCTCTCCCATTATTTGTATCATATAGCACGTCTACTCCTGATGGAAGTATTATGCCAAATTGGTTCGAGGTCAACCCATTAACCCATTCCAACACAGCAAAATTTAGACTGGTCCAAATTGAAAGAAGCTGCAGACGACAATTTCAAGTTGATGGAATTTTGATTTTTTTTGTCTTTTTTGATAGAAAACATTGTGGATAATGAAGAAATTGCTTGATACAAGCAATTTCTTCATTTTCCACAATGTTTTCCAAAGCTTTTTTCTTGAGGGGCGTAAAAAGGAGGGATTGAGTTGGAATGGGTTAATACAATGTATAGGAATTTTACTGCAGACAAGCTCATCTTTTACATTTGACATTTACATATTGCCTTAACCCTTTTCTGTTTTTCAAAATTTTAGACCTGCCCAAATACAAAGAGAGGACAATTGAAAGTCGCTTTTATTGAAAAATAATCATTCTGTAGGGTAGAAAAAAATTCTTACTCTTTCCACAATATTTTCTCAAGTATAAAAACAGAGAGACTTAAAAAACAGGGATTGAACAGGAAAGATTTAACCCTTTCCTGTTTTTTGAAATTTCAGACTGGTCCAAATTGAACGAGGTTGCAAACGACAGTTGAAATTTGATGCAATTTAAAATAAAATCATCCTATGTGGTAGAAAATAGTGTGGGAAAAGAAGATTTCCATATTGTTTTCTCAGTATAAAATCAGAGCAACGTAATATCACGGGTTTGAACAGGAAAGGGTTAAATAGCACTTCTCCTCATGATTGAAACTAAAAAAGGTGTCAGAGACATGGATGCCCTGCTTAAGTGCTAGTCACATGACCTTAAGTTGTGACCTTGTACTTGAGAGTATCAAACATGACACGAGTACTCATTAGCCCATTCCCAGACGGCAAATTTTTAGACTAGTCCAAATTGAAAGGAGTTGCAGACGGCAATGTAAAGTGTATGAAATTTTAGATTTTTTCAACTTTCTGGGTAGAAAACATTGTGTATAATGAAGAAATTGCTTGCTACAAGCAATTTCTTCATTTTACACAATGTTTTTCTAATTGTTATTCTTGTGGGGCGTCCAAAAGCGTCACTGTGTGGGAATGGGTTAAGGGGAACAACCGTAGCAAAGTTATTTTGAACACCATCACTTAATGCAGAAGATATGCTCCGGACAAGAATTTGTAACTCACACCCATACACTCCCAAACAGACCTGCATGGCAGGGACATAAAAATTGTGGCAAATTGAAAGGAGCTACAGCCAACATTTCAAAGTTTACGATTTTTTTTTTCAACCTTCTGGGTAGATAACATAAAGATAAATGAAGAAATTGCTTGTTACAAGCAATTTCTTCATTTTTACACAATGTTTTCCTAATTGTCTTTCTTGAGGGGCATCCAAAACGTCATTGTGTCGGAATGGGTTAAGCAAAGAAAACAAAATTGCTGGACTTTTACTATGATCAAGATTAAATTCAGTGTTCAACCTTGAGCTGTTACCATGAACTTAAAGCAACCCAAATATCTATTTTACATGGTACATCTACACACAACAGAAATCAAATGTGCCAAATTACTTTGAAATTAATGTGTAATTACAGGAGTTCTAATCTGAACAAGCCCAGTTTAACATTTAACCTTTATCTATAACCTTGAAGCTATCAAAGGAAAAAGAAAATATATATAGCAAATAGATCATTTGATTATGATAGTGATCAACTGCTGAAAATTATTTTTGAAATCCATCTATAGACATAGGAGCTTTGTTTAGGGCAATTCCAACATGTGACCTTAAAGCTTACCCATAATTTGTTTCAAATGGCACATACACACATGATCGAGAACAATTGCACCAAATTGATTTGTAATCAATTGATAAATGTAAACAAATATACTCTGGAAAACTTTGATGGAAATACATTCCCTAAACAATATTTTTCTGACTATTGCGGTGTGGTGGAAAATAATATTTATTTCAACCTGTTCCAAGATGACAAAATTTAAGACTGGTCCAAATTGAAAGGAGTTGCACATAAAAATTTAAACTGAAATTTCAAATTTTTCAATTTCATGGGTGGAAAAAATTGTGGAAAGTTTCAACTTCTTTCAAATTCTTCATTTTACACAATGTTTTCCTGACATTGTGTGAGAATTGAATAAAATGCTGTCTGCAAACTTTTCAATTTTGACTAGTCTTAAAAGCTCTTGAGTTGTAAATAAGTAATCATAACAGCATTGTTCTACAACTCTTTCCCAAACGTTCACCACTCAAGAGAGGATCTCTAAAAACATTGTGGAAAATGGAAAAAATGCTCATTAATTTGTCGTTTACAAAATCTTTAAAATTGGACAAGTCTAAAATTTTGTTCTCTGGTAATAGATTAATCTGGTCAAACAATCAGTTATTGATAAGACTGTCTTACCCATGAGTGGTAAAACTTTGCTGACATCCATCAGAAATTCATCACCTTGACCCACTTGTAAATATCTGCTATGTATTGGAAGACGCAGAGCATCCATGTGACCTAATATCAAGTCGGACAACCATTGGACATTCACAACCGGCGTGCGCCATTCTTTGGCTTTCTGATATTTTACTCCATCTGGTCTAAAGAAATACAAGAGCTGTAAGTGACAGACAATGCTCCCCGAATATAGCGCTGTCACAAACAGTATAAGAATAAACAGGGAAAACGGTTTCAGACAGACAGATGCAGATGCGAGTACATGTTTTCCCTATTACAGACATGCTAAATCTTAATGTACATCCTTGAGCGCTGACCTTGACCTTGGGGTTTTCTCAAAATTTGTTTCAAAAGGCACATTTGCTCTCAATAGAGAACAATTGTACAAATTATTGTAAAAACAAGAGGACCATGATGGTCCTTAATCGCTCACCTGAGGCATCTCCAAATTACAGTACTTTTTAGTATAAAAAAGACACAACTTATAAAAGATATATAAGATTTTGGGCTTTGTACAAAACAATCGAAAAATGTTTTAGAATAATAATGAATGCCTTTGGCTTTATAGTTTAATTCATTACCAAACTATCCCAGAATTTGTCACCCTCAGGGAAAATAGGTATGAAAAATACATAGTGAGAAAGGGAGTGACAAGCAATTTATCCATTTCTCACAGTGTTTTCTACCTGAAATTCTTTGTATTTAGATTTCAATCAAACTCTAATTACTGTCTGATACTTCAATGGGTGTAATTTTAGCAACCTTGGTAGAGAACAATCTGGATGTACTATACATCAAAATACGAATGCATTACAACTTATACATGAGGAGTAGAAGATATTTGAACATGCTCTTATTAAGTGTTTTTCATAACTTTGGATGCCTTGGGAAGGGCCATGTTTATCAAAAGGATATAAACATGGTAGACATATAACAATAATGTTATCCTTTGTTTTTGATGTAAATGCTCTAGAGCCTATATTTAAGAAGAATTCTTTCACTGCAATTTAGGCAATTTTTGACCCCAGGAGCAGAGACATTTTTTATCCAAAGAGCATATTTTCCTCTAACATAGTACAAAATTATTTAGTCATGCTACATTATACCAAATATGTATGCCCTTCACCTTATATTTCAGAAGGAGAAGACTTTTGATGTTGCTCTAATTGAGCACTTTCAAAAATTTTTGACCTCTGGGACAGTGCCATGTTTTATCCCAGGGCTAACATTTTAGCTATCATGGTAGAGAACCATGCTACCGTATATACAAAATATGAATGCTTTAGACTTTGTAGATTGGGAGGAAAAGACTATTGAACATGGTCTAATGGTTTTTTTTTACAAACTTTGGTCACCCAGGGAAGGGGTGTCTATTAACCTACAGGCATAATTTGATCAAAACTGATAGATAACAGCCAGGCTATGCTACACTCAAAATATAAATGCCCTCCTCCTTAAAATGAAGAATTTTTTTTAAACATACTCAAATTTTGCGTTTTTCCCAATTTTTTACCCCTAGTGCAGGGCCGTTTTGTCCTGGAAGACAACTTTTAGTGATATAGTACAAAACCATCGAGTTATGCTACATACCAAATATGAATATCCTAGACCTTATAGTTTAAGAGGAGAAGTCTTTTGAAATTGCTCTAAGTGAGCATTTTTCCAAACTTCAGACCTCAAGGGTGGGGCCATTTTAGACCCCAGAGATTAAATATTCAAAAACTTGGTAGAGAACCTTATGATTAAGCTCTATATAAAATATAAATGCCTTTGGCCTTGTAGTCTGTGAGAAAAAAGACAACATAGATTTTCTAAAATTTCCCATTTTCATATGCCACGGTTACAAGAGTTTTTCACAGAATTAAATTCTTTTAACAACTTCACCCAAGGAACATCCCTGCAAAGTTTCAGCTTGATTGGCCTACTGGTTTAGGAGGAGAAGATTTATAAATATTTTTACAGATTTACTAAAGATTCCCATTTTCACATGCCGCGGCAACCAGAGTTTTTGACGGAATTAAATTCTTTTAACAACTTTTGTAGAACTTCACCCAAGGAACATCTCTGCAAAGTTTCAGCTTGATTGGCCTACTGGTTTAGGAGGAGAAGATTTTTAAAGATTTTAACAGATTTACTTAAGATTCCCATTTTCACATGCCTCGGCAACCAGAGTTTTTGACAGAATTAAATTCTTTTAACAACTTTTGTAGAACTTCACCATAGGAACATCCCAGCAAAGTTTCAGCTTGATTGGCCTACTGGTTTAGGAGGAGAAGATTTATAAATATTTTTACAGATTTACTAAAGATTCCCATTTTCACATGCCGCAGCAACCAGAGTTTTTGATGGAATTAAATTCTTTTAACAACTTCACCCAAGGAACATCCCTGCAAAGTTTCAGCTTGATTGGCCTACTGGTTTAGGAGGAGAAGATTTATAAATATTTTTACAGATTTACTAAAGATTCCCATTTTCACATGCCACGGCAACCAGAGTTTTTGACGGAATTAAATTCTTTTAACAACTTTTGTAGAACTTCACCCAAGGAACATCTCTGCAAAGTTTCAGCTTGATTGGCCTACTGGTTTAGGAGGAGAAGATTTTTAAAGATTTTAACAGATTTACTTAAGATTCCCATTTTCACATGCCTCGGCATCCAGAGTTTTTGACAGAATTAAATTCTTTTAACAACTTTTGTAGAACTTCACCATAGGAACATCCCTGCAAAGTTTCAGCTTGATTGGCCTTCTGGTTTAGGAGGAGAAGATTTATAAATATTTTTACAGATTTACTAAAGATTCCCATTTTCACATGCCGCAGCAACCAGAGTTTTTGATGGAATTAAATTCTGGTTTAGGAGGAGAAGATTTTTAAAGAAATTGTGGACGGACGGACGGACGACGGACAACGACCGATCACAATAGCTCACCTCGCACTTTGTGCTCAGGTGAGCTAATAAATCCATACTTTCAGGAGCTATGCTCCAGACATGCTTAATTTTAATGTTTGTTCTTGAGCTGTGACCTTGACCTTAGAGCTATCTGATTTCTTTTTCAATTTGCACATCTATTCACTAAGAAAAATTAGGCCAAGTTAAATTGAAATCCATTTATAATTGAAGGAGATATGCTCTTGACATGCTGAATTTAAACATTCCACGTTGAGCTGTTACCTAGACCTTGGAACTATATGATCTATCTGATGATTTGTTTCAAATTGCACTTCTACTCATGATAGAGAACAATCTTGTAAAGTTATTTTGAAATCCATCCATGCTTGAAGGAGAAATACTCTGGAAATGCTTAATTTCAATGCTTGACCTTGTGCTGTGACCTTGATCCTATGTTTGGGCAATATATTAAGGAATTCATATGTGAAATTTCATCCAATTTGTCTAAAGGGTTGTGGAGATATCATAATTGAAGGACGGACTGAAAACAAAAGGATGGATGGCAGACGAAGCGGCACTTAATGCTCGCCCTTTGGGGAGGATGATAAAAGATACAGATTAACTTTAACCTAATTTCAAATTGATTGAAACTCAGAATCTGTTGGTGTTAAATTTGATATTCTTACTGATGAACTTGCAAGAAAATACTGGTCACTATAAACCAATGAAAATGTTAAACCATAAGGTTTTTTTTAACCCTTGCAATGCTGAATAAAATCCCTTACAGAATTGCATTAAAATCAAATGGCTGAAGGCATTGATAGTACTTGTTGTTCAATAATCAATATATCTTTTGAAAATCAATTTCATACACAACTATAACAGGAGAAGTACAAGCAGGAGGTGTAGACCAAGATCAGACTGCACTAATGTGCAGGCTGATCTTGATCTACATCTCCTGCCCAAACCTGAATATTCCCAGATCAGCATGACAAGGATTAAGATATGGAATCATTTGAGGTGCATAGATATAAAATAATAATTGCAGAATTATAACAGATTTTCTGTTACAATGTAGAAGAAATGAGAGTTTTCAAACATACAGTACTGGCATGTTGTCTCCTAAAACATCATTCTCTTCATAAAAATTGAGGGAATATACTTTAATACTGCTGCAAGTAAAATTTGCCTTTTTCTTAACCTATTCCTACAAAATCCCACTTTTAATGCTTTTCAAGAAAAAGACTTTTGAAAATATTGTGGGAGATGAAGGAATTGCTTGTTACCAACATTTTCTTCTTTTTCAACAGATAAAAGAATTAAAAATTTCGTTCATTGAACAAGATGTGTTTGTGAAAACCATGCCCCCCTTAACAGCCTTTTTTCGGAACAGGAACCTTAACAGGCGGATTGATTTTAATGAAAGACCTTTTAATACAAGGAAACTCTCCCCCAAATAAGAGTCATATATCTGCAATGAATAAGACCAAAATATTAAGCTTTGTTTTTCAAATAAAAATTGCCTTAACCCTTTCCTTATTTTTGAAATTTTAGACTGAAAGATGTTGCAGAGGACAATAAAACTTGGAAGCAATTTGAAACAGGACCATCATAAATCGTAGAAAACATTGTTGGAAAAGGAAAAGTTGCTTTCACAAGCAATTTCTTTTTTCTCCACCAAGTTTTCTCAAGTATAAAGTCCCGGATTTATACAGGTCAGGGTTAACCCTAAGCTGTAGGTCTTCATTAAATTCTTCTCAACAAGACAATTCAAATGACCAACCAAAAACATTGGGTTTGAGAATCAACGATTTTAGAATGATTTTACCCGGTCTTGACCCCTGACCTACTCACCTCCGACAGACTAATGCAGAATTTGTCCTACTCATATAACCTGTATATCTAGCACCTAACGCATGGATCATCTGTTTAACTCGTACTCTGTCATCCCCATCAAAATTTGTTAGACTGATTATCTGTAATAAATAACTTTATAATATGGCTCTCCACACAAGACAAAATAAAAAAGTACTACCCCTTTCCTGTACAACCCCTAGTTTTAGTATATAGTAATTCATTTTAGTTTGATTGCAGCGAAAGCTTTAAGCTTACACAGTTGCTCTCGAACACAAAATGCAGATCTTTTCATGACTCTGGTTTTAACATTCCTGTGATTTTAAACTTGAGAAAACATCGTGGGAAAAGCAGAAATTGCTTGAAACAAGCAATTTCTACTTCTTCCACAATCTCTTTTTACCAAGTAGGTTGATTACTCTTCAAATGCAATCACTTAGAATTGTCTGCAACTTTTTGGATAGGACTCAAATTTTGAAAATCAGAATAGGGATACACTAGTGTAATTCAAATGAGCTGTAATCCTGTAGCAGAGCTTTCTATTACGTTATAAATAATCTCATTACACATTTTATTTGTCATTATAAATTTCAATTAAGGAGAAAGCATTAATGAATTCAGGGTTTTATGTCTACTCACTCATAATGCTGTATCCATCAACCACAAATTTTATATATCATCATATATCATTAATATCATAAATGTAAATAATGATTGTAATATATTTGTGTAAAATTCTAAAAGGCTATCATGTCTAACTGGCATTGAGAGCAAAAAATATATATCACACGCAGCCTGTCCTAGATTCTACAGAAGTTTCTCTTTGATAATTCTCATTGGTGAACAGTCTGTGTATCGGATTAACTCATTCCAACACAAGCCCTCCTTTTTTTGCCCCTCAAGTAAAAATTTGGAAAACATTGTTGAAAAGGAAGAAATTGCTTATAACAAGCAATTTCTTTATTTTCAACAATGTTTTCTGTTCAAAAAGACGAAACAAATTTAAATTCTATTGACTTGAAATTGTCGTCTGCAGATTCCTTCAATTTGGACCAGTCTAAAATTTTGTTGTGTGGGAATGGGTTAATATCTTCAAATACAAAACAACAAGTTTATTCAATTACCTTTGTGATAAAATTTTATACTTACCATAATATAAAGAAGATGGATGTGAGATTTTGAGATTGAAAAATAGTAATATTTTTGGGATGCGACTTGTTACATCTTCTTTTCTTCTTTTTCTCTAGTGAGTAACTGTGTTAATCATATTCAAAAATACCTGATTGCTACAAGGCTTCTTGTTTTCTTCACTATATAACAAGGGTATGTGTAAAGCCTGCCATGGTGGAAGAAGTTTCTTCTTAAGTAAAACATCATTTAACCAGAATGCTGTAATTATTCGTCTTTGATCTCTTAGAGCCTGAAAGTAACAAATAAGACCCATCATACAATTTGGAACAATCTTGGAAGTGTGTAAAGTATTATGCCGTATAGGTAGAATATACTGTGTAGGCTGACTGTAGTTATTTCCGCATGTTTTTTACTATTTAACTTAACCCTTGTCATGCTGGACCCGGAATATTCTGGTTCTGGCAGGAGATGTAGACTAAGATCAGACTGCACTTATGTGCAGGCTTATCTTAGTCTACACCTCCTGCTTGTACTTTTCCTGCCAGAGTTGTTCATGAAGTGATTTCTTAAAGAAATATTGATTTTTGAACAAGTTCTATCAGTGCTTTCAGCCCTTTGATTTGAAAGCATTTTAGTAATGTAATTTATACAGCATGACAAGGGTTAATAAACAAAATTTATTTAACACCAGGCTCCAACTACAGCCTTTTATTAAAATGGGAAGTCAATGATCTGCCAAGGCTGAGTTTTTGCACCATTGTCCCCCCCCCCTAAAAAAAACCCCTCAAAAGTCCCCATCTTTTTAAGACTATGGGGACACTGTCCCCTTTATTCAAAAGCTCAGGTAGTTCAATTGTTAGTTTGAGCTATCAATATTGTAAAATGCCCCCAATTTCTTTAGACCATAAGGGACATTGTCCCTTTACTACCAAAACCTTGGCAGATCACTTGGACCTTAATAAGTGACCTTAACCTTGATGGATAAACTTTATCTTACAACCAACTGATGCTAATCAATGTTAGGAACTTATGTCCTAAATGTGAGCCATGTATCTTCAGTATTTTAATAAAAGCAATATGTTAAGTTTTTGTGCATTGTTGATCATGGTAAGTGGCCTTGAACTTGATCGATGACCTGAACTTTTGAACCAACAGATGACATTCAATACAAGGAACATAAATCCTATATTTGAGCCATGATTCTTAGAGTTTGAATAAATATACTAGTTACATACAGACTGACACTGGTAAAACAATATACCCATAATTTTATTGATAAAAATGTCTTATCTTATTCAATATGTCTTGAAAATAACTAATCAAGGTTTTCTTGTGTGTAATCTATAATTCAGATATTAGTAAAAAGGAGTTACTGAATTGCCTAATTATGTGACAAATTCATTGCAATCAAACTCTACTATTCTTTTAATACCATAATCATTGACAGAATCATTCTAAAACATTTTATTAATATGTGTACACTGTACATTCATCTCTGCCTGAAAAACATTGCTTAAAATATATTGCACTAAAAAACTTGATTAAAACTTGGAGTAAACTATACTAAGAATTAAGAAAACAAGAGTCCCTAAATATCAGATTTTGCATTATGATTACACGATAGACATGGTTGTGACAAAATCATAGGCTTTCTTTGAAAGCAAAAATCAATGGGAAAGTCTTCCAGGGACAACATGTTGAGCCCTCAAAATGTTTGACCTTGAGCTGTGACCTTGAGCTTTGAGCTATCTGAAATTTGTTCCCAGAGGCACATCTAATCATGATGGAGAATAATTGTGCCAGGTTATTTTGAAATTCATCTATACATGTAGAACATAAGAACTGGATTAGCCACAACTTGTATGTTTGACCAAGTGTCATGATATTGACCTTGGAGTTTATTTTAAAAAAATGTTTAAATGGGACAATTACTAATGTTGGAGAACGATTGTTATTCTGATATCAATCCATACATGGAGGAGATATGCTCTGGACAAACTCAGTATAAACATTTGAACTTGGGCTGAGACCTTGAAGGTACTAAAAAAAGTGAAAAGTTACATGTACAATTAAAAATGTGGCCTTCCTCTCTTCTCCTCACAAGTCTATTTCCCTAATGACCCATACAGGACCTTTTGGGGCATTATCAAACAACCAAACTCTAATACGGGACAATACATACCAATATATAGACATCACTACTTTGGTTAGCACACATCACATGAGTAACTCTGTTAGAATAAGAAGGATCCACTTGACCACCATGTTGCTCTATGACCTGTAATAGCAAGAAGTTTACGTATTACTCCAATTCTGCATCTCAAGCTGATAAATCATGTTTACCCTTTCCTGTTTGGCAAAACTTTAGAGAATTCCAAATGTCCAAATTCAGAGATTTTAATTGAAAAATAACCATTCAGTATGATTGAGAAAATATTGTAGAAAAAGTAGAAATTGTTACGAGCAATTTGAACCAAGTTGTAACCTGTAGATAGGGATCAATATTTCAAATAGAGATATTCCTCGTGACCACAAAAAATTTTCTAGCAAGTTTAAGAATTGAATCAAAATTGTGACCTAAAGGAAATTGTCAATAAAGTCCCCTTTTTTCTTTATTTTAAACAGAATCTTACAATATCAAACACAGACCTTCCTTGAGAGCATAAATCATTTCAAGCAAGTTTGAGAAAGTCTGAGCCAAAATTGTGACCTGTAGAGTGGTAAGAAGGAAAATGTTAATAAACGCCCATTTCTCTTGATTTGAAACAGAATCTTACAATATTGAAGAGGGACCTTCCTCAAGGGCATGAAATCATTTCTAGCAAGTTTGAGAAACATGAGCCAAAATTGTGACCTGTAAGTTGGTAACAAGGAAATTGTCATTAAGCACCCTTTTCTCTTAAGGGGTTGAAATTAACTTTTTTGCTACTTGAAAAAAAAATGTGAGTGCCTGCATTTCCAACTTGCTAAATGCAAGCTGCTACTGGCAAAAGAAAACAGTACACTTTTCTTTAGATGCTGTTTTACCAAAAAATATTTTTTTTTTATTAATGATTTTAATTTGCGGTGAAATCTTCCTAAATTAGTTGATTCACTTTTGATTCTAGATGTTTGCATTATAGACAAAACTAAAGATGGCAAGCGTCATTCTGATAGCCGATTTTCAGTTATGCATAAGATTTGCTGATCATGACAGAGGTCTAGATAAGATGGGGTAACTGCATTCTACAATCTTTATTTCTCAACAAAACCCTATGTTGTGGGTACTCATTTGAATCGTCTCATTGAGAGGATTCAAATGAGTACCTACAACATAGGGTTTATGACAGTATTGGTGGAATATTTAACCCTTTCCTGGACAAACCCGGGATTTTATGTTCCTGTGATTTTATACTTGAGAAAACATTGTGGAAAAAGGATGAATTGCTTGTAACAAGCAATTTCTCCTTTTTCCACAATATTTTCTACCACATAGGATGGTCAGATTTCAAATTGCTTGTATTTTTCATTGTCGTCTGCAACCTCATTCGAATTGGACCAGTCTAAAATTTCATAAAACAGGAAAGGGTTAAATCTTAAATACAAATTACACCCTCTATCTGTAGCTCTGTCATGACGGTTTATGACAATTTTTTTCAACTCACAAAAAATGCGACAGGTTAGTGTTTCTAACTTGAAATTCTCGATTTTCACTTGCAATTTGCCAGTTAGCAGACACTAATTTCAACTCCTGGCCTCTAATTTTAAACAGAATCTTACAATATTGGAGAAGGACCTTCCTTGAGGGCATGAAAACATTTCTAGCAAGTTTGTGAAAGACTGAGCCAAAACTGTGACTTGAAGAGTGGTAACATGGAAATTGTCAATAAACTCTCTTTTTTCTATATTCTAAACAGAATCTTACAATTTTTTAGAGGTACCTTCCTTGAGGGCATGAAAACATTTCTAGCAAATTGGAGAAAGATTGAGCCAAAATTGTGACCTTGAGAGTGGTAACAAGGAAATTGTCAATAAGGCTCCATTTCTCTTAATTTGAAACAGTATCTTACAATATTGAAGAGGTACCTTTTTTGGGGGCATAAAAACATTGAAGCAAGTTTGACAAGAGCCATGTCAGACATGGCCATCGCCCGCCGTAAAAGCTTGATAGTAAACTGAAGCCAGTTAGATTTCGGCTTCTTGTGCACTGCATTTCTTCTCAATGAGTTCGATAATAGCAATTATACTTTCAGAGATATGCTTAGGACAAAATCTAAGTCTTTAAAACAACAAAAGGCAGTAACTCCAAAATTAAGCAATCAAGAGTTGTGGTTCTTGTGCACTACACTTCTCTTTAATGAGATCTATTTACCTATGAAGTATCAAGTTAATAGCTATTACACTTTCAGAGATATGCCCCGGACAAAATCTTAGTCTTTAAAACAACAAAGGGCAATAACTCCAAAATTATGCAAGCAAGAGTTGTGGTTCTTGTGCACTGCACTTCTCCTCAATGAGATCTTTCCACCTATGAAGTTTCAAGTTAATAGCTATTATACTTTCAGAGATATGCTCAGGACAAAATCTTAGTCTTTAAAACAAAAAAGGGCAATAACTCCAAAATTATGCAAGCATGAATTGTGGTTCTTGTGCACTGCGCTTCTCCTCAATGAAATCTTTCCACCTATGAAGTTTCAAGTTGATAGCAATTATGCTTTCAGAGATATGCTTCAGACAAGTTTAGGGACGGAAGCAGGGTTTACCCTTGACTTTCAAAACAGGGGGTCACTTTGCCACATTATGACCCCTATCAAATAAGATAAAGAAGACTGTCTAGCTATTCTGGGGGTCATTTCTGAAAAAATGGGGGTCCAAATTCAAAGAAGGAGAGGGTCATGGAAAACCCTGGACGGAAGGACAGACAGAATCCATTACTATTTCCCCTTCGCCAAAATGGCGGGGGATAAAAAACATCGAGCCAAAATTGTGACCTGTAGAGTGGTAACAAGGAAATTGTTTATGAGGCTCCTTTTTCCTTTTAGTCATCAGGTCATTATATTCAAAGGGGATCTTCCTCATGACTACACAATCATTTCAGCAAGTTTGAGAAAGATTGAGCAAAATTAAGACCTGTAGAGTGGTAACACTAACATTTTGACAATGGGCGATAAACATTCAAGTATCCAAAAAGCTAACTATGAGCATGTTGTGCCCAAGGTGAGCTAAAAAATCAATTGGCAAATCAAATAATTCCTTTAGACTGGAACTTATATGTTGACATCAAACACATTTAGACAAGCAAAAACATCTTTATTGAAGATGTAGTTACAATGTTTATGTAGCCTAACAACTATTTGCTTTTCGGTTTTGTGTCCCTTACAATATTTCTTGCAAAATACTGGCAATGCCCTCAGACATTTCAATCTAGAAGCCTTGTTGAAAATCAGTTGGCATGATCAAACAATCCATCAATTCACACTTTAATACATTAACCCATTCCAAAACAATAACATTTTGGCCAGTCCAAATTGAAAGAAGTTGCAGACAACATTTTAAAGTGTGACAAAGTTGAAAAATAATGACTGAATATTGTAGAAAACATTGTGGAAAAGGGGAAAGGGCTTTGTACGAGCCATTTCTCCTTTTCCCCCAATGCTTTCCATAGTAGTGTTATTTTACAGAGGCGTCAAAAGGCGTCATTGAGTGGTAATGGATTTAACAATTTGAGAAAACTATTCCGATATGCAATCAAATATGAGGACAATCCTATTTCTTAACCCATAACCAAACAACAATATTGTAGACTGGTCTAAAATTGATTGATTTTATAGATGACAATGCAAATATTGTCTAAATTTTAAAATAAGTGCCATTTACAGGAGAAAACATGGTATGGAAAGGATTAATTGCTTGTAACAAGCAATTTCTCCTTTGAACACAATTTTTTTTCCCCACATCTTTCTTCAGTGTGTAAAATTCGGTATTGTGTAGGAATAGGTTAATAGTATTTTTCACATAAAGACTTGACACTTACTCTTTTCCATATGCTGATTTGTTCTATTCCAACAATTTTGGGGTAGTCATTGATGTAGAAAATACAGCCAAGCAAGCACATATCTGGTGGTACTATTGGAAAAAGAAAGTATTGTTACACAGTCAATCTATGTACATACAAGAAATCTGTGAGTCAAAACTCACTGACTATACTCATCCATGCACTACCATAACTACAGTGAAAATCCAGTTTCAAGTCAATGCTACCAATACCATAAATCAGGTTTATGAGCGAGAGTTTAATTTTCGCTAATATTCCCATATCAAGAAGCTCCTGGTTTCAAGAACCTTGCTTAACCCTTGTCATGCTGCATAAATTACCTTACTGAATTGCTGTCAAATCAAAGGGCTGAAAGCACTGATAGAACTTGTTGTTCAAAAATCAATATTTGTTTAAGAAATCAACTTTATAAACAACTCTTGCTAGAAAAGTACAAGCAGGAGGTATAGACTAAGATTAGCCTGCACATAAGTGTCTTAGTCTTAGTCTACACCTCCTGCCAAAACCGGAATATTCCGGGTTCAGCATGACAAGGGTTAATTAGACAATTTTGTACAGAAGGATGAAGATCAAATGACAATTTATGTACCTTTCTGGCAAAGTAACAAACAAGAGCCATCAGGGAGGAATTATGCTCCCGAAAACACAAAAAGTAAAAAATAAACAGGGAAAAGGGTTCGAACAGACCGACAGACGCAGATGTGGGTATATGCTCGCTATATTCCACACATACTAAATTTTTATGTACATCCTTGAGCTGTGACCTTTGACCTTAGAGCAATTTGAAAATTTGTTTCAAATAACACATCTAATCACAATAGAGAACAATTGTCATTTCGAAATCAACCCATAATTCTTGAGGCTATGCTCCAGACATGCTTAATTTTCATGTTTGATCTTGAGCTGTTACCTTGACCTTTGAGCCAATTGATTTTTTTTTCAAATAGCATATCTACACATGAAAAAGGACTATTGTGCCAAGCAATATTGAATTCCATCCATAATTAAAGGAGATATGCGCTGGATATTCTTGATTTTAACATTTGAACTTGAGCCGTGACCTTGACCTTCAAGCTAATCGAAAACAAGGTGCCAAATTGTCACAAGATACGCCCGTCACACTGCTTAATATTAACTGGGGGTTTGAATAGAACTGAGGTTATTTTGAATGAATTTTTTTTGTCAAACAAAGTATGAAAAACAACAAAGGGCAATAACTCAAAAAATAGGCACGGTAGAGTTATGGTTCTTGTGCACTGCACTCCCCCTTGGTGAGATCTATACACCCATGAAATTTCATGATTCTAGCTATTATACTTTTAGAGATATACTCCGGACAAGATTCAAGTATGAAAAACAACAAAGGGCAAAACCTCAAAAAATAGGCTAGGTAGAGTTATGGTTCTTGTACACTGCACTCCCACTTGGTGAGCTCTATCCATCCATGAAGTTTCATGATTCTAGCTATTATACTTTTAGAGATATACTCCGGACAAGATTCAAGTATGAAAAACAACAAAGGGCAATAACTCAAAAAATAGGCAAGGAAGAGTTATGGTTCTTGTGCACTGCACTCCCCCTTGGTGAGATCTATACACCCATGACGTTTCATGATCCTAGCTGTAATAATATACTCCGGACAAGATTCAAGTATGAAAAACAACAAAGGGCAATAACTCAAAAAATAGGCTAGGAAGAGTTATGGTTCTTGTACACTGCACTCCCACTTGGTGAGCTCTATCCATCCATGAAATTTCATGATCCTAGCTATTATACTTTTAGAGATATACTCTGGACAAGATTCAAGTATGAAAAACAACAAAGGGCAATAACTCAAAAAATAGGCTAGGTAGAGTTATGGTTCTTGTGCACTGCACTCCCCCTTGGTGAGATCTATACACCCATGAAGCTTCATGATCCTAGCTATTATACTTTTAGAGATATTCTCCGGACAAGATTCAAGTATGAAAAACAACAAAGGGCAATAACTCAAAAAATAGGCCAGGTAGAGTTATGGTTCTTGTGCACAGCACTCCGTATTGATGAGAAGAATATAACTGCCAAGTTTAAAGTCAATTGGACTTAAGGTGACAGAGTTATGCTCCGACAAAGAAGTGGACACCGCCGGACAACCGGACGCCCGGACGCCACGGGTGATCCCATAATACGTCCCGTCTTCGACGGGCGTATAAAAATTCTAATGGCAACTATACACATGATAGAGAACAATTGTGCCTTTTTTTTTCAAATTCCATTTTACATGTCAGGAGCTATGCTCCGGACATGTTTGATTTTAATGTCTGACCTTGAGTTGTGACTTTGACCTATCTGATTATTTCGTTCATGGTACATCTACTTTTGATAGAGAACAATTTCTCCTGAATTATTTGAATTCTATCCATAATTGAAGGAGCTATGCTCTAGACATGCTTAATTTCAATGTTTGACCTTGAGCTAAGACCTTGACCTTGAAGCTATTTGAAAATATTTTTCAATTGATACATCTAATCATGATACAGTACAATTGTGCCAAGTTATTTTGAAATCCATAATAAGTCAAGGAGCTATAATGTGGACAAGGTCAATTTTAATATTTAGCCGAGCTAAAAATTATTTGTCACAATCAATTCCTTCATTTTCCAAAATTTTTCTCAAAGTATTCTTCTGTGGGGTAATGAAACTGTAGAACTGAATGGAAATAGGTGAATTGCTATAGAATCATCCTTACTATTTTCTGAAGGGTCATGACCCCAGTACTGGGGCCACTGGTGCGTTTGTCCCTGAAAACCCTGTGGAGGCCCATACTGGGGTGGTGGAAGCTTGTTGCCGATCTGATGTGGCCCAGGAAAGGGCATTTTATTTTGAGCTGCTTTCATTTGTTGTTGTTGAACCTGCTGTGCATGTTGTTGCTGTTGTCTAAACATTTCCATATTATTTGTAATGTTTTGTAATTTTCGTTGTTGTAGTGGTCCAGGGCCTGGAGCAGGAACTGGGCCAGAATGTTGAGAATGTGGAGGGAGTCCTCTCTGCCCTGGATGTTGCATATGTAAAGCTGGCTGGTGCCCTGGTTGGTGCCCTGGTTGATAAGCTTGAGGTCTTGGCTGGTGCCCAGGACGCAGAAAGGGGGCATTAGGAGTAGGCTGACCTTGCTGGGGTACTGTGGGCTGGCCAGGGAAAGGAGCTGGAAACCTGTGAGGTTGACCTTGACTCTCAAAGTGACCTTGAGAAAAAGCCTGTGGTGCATGTCCTCTAGGTGGGACAACATCCTTAAAGAGAGACAAAATCAATAAAAAGATTTCTCGTACTGTGACATGAAACACAATCCTGTTGCAGGGACAATCTCAATTTGCCTATCAGACTGAATTTCAATCTAAAACTATCTATTAGGGAAGCACAAGGATTCAGATCTAATCTAATGGCCTTCTGAATTACTCAATACAATAAATGGTCTAAGTTCTCTTACAACAAAAGGCCACGCAACCTTTGAGTTGAATTAAAATCAGTCTTATTCGTGAGATTGTCTTAAAGTTTGTTTAAAGCCGCAAAAACCCAAAACAAACACTGTACTTCATTGAATGGAGGTCTTGCCTAAATAGGCATTGTTCATGAAGCATGTCATTTGATCTTTTGTCCCAAATTATGTTTGAACCATTACCAGATGACAAAATTTTTGAATGGTCCAAACTGAAAGATGTTGCAGTCTACAAATTTCAAATGATGAAATTTTGGAATTTTTTTTTCTACTTTTGGGGTATTTCTTAATTGTCTGCAATGTTTGAAAAGCTTTGTGAAACACAATGTCCCCCCAACAGGACTAAACGTTTGACCTTGGTATGTGACCTTGACCTTATCACAAGACCTTGACATGAGGAGATGTATATTATGGAGATGTATCATCATGTCAAATATGAGCATTGAATCTTCAATAGGCTGGTAGTAATTGGCAATGTTAAGTTTTTTGGTTAAGTTTTGCAGCCAGACAGATGGACAGACAGACTGAAAGAGCGAATGACGGATGGACAGACAGACAACGGTAAAATAATATGCTCACAATCTTTTGATGCGGGAACATAAAAAAATCATTTTAATCAAATCTCATAAGTCAGGGGTGTGGAGCCAATGCCCGACTTATCTGACATGGACTGTTTTACCTGTGGACAAGTACATTTTTCATGGCAACTTGTCTAGGGATAAGTAAATACAAGGGCTATTGTTGTAATGGTAAAAAATAGATTTCAATGACAAGTCAGGTCCTACTTGTCCAGGGATAAGTAAATACCAGGGCAATTGTTTGAATGGTACAAAATAGATCTCTATGACAAGTCAGGCCCTACTTGTCCAAGGATTAGTAAATACCAGGGCAATTGTTTGAATGGTACAAAATAGATCTCTATGACAAGTCAGGCGTTACTTGTCACGGGAAAAGTGGAGAAAATCTGTATTTTCACAACTCTGCTTAAGTCATATTTCTTTAATCCATTCCCACACAATGATGCTTTTTGATGACCCTCAAGCAAAACAATTTGGAACATATTGTGCAAATGAAGAAATTGCTTGTAACAATTGGTTGGTCAATTCTGGAGTCAAAGACACCTTTTAGGGGTCAACTAGGTAAAAACAACTAGAAGAAAGAATCATATGCAATTCCTGTGTGGGTTGATTCACTTTTAAAAATCTCTTTAAAAATATGAAGTATAAGTTACTATTTGAAATTTTAACCCTTTACCAAATTACCAGACAACAAAATTTCAGACAGGTCAAAGTTACAGTTAACAATTTCAAGTTGATGCAATTTTGAAATTCTTTCAATTTTTGGGTAGAAAGTATTGTGAACAATGAAAAGATTGCTTTTTTCAAGCAATTTCTTCATTTTCCACAATGTTTTCCAAAACTTTTCCCTTGAGGGGTGTAAAAAAGGGAAATTGTTTCGGGATTTGGTTACATTGTGCATAAGATGCAACACTGAACAATTGAGCCATAAAAATTCCTTTTTGATCCTTAGACATTCCTTTCAAGCGGGTCAAAATGAAACCAAAGAGAACAAATGGGGTCCCTCAGAATATCATTGGACTTTTTGAAGGTTAAACCTCTAGTTTATGAGTCAAACATGAACCCTTCAATACTTGCCTGCATTCTGTTGTTTACTAGTTTAGCCAATGCTTCTTTGGTGCTAGCACTGCCAGGTGTGATGGGTCTACCAACTTGAGCCACCTCTTCACATTTATCCGACGTAGGTTTAGGAATCTCTTGTGGCATAGGTGGGGTAATCTACACATAGAAACAGAAGTGTCTTTCTAATTAGCTCCATCACCACACAATCCCTTAATATGATAGTGTACAAATATAAACTGGAACTACCCAAAGTTCAAGGGAAGTAACTGATTAACCCATTCCTGCTTGATAAAATTTTAGACCAGTCCAAATTCAAAGAGGTTACAGGCGACCATTTTAAGTTGATGAAATCTTTAAAATTCTTGTCTTTTAGGAAGGGTTGTGGAATTCCCATGCGCGACTTGTCCGACATGGGCTTTTCTACCTGCCGGCAAGTACATTTTTCGAGGCTACTTGTTGTGGACAAGTAAATATCAGAGCAAATCTTGGAATGGTACTAAATAGATGGAAGAGATTTATGAGCGTAATGTTTGTATATAAGGCTAGAAAATATTGTTTTTAATGAAGAAAATGCTGAGTTCTTGCATTTTCTTCTTTAAAAATAAGGTTTTCTCAAAATTTATCCGTTCTTCATCTTTTCACGGCAAGTTCATTTTGATCCTGGACAAGTAGAAAATCACATTTTACTTGTCCATGGACAAGTAGAGAAAATCCGTATTTCCACATCCCTGTTTTAGGGTAGAAAACATTGTGGATAATGAAGAAATTACTTGTATCAAGCAATTTCTTCATTCTCTGTAGTGTTTTCCAAAGGTTTCATATTGAGGGGCGTTTAAAAGAGTCATTGTGTGGGAATGGGTTAAGCAAAGTAACTCCGTATATCAGAAGGGGCATGATGCTTATTCCACAGTCATGATGATCCTTTAGTTTACTCACTAATTTACTTTTTCTACTAGAAGAGCCTTTTGTGTGTAATATATATGTTGCACACTTTATGACTTACAAATTTCTTTTAGTTTATACCCTTAACCCATTCTAACTCAATGACCCTTTTAGACGCCCCCTTGAAAAAGAGCTTGGGGAAAACATTGTGGTAAATGAAGAAATTGCTTGTAACGGTCTAAAATTTTTCCTTGTGGGAATGGGTTTATATGATACAATGGTGAAAATTAGCTTTAAAAAATATTGTAAGAAAGTGATGAATTGCTTGTAACGAGAAATTTTTCTTTTCCACTTTTATGGTAGATACTTTTAAATATATTCACTCTTATAATTACTGCCTTCAACTTTATCCCATTTCCACACAATTCAATCTTTTTTCACCCCTCAAGAAAATTGCTTTGTAAAACATTGTGGAAAATTTTACAAATAATTTCTGTAACAAGCAATTTCTTCATTTCTGACAATATTTTCTTTCTGAAAAAATAAATATTTTCAAAATCTTATCAGTTTAAAATTGTCGACCTTAGTGTCCTTGAATATTAGTTGTCGTCTGGTAATGGGTTTATTAAGACCAATAAAAATTGTCATATGGAAATGGGCTGTGTTATATCCACTATTAGTCAAAATGCTCATATTTTCCTTTTTCATATAACATTAATTTCCATCCATAATAATTGAATTTGCTTTATCCCTCTCTATTAGCTGAGATACAAAAAGAACAATGATAAGGGAGGTTACTAAGTGATTATACAGCATGGTTTTGATAGCTTTAATTGCTCACAAAAACTTTGGTGACTTTTTTGGTTGATTGGTGTTTTATGGTGCATCTACAGCTGTTGTCATTTAACATTCAATTAATTAAAGGATAGTTTGATGAAAAAAAAAACAGAACAATACAATGACAACCACAAAAAATGTAAAGTGATGAATGATACAAAATGTAGCCGGGTAGTGTATAAGGGGTGCTTATATTGCCTTGCCGTACAAGCTAGCTTTTATAGCGATGTGGTAGAGTGCTTGCTTCGGGGCAGAGAGTCCCTGGTTTGAATCCTATGGAGTCGAATATGTATTTGCGGGTAACATTTGGTGCCCACTGTAAATAACTCACATGTGATGGTGGTTATGTGATTAGGGAGTTGATGATGTTAAAATAGAAGATTCGTTGAAGAAACTTAATTGTCGAGTACTGCATGCCAGTTGCCATGTTTGTTCCTTTAGATGAAATGGCAGATATGATAGAGGTAGACCTGCAGTGATTTATTCTTATACCCTGTTTAACCACACTTGGTCACACACACAGACTAATTCAGTTTATTTACATCAAGATCAAAATTATTTTTGGAATAATGCCTATAACCTGATGCAATCCAAGAGTTATAAGGAAAGCAGTAGTTAGTCACTGATTTTACTCCCCTCCTACAAGACACCACAGGGAAAGGCTAGTGACTTTTTCATACATTTTTTTCCAAGAATTATACAGAGGACAATTATTTGTTTCAGTGGAAGATGGATTTAAGTATCATTGAAGGAACAACAAAAGCTATATTTTCACGAGTGACCCTTGTAAAAATATGCTTTAGTTGTTCACAAAACAAACAATTATTCTATTTCTTTGATTCAAAAAGAGACAAAATATGACCTTTTTCTGGATACTTTTTTAAAGTGCATTATTTCGCACATGAATAACATAGAAACCTGATGTTTTTGGTCACACATTGTTCATTAGTCCTCAATGAATGTAATTAGACCAAAACAGTGAGATTTTTTGATAATTTCACTTTCTTTTGTTAAATTATCAAAATGATAATCCACAGAGGAGTCACAAAAGAAAGTTCAAATATCAATATATCTATATTTATAGCCTGGGGTTTTGCTGAACAAATTTCTATCAGAGCCTGGGGCCATAAAAATTTGGATAGTTAATGGAATTATTCTTAATTTCGAAAAATTACAGATGTTTACATCAATTTAAATAAAAAAAATCACCACAATGTAGGGCTTTATAAAACTTTCTACTCTACTCCTACATGCCTTTAATTCGGTTAAATGGAACCATTTAAGAGAAAACCTAGAACTTTTGGGAATTTTCTCCTCTGAATTGGGAAAAAAGATACTTTTGGGGGCCGAAATTTGGCCCCAGAATAACGCAAATGAGACCCCTGATAACTAATCTATGCACAACATTCTGAATCTATAGTGAGATATTAGTTCCAGTCCTTTGAAGAAAATTTTATAATAATATCAACAATCCTACATCCTTCTCTTTTATATTCCAATGAATTGAAAAACAAAGAAATTCCAAGGAAGGGTCAATTCAAGCAAAGCACTTAAAACTAAAACAAACGTTTTTTTTTTTTCCCTCGAGGATAACACGATAAAGGGTTGAAAGACTCTTATTTCCATCGTGGTCCTAACTCATACAAGATCATATCATGCACATATAGAGAGAGGAAATGGATTCTAACCAATGCTACCCACTTTTACAGCTGGGTGGACTGGGGCTCTGTCTGTAAAGTGTCCTGCCCAAATACACTACTTGCCTAAATGGGGCTAGAACTCGCAACCACCAGATTACGAGTCGAGCACGCTAACCACTCGGCCAACGAGCCAGACTTAACTGTCAACTACAGTAAATGAAATTTTCCAACCATACCTCCATGGGTTCCGGTTTTGGTGGTGGTGTCGGGGGTTTGGGCGGCGATGGTGGTTTAGGTATTTCTATAAATCGTGGGTGATAGGTCAGCTCATCTTGTCTTGACTCTTTCTCAATACAATCGACAACCCAGTCTGGTGTGACAATCTTCAAACTGTCCTCATGTTTCAAACCTTCTTCATACATCCTCTGAAATTAATCCATTACCACACAATCCATTATTTTGACACTCTCAAGTTAACAGCTTTGGAAAACATTGTAGAAAAAGCAATTACTCCTTTTATCACAATATTTTCTACCACATTTACCTTATGATTCATATTTTGTTTGGTTTTTGACAAAAACGTCAAATCAAAGTACTGATGGTCCTGAAAATTGCCACTTAGTGAATTTTTAGACTTTATGAGAGGTGCTAAACCATTTCCTCACAAAAATTTTTTAGACCGGTCCAAACTGAAAGAAGTTGTAGATGATAATACAAAGTTTGTGAATTTTTGGTTTTTTCACTTTTTTGGATAGAAAACATTGTGTTAAATGAAGAAATTGCTTATTGTTTTTCATAAGGGGCATTTAAAAGCGACATTGTGTGGGAATGGGTTAAAGAAATACAAATCCTCAGACCTTGATACTAACAATCTTTAAGTTAAGTCATTTTTAGTTGTTTGAAATTTAAATAAGCAAGTACTCTGGGTCTTATGATAACTTCTTGAGCAAAATAAGCTTTGTATGCAGATGCCTGAAGATTGGGGGGGGGGTGAATAAAAAACGCCAGTTGAAAAAGTGACAAAATGAAAATGTAATTAGATTTGTTTGTTAGATTGGGCTTTACAAAATGTTGAGCTGACTCTATCATCTTAGTCTTATTTGGCGCAAAATAAATCACATTTGTTAAAATGTAAGGTTTGGATGTGAATTTTAAGGAATTTGAAATGAAATGTGTCAAATTAAATACATGCATTCATATTATGTCTTCCCTGGGTTAATAATCAGGCTTTTATCTTTCATATTCACTATCCTACTCCCTTGCATCCTAGATCTATTTTTAGAACTCCATAAAGGAATAATTGATCTATTTTTATAACTGCATAAAGGAATACTATTTCCAAGTGCGTGAACACAAAAATATGTGATTCCACTTTACTGTAAATAACTAAATGGTG